>PVHT021183515.1:4585651-4602472 GCA_004024745.2 Catagonus wagneri
CCCTGTGCCTGAGGCTGGAAATACAAAGATGATTAAAACACCAATTTTGCCTCAAGTTGCTCGGTGGGCCGGGGGCTAGGAAATGCTGATTCTCACCAGGACCTGATGTAGTCTCTCCATTGAGCAGATGAGGAAACTGAGACACAAAGCTAAATGGAACCATCATGTTTACATGGCTGGTAACTTCCAGGGCTACGATTCAGTTGTGGTCTGTCTGTGCATTTGACTGTGCTGTAAAAATGGAAGGATTCCTATGAGTTAGGAATTTCCTTCTGCTTCTCTCACACTCAGCTGTCTGTTTATGGCCTTTTCATCTTCTTGCTCAGTCAGCACTGGCCAAAATTGCCCAAATACTGAGAAATCTCTTAGGCACTTCCACCCTACCACACATACTAAGCCAAAGCATTGGGTAGGAAGGGAAATGAGTGGGCAAAAATGACTTCAGGATCATAGCCATGCTTCCCAGTAAACGGGCCACCCTCTTTCTTAAAAACCTTGGTCCTGTAGGCTGATTTCATCTCTCCTTGCCCTCCCAGACTCTCCCAGGCCTTCTTCCACTAACCAGAAATCACATCCAGATGCACAGGGTCGCTGAGACTGGAGTAGGTAGTCTGGCACCTGTAGTATCCACTGTTAGAGCTCCTGGCCTTAAAGCTGAAGTTGGTCTGGTTCTCGGTCCAGATGGAGTTCTCATTATGGAACCACCGGGTGTCGTTGTTCTCAGGGTCATGGGTGCCCTGGCACATCAGTGTCACAGAATCCTCCTGGAGCACGTTGATCCATGCAGGCTGAAGCTTCACCACAGCCTTTGGGAGAACTGCTAAGGGGCAGAGAGAAGAGGCAGCATGAGGAAAGGGGATCCTAAGGGCCTAAGAAGATCCCAAATCTCAGATAATGGGAAACTGTAACCATGCTGGAGACATCAAGGGAGGAACCCAACCAGAACTATTTTGCAACTGAAGGCAGTTCCTCTAACTCATACAGCCTGCCCAGGGAGCCCAAGAAGCCAAGTTCTCCCAGGGAGCTTGTCTGCTCCTCAGAGAGGATAAGAAGTAAGGGAATGGGAGAGGGGACAAGGCAGACGCTCTAGAAGTACAAGTATACCTCAGCAAGGACATCTAACCAGTTCCTTCTCTCTCTCCATCTCTCTGTCTCTTTCTCTCTCTCTCCTTCTCTCTGTGTCTTTCTCTCTCACACATGCACTACACATACATCCTTTTGGAGAATCACTTTTCCTCCCCTGTAAACAGGCATTTGAACTTTAATAGATAAACTGTCTCCACAGCTGGATGAAGACAAGTGGGGACATCTGGTGGAGGTGCCAGGCCGAGAGTCAGACGTCACGTTTCTGTTCTGACTGATTGTCATTCTGAAACTACACTCCTCCTCGGATGGCGCTCAAACCCAGCTGCACCTTAGATTGGGACTTGAACCCACTGTTGTTTAATTAAAACTGTTCATCTGGTGTCACAACTTACTTGAAATCAAGTTCTTTTGTCTTGGAGCACAAAGAGTTTAGCATGAGGCAAAGTTGCAGGCAAATCCTAAGTTTTCTAGCACAGGACCCTTGAGAGAGGTACTGACAGGCCAGCAAGGGAGCTCGGCCCCTGAGAACAAAAAGGGCTCCATTTGGAGTTTTCCTGTGGCACAGTGGGTTAAGGATCTGGCATTGTCACTGTAGCAGCTTGGGTCACTTCTGTGGCAGGGGTTCAATCCCTGGCCTGGGAAATTTTGCATGCTGCAAGCACGGCCAAAAAAAAAAAATAGAAAAGAAAACCTACATTTTTATTTATTTATTTTTTTTTTGGTCTTTTTGCCTTTATGTAGAGCCACACCCGCAGCATACGGAGGTTCCCAGGCTAGGGGTCTAACAGGAGCTGTAGCTGCCGGCCTTCGCCACAGCCACAGCAATGCGGGATCCGAGTTGCGTCTGCAAACTTCACCACAGCTCACAGCAACGCCAGATCCTTAACCCACTGAGCAAGGCCAGGGATCGAACACCGCAACCTCATGGTTCCTAGTCGGATTCGTTAACCACTGAGCCATGAAGGGAACTCCCGAAAACCTACATTTTTATAATCAAAAAAAGGAGTTAGGAGAAGACCACCCGCTTCCTCATTTTTGCGTAGATATAACTACATCATTAGTTCTTCCTTTGACCCTATATTGTCTAACCAGGACTGTCTTAGCACTATTTAAATCATATATATATTAGCAGAAAGGTGGTAACATACTACAATATGGTAATTCATCTCAGGTTTCGATATAATGTCCCCTTTCACATAGTTTCTTTCCCCTTTCATTTATATTCCCATCTTGGCTGCAGGCAAAAATACTACTCTTCAAGAACCATTAACTTTCTGACTTCATGTAATGAAATTCAGACCCTGTATCTATTGTCTTGTGTTTTAACTACCAGGACTTGTGGCTTGAGTGTGCCTGATGCTTGAACGCACCTGGTCTCTTTCAAGGTAGAGTAGATGGTTGCTAGGTTACTAGATTTTCTGGAGTGGTTATTAGCCTACAACAGTCTCCCAGACTCCCTTAAATTTCCCTTTCTGTGTTTATTTCCTGTAGTGGGATTTCTAAACTAATTATCCTACTTTATCCCTATCAATTATTTACTCTTTAGAATAAATCTATCCTGACACCAAAGCACAGAGGAGGTTCTGTGGCTTCAGAAAGATAAAGAAAGGGAGAGAAAGGCTAGAGGGCCAGTCTAGGGAAATCCTGGCTTCAGTGCCCCAGGAAGACCTCCACCTCCCTACCAGTGCTGGGAAGCAGAAAGTCGTGCAGAAAAAGAAGTGTCCAGCAGTGTTCACCTCACCAAGCTGCAACCATTGGCATCGCCTTCTATTACTGTCCAGGGGAACAGGCTCTGAAGCCCTCAGATATATGAAAAGTAGAGGATTTATCAACACAATGGGATGGTCTAAGCAGATCATGTGATTTTGCATGTGGCTGAAATAAAAATTGCCTGGGCTCGTGATTTAGTTTGGAAAGAGGAAGACAGTTGAAAGAGAGGACAGTTCTTTTCTGTGACGGTATCTGTGAGGTCTCACAGTAACAGAACCAGAAGGGCTGAAGCATCTGTGCACGTGGCTGCCCATCCCCCACTTCCCTGGGAGGAAGGGAAGGAGGAAGGAGGAAGGGACAAGGCATTTGGGGGAGCAGTTACTCTTTCCTGGCTCTGCCTAGGTCCTGGGTTGCTGCTGCATTCAGACAGAGCACCTCCAGACAGAGTGCAGGGAGGAGAGCGAGGGGTAGCTGTTGGGGAGAGGATGTGGGTGGAGCACTTACCATGTGTCCCAGGAACAGGAGCTGTAAGAGAGAAAGAAAAGATCAGCCTGGTGTTTGGATTTGTTGATTGATTCATCATTATAAATAATCACCTCCTTGCTGATCCCCTGAACTCTCTTATCCTTTTCTGGCTGCAATACATTCACCTGTGTTGTCTGTGCTTTTACTTCTTCATCTATGTGTTAATTAAATAACCACACAGGAGTTGGATTGGTATCTGTAAATTTACTGTCTCCATATTCAAAAGGACACTAAACTGCCACTCGGACATTTTTCTCTAGTAAATTTGCTCTGCTGTGCTTCATAGTGACACTCATCTTTTCCTACTTAACGTCTGTGCAGTGCAAGGAAGCATGCATGCTTCTCGGGTCCCACAGTTGATGATTCTAGAATTGCCTGGGGTTTATATTCTCTGAGTCCCATTCCATGGATAATCGAGACCCTCCTGTGCATTTTTCCCAGGGGAAATTCCTTACACATAAAGAGAGTATGTTGCCTGAAGTGGTTTCAGGGGCACAAAGAATGGCCACTGCGCTCCACTGCAGGGTATCTTCCCTTCACCTCCTATTTGCACAAGACAGCATTAGCCCTCCCACCTAAGATTTGGTCCCAGTGAAACCTACAAAAAAAAGGAAGGACACCTTGGCCCCCTCATTAGCCTTTCAAGTCTGTGTCACTAGACCTTCCTCAGAGCTGGCTCTGCTGTGCAGGGTGGCAGAGCACCAAGGACCTGTGAGCCCAGTGAGACTGGGCAAAAGATTTAGAAAGAGACTGGCCAAAAAAAAACTTGCTAATTCTAACAATTTCACAGTTTGCCAAAGCCAGCAGGGTGCAGAATTTGACTTTCATCAGCCTGCCATCACCCTGCTGACTTTCCTGACATGCTCCCCGTGCCCCCCACCCCACCCCTCAGTCTTGCCCAAGCTCAGCCCCGACCAAGGTGGCAGCAGCTGAGTTAGACAATCACACCTGCCTCTGTTCCTGCTCCACTGTCCCTCCTGGGGCCCCTGACTCACCCAGGAATAGCAGAGCTGTCCACAGGAGCATGTGGCCCAAAGGACGGCAGGGCATGCAATCAGCCCGGTCACTCCTGGCAACGGGGAGGGCGTGGAAGGAGGGGGTCCCCATCACCTCCTGAGGCACGCAGGTTGGCTCTGGCAGCGCCAGCACAGGACAGCCTTCTCTCAAGGCTAGACGGATTCCACCCCAGAGGACAGACAAATTCTGGAGTCCAAAAGAGGAAGTGAAAAGAAATGTCTTCTCATTGGCTCCTCCCCTTCCACCCCCTTTCATCTCAACCCTCCCCTCCCAGAAGATTCAGGGCTTCCCAGAATGGATCTTACTCAGTCCCACTCCAAATTCACAGAAAATGTAGAAACTGGGAAACAACTTCTCCTCCTCTGGGGCCACAGCTGGGCTCAGCCTTTGGGAGAAAGAGGGGACTAGCTATCCAAACTCAGCTCACAACCTCCTGTCTGTCGCTGTCTCTTTAGAAAAGGCGATGGAGGAGAGTGTGACCACAGTCTTTCCATACTTGTAGATCCATTCAGAGGCCTAGATGTTAGGGGCTACATGGGAGCTCATTGTTAAAATGGTTCATTATGCTGACCCATGAGACTGACCACCTTGCTCAAGCGACATCCTGTTTTCGCCGCCGGTACCTACTTTCCCAAGACTACGAGACACCCCGCCCCCCGCCTCAACCATGGGACACCACACACCTCCAGCTTTCTCAAGATTATGGAGACCACACTACCATGAGACACCTCTACTTTCTCATGACTACATGACCACCAAAGTCCAGCTGCAGGTGAAAGATAAACTAACCTCCCCCTGCTTCTTCAGGGAATCCAATTTCCCTTCCACGGGGTGGGCTGGCTTTTCTCAAGGGTTAGTCACCCTCTCCTTTTCACTCTAATAAATTTTCTTCTCTTTGTCTGAACACCAGGCTCATTCTCTTTTTCTTTGCACTCACTTTACACTAGACACCTGCATCACATTCCTCCTGAGGTTGAGCATGGCGGCTTGAGGCCACCCATCATCATCATTTGATTTTCTTTATTATCATAATCCTGACTCTGTTCTGGATTGTTCTGGATTGTGGAACAAGGGCAAAGAGGTTGTCAGTGTGGCAATGGGATGTTCACACTCACCCTCTTATTCCCCTTTTCATTCATTCTTTTACTCCTTCCTTTGACAGATATCTTTTGAGCAATAATTTGTGCTCTGCTTCCTTACCTTTCCCGCCCTCACTCCCATCGCTGTTTTTAGCCCTATGGCATGATGAAAGAGCAGGGCTTTGGCACTCCATATGTCTAATTTTGAATGACAGGCATTTTTTCAGAACTACAGATTCCTCATCTGTATGTATGAAGATTATCATGCCCACTGCATTGCAAATCAACTCTAACCAGCCTCAGTACTATTGATATTTTGGGCCAATTAATTCTTGTGAGAACCTGTCCTGTACCCTGGAGGATATTTTGCAGCCTCAGTACTATTGATATTTTGGGCCAATTAATTCTTGTGAGAACCTGTCCTGTAGCCTGAAGGATATTTTGCAGCATCTCTGACCTCTACACACTAGATACCAGGGGCAACTCCTAGTTGTGAAAATAAAACGCCTGTAGACATTGGCAAATGTTCTCTTGGCGCAACATTGCCCCTGGCTGAGATCTAGTGCACTCAAGATTTTTGAGGAGTTCCTGCTGTGGCACAGTGAGTTAAGGATCTGGCATTGCCACAGCTGTGGCATAGGTCACAGCTGCAGCCTGATTTTGATCCCCAGCCTGGGATCCCTATGCCATAGGTGCAGCCAAAAAAGAAAAAAAAAAATTTTTGAAAATTAAAAGAGAATTTGTATGCAAGGCAAACTGCCTGGTGCCTTGTGGGTATCCAGTCAGTGGTGGTTTCCCTTTTTTGCTTTCTGTCCTCATTTTCATTACCATTTGTTCACCTTCAACAACCCTAGCACATGATGTGCTCTGGGATCTTTCTTGGGGCCTTCCCTAAGACCTCTACCTCATATGTCTTTTTAGGAATCAAACAGTAATACTTAAGGAAACGGTGTCGTAAAGCCTGTTCTCATACTCTGTGCTCTTGGAAACCTCAACAGCCCCACCCTTTTGTCCAAAGCCTTTACTACTGGCTCCTTATTATCCACCCCTGACCCCAATCTACCCGCAGCCCTTATCTGATTTTTAGATGAAAAAATTTCTTGATCAGTGACAAGACTCCAAGGAATTGACATCAACACTTAAAAATAGCATTAGAAACTGATAAACTTAATTTACATATCCAGACCTGCCAAGTAGGGGCTGGCCCAGACAAGTTTAGATAGATTACAAACCTAAACTTAAGTAACATGCAGCAGTCATAATTCTCCAACCCATCTTTAGCCAGCTTACTAGAAGCTACAACCTGATAGCCTTTTATGGAAATTCCCAACTTCCTAGCCAATCATGTCCTGTTTCTGAATTACCTCTTCTAAATCTCTATAAAACTAGCTCTTGTTCCAAATCCCTTGGGAAGGGATCTCCCCTGCTTGTGAGGAACTGTGCATACCCAATCCATGGCTTGTTTTCCCTTGAATAAAGGACCTCTAACTTGCAGTTCTTGCTGTGGGTTACAGATCCGGCTTGTCTCTTTGGATGTGCTGCTTTGATCCCTGGCCCTACACAGAGGGTTAAGGATCCCACAAGTTAAGGACCCCGTGTTGCTGTAGGTGTGGTGTAGGTTGCAGCTCAGGCTGGGATTTGATCTCTGACTACAGGAACTTCCAACTTCGGTATGCTGCAGTGATGGCCAAAAAAGGAGAGAGAAAAAAAAAGGCCACATCTGAAGCATATGAAATTTCCCAAGCTAAGGGCTGAATTGGAGCTGTAGCTGCTGTCCTACACCACAGCCACGCCAGATCCACACCTGTGACCTACGCCACAGTTCAGGGCACTGAGCGAGGCCAGGGATCAAACCCACGACCTCATAGACGCTCGTCAGGTATGTTACCATTAAGCCACGATAGAAACTCCACATCTCACTTGTTATTAAATTATTTAAGTTTTGGCATTTGATAGATCAGGCATATCTCAATTGATTATGGAGGAGAAAATGTCCTGATTAAAAGGTAGAAAGGAGACACCCCGGCCACGATGACAAAGCAAAATACAGCCAGCTGCCCCTAACCACCCGTCCCCAACACGTCTGCTTCTGTAAACTTGCTTCTGCATCTACTACCTTGCCTGTCCCCACTCAGGTCCGCCCAGACAAGCTCGGACCCAGAAGAACTAGCCCATGAAAGACTTGTGAAACCTTCCCTCAGGGCTCAGACTTCAGAGAGCGATCTCCACTGAACCTGCCGACATAATAAACCTGAGTTCTCCAACTCTCCAAGTGCTAGCTTGGTTTCTCAACTGGGTAAAAGCTGCTGGAGCTGATACACTGCAGCCACAGGGCTGCTGCGCAGAGGCTGTAACAACTGCACTTTACTTCATTGCACTCCACAGATAATTTTTTTAAAGAAATTGAAGCATGTGGCAACTCTATGTGAAGAAATCCTATCAGCGCCATTTTCCAACTGCATTTGCTTACTTTATGTCTGTGTGTCATATTTTGTTTATTCTCACCATATTTCCAACTTTTTCTATATTATTATGTTTGTTAAGGTGATCTGTGATCAGCGATCTTTAATGTTATTGTAATTGTTTTGGCTTTTTTTTTTTTAGCAGTAAAGATTCCCAAATAACTTTATTGAAAGATTCATGGCAAAAGGGTAATGAAAAATTAAAGACACAAGAAATACCTAAAACAAAAAACTGTAACACTGACATGACACCTACTACTCCCTTCTCCTCTCCTTTACTAGTTCTCACAGTGTACAAATCCTCTATCTGAATTGCTTTTCCACTCTGAAGAGATTATAAGACTGCAAACAAAAGTCTACAAGTTAGTGGCCTTACAGACACCCCATATCTACCCTCAAAGGAAGGCCACCAAGTGGGACCCTCTGATAGACTGCTACCAGTCTTTCCTCTAAACAGCCAAAGGCAAACTAAAATTAAAACTACTGGAAAACCTTACCAAAGTCTGATAAATACCAGAACTACACTCCAGCCCTCTAGCTCCAGAGCCTCCAGGAAGAATTCTGGATAAAGTGGCAGAATTCTTAGGGTGAGAATTCTTACCAAAGTTAGATTTTCCAGCTTTCTGTAGTGCTTGGTCAGGAGAAGAATATAAAATTTTGTGTTTCCTTTCCTTTCCAAATTCAGACTTTTGCGGATTTGGTTTTGGGGTAGCCATTTGTTGCCAGTCCTTTCTCTTTCAGGGTAAGATACCACCGTTTTGTTTGTGTTGAAAACTTAACTTGGCCACTATCTGGTTGTGTTAAGCAGATAAGTTAGGGGGTCCCAGGAGAAAGGGGACCAGGAATATCTTTCTTGACAAAAGAAATGTCATTTTGGCCTAAGCCAGTTTGTGATCTAAGACTGACCACGATGCTTGCCCTTGCAAAAATAAGTCAAAGTAATTAATTATCTCAAGGGAAATAAGAAAATGCAGGAACAAAGGAAAGGTAGTCGAACAATAGTGCAGTGATAAAGCCAAATCCTAATAATAATATGTCTTTGAGTTCTGCAGAAACTAAGGCCCCCACGGAGGTGGGGGGAGGCGGGTGGAGATGAAGTTCTCCCTTAGGACTTCCGTCAACTAAAGCTTGGACTCAGCTGACCTTGGCCCCAGCTCTATCTGCTCAAGTCCCTTCATGAATATGCATATATCCTTAGTTTACAACTTCCCAATTTTGTTTTTCTATGAGGGACGAAGATTACCATGCCTATTCTTCAAGGAGGATTTCTCAGTCTCAGTACTATCGACATTTTGGGCCAGTTAATTCTTGTGAGGACCTTTTTCTGTATATTGTAGGATATTTTGCAGTAACTCTGACCTCTACACTAGATGCCAGGGGCACCTCCTAGTTATGAAAAATAAAAACACCTCTAGACATTGGCAAATGTTCTCTTGGGAGCAACACTGCCCCTGGTTAGAACCACAGCTCTTAAGATTTTTGAGGCGATCCCACTGTGGCACAGTGTGTTAAGCGCCTGGCATTGCTGCAGCTGTGGCATAGGTCACAGCTGAGGCTTGGATTTGATCCCTGGTCCTGCAACTTCCCTACACCATGGGTGCAGCTGAAAAACAAAAAATCTTTGAAAATTAAAAAAGAATTTGTATGTTAGCAAAGTGCCTGGTGCATGGGGAAAGATCACTGGTGTTCTCCTTACATGTGGCAAGTAAAAATAAATTCTTTCTTCTCCCTTGCTTTGATTTGGTCATGTCTTTTAGATAGGGATGGAATAGAATAGTTAGGTAGTTGTGGAAGTCCCAACAAGGGACCATAAGATAAAGAGGGAAACCTAGGGAACTTTAAGAGATCACTCTCAGTTCATAAGAAAGCCATCCGAACGAGGCGGGCTTGATTGACTAGTGGAGGCACGAGATATGCCTCAGGTCATTGTGTGGGGGTTGGAGTAAGGCCTGCTTTGAGGTTCAGACAAAGGGCAGGAGTTTAAGGACCACCCTTCTGCTGATTTGAATAAGGGCCATGACCGTACTAGTTTGACCTTATAGGGTCAAATACTGTCTTACCCAATATGAAGGAGAAGCTACTACTCGGAGAAAGAGGAAGAAGCAGTCTTTTCCCAGCCCCACTGCCCCTGGATTATAAAACTGTAGCCCACCTGATCCTCGGGGCAGAGCCTTCTTGTCTGTCTACTTGCATCTCTCACAAGTGTCCTACCTTAATAAATCTATTTCTTGCCTATCACTTTGTCTCTCGCTGAATTCCTTCTGTGCTGAAACACAAAGAAGCCCAGATACCAGGTGACTGATTCTAATTTAAAAACCATTTAAGTTTTCAAGTCTCAGTCTGGGTTTAGGCTGGGTTCAAGTCCCAATCTGGGTTCTGGCTAGGTTCAAGTCATAAATGCTGCCATTTTGGCTTGACACCCACCAGGAGGTGAATCCAGTTTCTGAGTAACAGTTGGGGGCCCAAAAACATGGCCAGGCCGAAATGTGTTTGTAGTGTAAACTCTGCCAGTTTTTTCTATTTTGCAATACAAGTGCCTGACTTAAGCTTTTGATTACCAAGACAGCCATTTCAAAAGGCAGCCCCTTCGAAGAAGGCTATCTCAACTAGACACAGTACCAACCACACAAGTAGATAAAGAGCCAGGCCACCTTCTATGGCCTCCTCACCCACTGAGGCTTCTTTGTTTTAGAGATCTTCATGGATTTCAATAACTGATCGATTGGGCTATGTGGGTTTTTTGTTTTGTTTTGTTTTTCTCATCCTGTGCTTTATATTCCTCCTCTTATGTTTTAAATTCAGCCATAAAGAGTGAGCCCCCCAAACCCCAGGCGCCCACCCTCAACCCAAATAAAAGCAGGACCATGCCCATGTGTACTCTCTTTCTCCCTATGACCTTGAAACAGGAAGGGAGGAGGGCAGGGCATAACTTTTTAAAAATTACATAGCCATTGAGTATACAACAAAAAGTGGTTGGAACCCCTTAGGCCCAAGATGGCCAAAGGTTTGACTTCCAGTGGGCCTTGACCCTCATTTTATGATCATTGTTAGGCATTAGCAGCTAAATGACATTCCCACAGGTGCCATGACAGTTCTGAGGCCTACCATAAGAGGGCAAAAAGTGAGCGGTGGCCCAGATCTTGGAAATCCTCACCCCCTTTCTGAATAGTTGGAATAATCCTCCCACTTGTTAGCATATGAAATTACCCAGCCCATAAAACTAACCACACTGTATTCTGAGGCTGCTCTCTCACTTTTTGAGATGGATGGACTATGTTCTGTCTATGGAATGTATATCTTCCAGGCTGCTCCCACCTTCTGAGATGGCTCACTCTCTTAGCAATAATTCTACTTTTTACTTATCCCTTTCTTCTCACTAAAAATGCCTTCTGCACTTGGATGTAAAGAACTTGAACTTCAGTAAGTTCTGAGACTAAGTGTGTAATTTTAATTAAAAGACAATGAGTTCAAGTCCCAGTCTGAGTTTTGTCTATGTTCTGGTCTCAGCCCCTAAGTTTAAGTCCCAATTTTCTGAGTTGTGGGGTTTCAGTCTCACTGTGTTACCCAAAGTGTGCTGTGTGATTTCCAGATCTTGGTAAGTAGTAAGCCTCTATTTTTTTTCAAAGTTTCCTAAGAGTTATTGCTAAAGGGCACCTTGCAATTATAAGAAGTAAAAGAGCTGATCCAACAACACACTGGTTATTGATAAAATGAGACAAGCACAAAACAAGGTCGCAGCCCATTTATAGCTGGGATCCTACTGACTTGCCAGCTCTCATAGGAATTATCTAAGTCTTTCTCCTGGTAACTTCAGTGAGTGGCTCTGGATCTTGGGAGGGCTAGTATGTCTTGCGCTCTAGTTTTTAAGGCCTTCTCCCCTAAGCTAAATGGCTCTATGTACCCAGAGGGCAGAAAAACATCCCCAAAACGAACAGCTATAAATATAGAACATAAGATGCTTTTTTTTTGGCCCCACTCACAGCACACATCCAAACCACGCGACAGCAGTGACCTGCACCACAGCAGAGACCTGAGCCACAGCAGCAACAACACTGGACCCTTAATCCACTATGCCACCAGGGAATTCCCATGGATTTTTCTTTTTAAGTTGAGTAAATCCACCTTTTACTTGCTTATTTTTATTGAAATCCTATGATTTATAGGATTCTTTAGGATTCCTTTTTTTTTTTTTCCCCTGGCCATACCTGTGCCATGTGCAAGTTCTCAGGCCGGGGATTCAAACCACATCACAGCAGTGCAAAGCTAGACCCTTAACCCTCTGAACCACAGGGTAACTCTTACAGGATTCTTTTAATTTCCCTTTTTTTTTCTGTCTTTTTAGGGCTGCGCTCTCAGCATATTGAGGTTCCTGGTCTAGGGGTCAAATCAGAGCTATAGCCACTGGCCTACGCTACAGCCATAGCAACACGAAATCTGAACTGCATCTGTGACCTACACCACAGCTCATGCCAAGGCTGGATACTTAACCCACTGAGCAAGGCCAGGGATTGAACCTGCGTCCTCATGGGTGCTAGTCAGATTCGTTTCTGCTGAGCCATGACAAGAACTCCTACTTTAATTTCTAACTCAGTTGAAGATTTTCTCCTGACATAAAGAAGCAAATTGAAGATGATGGAATTCCCACTGTGGCTCAGCAGTAATGAACCTGACTAGTATCCATGTGGATGCCAGTTCGATCCCTGGCCTTGCTCAGTGGGTTAAGGATCCAGCATTTCTGTGATCTGTGGTGTAGGTCACAGATGTGGCTTGGATCTCTCATTGCTGTGGCTGTGGTATAGGCCAGCAGCTGCAGCTCCTATTTGCCTCCTAGCCTGGCAGTCCTAAAAAAAAAAAAAAGACCAAAAAAAAAATTGAAGATAATGTAGTTGGATGGGTGGGTCAGCTCTTTGAGGTACTCAGATTGCAATGCATTATCCATGAAGAATTAAATATAACTGTTCTGGAGTTCCCACTCTGGCACAGTGAGTTAAGAATCCTGCTGTAGAGGTTTGGATCAATGCGGAGGTGCAGGTTCAGTCCCTGGCCCAGCACAGTAAGTCACAGCTGTTGCTCAGATTCAGTCCCTGGCCTGGGAACTTCCATGTGCCGTGGATGTGACCACAAAAATAAATAATAAAATAAAAATAAAAACAACTGTTCTTATAAGAACTGAATGCAGCTCTAGAAACAATTTAAAGTCCACCTGTTGTGAATACCAGTTCCAAACCCTTCCACTTCATTTCAGAAGTCTGTAGGTATTGTAAAATTCTGGATTTAGAGAATAAAAATCCTTCTTGAAGGAACTGCTTTCTTTCCTTGGTCTTTGAGATGTAAATGTACTACTCAGTCTTCTTCAGGAGCTCTTATATAGGCTTTATCTTTGAAATGCAAACATCAGAGAGGTAATTCTTAGAAAAAAGAAGGAAAAGCTATTTGGGAACTAGGCAGATGAAAAATCTCTAGAGTTACCATAAATATTAGTAAAAAGTTATGCCATTCAAGTAGAAAAACTTAACTTATTCCATCCACCAGAAAGACAATTTGGGGCTAACTTTCTTTTTTTTTTTTATAAACTAGAGAGTTTTGCATTATCATAGTGTGAATAAAATTATTTATTTATTTATTGCTTTTTAGTGCCACACATGAGTGGCATATGGAGGTTCCCAGGCTAGGGATCAAATTATTGGAGCTATAGCTGCTGGCCTACACCACAGCAATGCCAAATCCAAGCCACATCTGCAACATACACCACAGCTCACAGGCCAGGGATCAAACCTGCAACCTCATGGCTCCAAGTCAGATTAGTTTCTGCTGTTCCACAACAGGAAATCCCACAAACTACTGAGTTTTGCATTATCATAGTGTGACTTAAATTTTTAAAGGGGATCTATAAGACCTCTGTGTCTCTATATATGTTCATCTATATATACACGTTATAAATATGTGGGGTTTTTTTCCAACTCTGGTTGATATTGCCAAAATAAATTTGTAAAGAGCTCTATGTAATTGAAAGAAAATTAAGCAACTATATAAGTCAAGTATACTCTCAGAAATATGGAAACTAGCCCAAATATTTTTCAAGGTCACATGATCTAGGATAACCTTTGGTAAATAAAAGCTAGTTTAAAGTTTGTCAGTTTGATCCAGACAGCCATGTCTTTAGAGTTATCAGTTTTAAATATAACATTTTGTAACTGAGCAGGACTCTATGGGGCCTTCTTGGAACAGACCTCTCCCTCATATCCTTTGCTTTAGTCCTCTCTGAAGTACCTAGATAACAATATCTGATGCACATTTCCTGAGTTGTTTTGCAGATGCTAAAACCACCACCAAGTGGAAGAAATTAACTACTTGATGAACTTGAGTAGTAACTTCCAGACCTACTGGCACTTAAGGACTCATGGTGTTAACCCCTGCAACATTGCCGTTACTGCTCCATCTCCAATCAGAGAATTGTGCACGAGCCTTTCACATATCCTGGGATGCCTTGCCTTTACTTTGCCTTTAAAAATGTTTTGCTGAAATCCTTCGAGGAGTTTGAGGATTTTTAGCACTAACTATCCTAAATTCCTTGCTTTGCACTGTGCAACAAATGATGAACTTTCCTTTACCACTGTGGCTTTGGAGTGCCCTCCAAATGTTGGGAATGATTCTGCTTATAGTCATTATATTGTAGTCATTATAGTCTCCCTAGTGCTCCACATCTCAAAAGCTTTTAATGTGTGTGTGCAGCTGTGGGAGACCAGACCAATGACCTCCCAGCCAGATGATCTCCAAGCCAACTATGGGACTGAGACCTCAATATTGTTACCAATTAATTCCAGTCAGCGAGCCAAACTGATTCCAACATCAAGCAGAAGTGGTAGCTCAGAGTCATGTCAATACTTTAATTTTGATCAACACTCTCAGTACAAATGAAAGCATGATCAAAGGAGGATAGAATTGGTAAAGTTACCTATCAGGACCCTTAAAATGGAGACTGCCCAGGGGCCCAGCCCACACCACGTGTCTAAACCTAAGTTAGCCTACACTTACAAAAAACACCAATCCAAGTAACCTGACATACACCAATCACAATCTTCCAACTCAGCTTTAGCTAACTTGCATTATTCTAAGAATATGAACTAACTACTGGCCTTACAGGGAATTCATCAACATCCTAGCCAATCATGCTTTGTTTCAACTTTGCGTCTTCTAAGGCTCTATAAAACTCGTAATTGCTCAAAATTCCTCAGAGAAAGTGTTCCACTGCTTCAGAGGCCCCATACTCCTCCAATCCATAGATTGGTTTCCCTAGAGTATAGAACATCTAACATGATACTTAATTTTTTTTCTTTTTTCTTTTTAGGGCCACACCAACAGCACGTGAAAGTTCCCAGGCTAGGGGTCGAATCAGAGCTACAGCTGGTGCCTACACCACAGCCACAGCAACTCAGGATCCGAGCTGCATCTGCAGCCTACACCATGGCTCACAGCAACGCCAGATCCCCAGTCCACTAAGTGAAGCTAGTGATCGAACCCATATCCTCATGGATACTAGTCCACTTCATTTCCATTGCATCACAAGGGGAACTCCCAATCCTTAACTGTTTTGACAAGGCAAAAACAAACATTTAACACACTAATAATAGGGAAACAGCAGGATAGTTATACAGACAGCCTTAGAAATCAAATTAGGGTATTATAGATAGAGAGGGAACTTTGGGGGTAACACTGTAAATTAGCGCTCAGTCAAGAAAGTTATCAGATCATCTAGAAATGAAACAGGCTTAACTATAAAGCCATAAATACAAACAGGAAATATGCCCCCAGCCATTAAGTGAAAAAATGAGGTTACATACTGCCAGTTGAGTCCAGGTAGAAGATACTTAGAACCAAGCACAGGAATCAAGGGAAGGGTGATATTCCAAAGTAAAGACCTTAATGATACAAAAACTAACATGATGAAACATATTTTAGCCTGTGTTACCAACATTCTGCTGATGAGAATAAGTGCCATGACAGTCATAGTTTAAACCTATAGGGTCAAGACTCTTCTACCCATGCAAAGGACAACGTAAAAAGCCTGAGATCTACTCAAAGAATAAGGAAGGTTTTCTCCACCCTGAAATTTCATATACTATAAATATGTAGCAATATGGATGAAACAAAGGGTAATATAGAGAGAGAAGTTCATAAGAGACAGAGAGACAAATACATGTGTAAGAAAAAAATAAACAAAAACATAAAATTTTGTTAAAAAAACATGGAAAAAGACGGACTAAAAAACAAAGCTATGGTTATACAAAAGAGCAAAAATATATGAGTGACGAGTTAGGAGATGGGACTAAGAAGAAAGGAGAAAGAGTGTACCCAAAGTATATAAGCAAAAAGGATTTACTATACAGAATTGGGAATTCTTATCATACATAATAACATATAAAGGACATTTCTTTCTTTCTCGCTCTAGCTGAATAGATACGTCATAAAATCACTTAGCAGAACAATAGAGGATAAAACAGAATGGCAAAGCCAATACACTACTACTGAAATTTAAAAACACAGAGGCACTGGTGGGAAAAATGCAAGGACAACATTGACGACAAGATAGGTCAGGCTCGGAAGACTAGGGGGTGTATTGAGGATGGAGCCTGAGGTGCGGTGCTGGGCTGCTGGTGAGGAAGCAAGAGCTGTCTGTGCTAGGACGGGGAGGTGCCTGCAGCCAGGGAGAGAGAGAGGAGGCCCAGCCTAGCGCCCCGCTGCTGCTCCGCTCTGCGCCAAAAGAGGGCCGAGCTGTTGCATGGGCCGGGAATCGAACCCGGGCCTCCCGCGTGGCAGGCGAGAATTCTACCACTGAACCACCCATGCACCGGTGGCCGCGTCTCTCCGACGCTGCCCCAGCGGGGCTCGCCACCAACCGCCCGAAACCGGTCCCGGCTCGCCTGCCGGCTCCTGCTCCATTT
>PVHT021183516.1:25614-41518 GCA_004024745.2 Catagonus wagneri
TTTTTTCATGTGCCTGCTGCCCATCTTTACGTCTTCTTTGGAGAAATGTCTGTTTCAGTCTTCTGCCCATTTTTCCATTGGGTTTTTTGGTGTTTTTGTTTGTTGCTGAGTTGTATGAGTTGTTTGCATATTTTGGAGATTAAACCTTTGTCTGTTGAGTCATTTGCAAAAACTTTCTCCCATTCCGTGGGTTGTCTTTCTTTCTTTCTTTTCTAATGGTTTCCTTTGTTGTGCAGAACCTTTTGAATTTAATTAGGTCCCATTGGTTCATTTGTGTCTTTATCATCTTTATTCTGGGAGGTGGGTCAAACAAGATGCTGCTGTGATTTATGTCAAAGAGCATTCTATGTTTTCCTCTAGGAGTTTTACAGTATCAGGTCATTAATCCATTTTGAGTTGATTTTTGTGAATGGTGTTAGAAAGTGTTCTAATTTCATTCTCTTACATGCAGTTGTCCAGTTTTCCCCTCACCACTTACTTATTTAATTAATTTTCTTTTTAGGGCTGCACCTGTGGCATATGGAAGTTCCCAGGCTTGGGGCTTGAATCAGAGCTACAGCTGCCTGCCTATACCACAGCCACAGCAATGTGGGATCTGAGCTGTGCTGTGACCTACACTACACAGCCCATGGCAACACTGGATCCTTAACCCACTGAGCAAGGCCAGGGATCAAACCCACGTCTTCATGGATTCTAGTCAGGCTTGTTACCACTGAGCCATGAAGGGAACTCCCTCCCCTCACCACTTATTGAAAAGACTATCTTTCCTCCACTGTATGTTCTTGCCTCCTTTGTCATAGATTAGTTGTCCATAGGTGCTTGGGTTTATTTCTAGGCTTTCTATCCTGTTCCATTGCTCTATATTTCTATTTTTGTGCCAGTACCATACTGTACTGCCTGTAGCTTTGAAGTAGAATCTGAAGTCAGGGAGCCTGATTCCTCCAGTTGTTTTTTCTTTTCAATATTGCTTTGGCTACTCAAGGTCTTTTGTGTTTCGTCACAAATTTTAAAATATTTTGTTCTAGTTCTGTAAAGAATGTTATTGGTAATTTGATAGGGATTGCATTGAATCTGTAGATTGCCTTAGGTACTATTGTTATTTTGACCATACTGATTGTTCCAATCCAGGAGCATGGTATGTCTTTCCATCTGTTCATGTCATCCTTGATTTCTTTTATCAGTAACTTATAGTTTTCAGAGTACAGGCCTTTTGTCTCTTTAGGTAGGTTTATTCCTAAATATTTTATTTTTTTGATGTGACGGTAAATGGGATTGTTTCCCTAACTTCTCTCTCTCATCTTTTATTGTTAGCATACAGAAATGCAGTCAATTTCTGTGTATTCATTTTATATCCTCCCATTTTACCAAGTACATTGACGAACTCTAATAGTTTTCTGATAGTGTCTTTAGGATTTTCTAGGTATAGTATTATGTCATCAGAAAACAGTGATAGTTTTACTTCTTTTCCATTTGGAATCCTTTTCTTTTTTTCTTTTTTTGCTTTTTTTAGGGCCTCACCCAAGGCATACCAGGATAGGGGTGGAATTGGAGCCTATACCAGGATCTGGCCTATACCACAGCCACAGCAACACAGGATCCGAGCTACGTCTGTGACCTACACCACAAGTAACAGAAACACTGGATCCTTAACCCCCTAAGTGAGGCCAGGGATTGAACCTGCAACCTCATGGTTCCTAGTCAGATTCATTGCTGCTGAGCCACAACGGGAACTCCTGGAATCCTTTTATTTCTTTTTCTTCTCTGATTGCCATGGCCAGGACTTCCAAAACTATGTTGAATAACATTGGTGAAAGAGAACATCCTTGTCTTATTCCTGATCTTAGTGGACATGTTTTCAGTTTTCCACCATTGAGAATGATGTTAGCTGTGGGTTTGTCATAAATGGCTTTTATTATATTGAGGTAGGTCTCCTCTATGCCCACTCTCTGAAGAGTTTTTATCAGGAATGGGTGTTGAATTTTGTCAAAAGCTTTTTCTACATCTATTGAGATGATCATATGGTTTCTACTTTTTAGTTTGTTGATGTGGTATGTCACATTAATAGATCTGTGGATATCAAAGAATCCTTGTATCCTGGAATAAATCCTACTTGATCATAGTGTATGATCTTTTTAATGTGCATTTGTATGTGATTTGCTAATATATTGTTGAGGATTTTTGCATCTGTGTTCATCAATGTTACTGGTCTGTAATTTTCTTTTTTTGTGAGAGCTTTGTCTGGTTTTGGTATCAGAGTAATGGTGGCCTAAGAATGAGCTTGAGAGTGTTCCTTCCTCTGAAATTTTCTGGAAAAGTTTCAGAAAAAGGGATGTTAACTCTTCTCTGAATGTTTGATAGAACTCAGCTGAGAAGCCATCAGGTCCTGGACTTTTGTTTTTTGGAAGTTTTTTAATCACATTTTCAATTTCAGCACTTGTGGTTGGTCTATTCATAGTTTCTACTTCTTCCTGGTTCAGTCTTTGTAAGCTGTACCTTTGTAAGAAACTATTTCTTCTAGGTTTTCTATTTTATTGGCCTACAGTTGCTCATAGTAGCCTCTCATGATCCTTTATATTTCTGCAGTGTCAGTTGTAACTTCTCATTTTCATTTCTTATTTTATTTTAATTTTATTTTTTTTTAGGGCTGCACCCATGGTATATGGAGGTTCCCAGGCTAGGGGTGGAATCAGAGCTGCAGCCACCATCCTACACCACAGCCACAGCAACACCAGACCTACACCACAGCTTGTGGCAATGCCAGATCCTTTATCCACTGAGCGAAGTCAGGGATTGAACTTGCATCATCATGGATACTAGTCAGATTTGTTTCAACTGAGCCATGATGGGAACCCCTCATCTCTTATTTTATTGATTGGAACCCTTCCCTTTTTTTCTTGATGAGTCTGGCTAAAGGTTTATTAACTTTGTTGATCTTTTCAAAGAACCAGCTTTTGGTTTCATGGATCTTCTCAGTTGCTTTCTTTGCCTCTATGTTACTAACTTCTGCTCTAATCTCTTTTTTTTTTCTTTTTCTTTTTTAGGGCTGCATTCATGGCATATGAAACTTCCCAGGCTAGGGGTTGAACTGGAGCTACGGCTGCCAGCCTGTGCCACAACCACAGCAACCCGGGATCTAGGCTGCATCTGTGACCTATACCACAGTTCACGGCAATGCTGGATCCCCAATCCACTGAGCCAGGCCAGGGATCGAAGCCACATCCTCATGGATACTAGCCGGATTGATTTATGCTGCACGATAATGAGAATTCTGCTCTAATCTTTATGATTTCTTTCCTTCTACTAATTTTTGGGTTTTGTCTGTTCTTCCTTCTCTAGATGTTTAAGGTATAAGGTTAGGTTGTTTATTTGAGTTTTTTCTTCTTTCCTGAGATATGATTGTATTGCTATAAACTTCCCTCTCAGAACTGCTCCCACATTTTCTAGGATAATTAAAGCAATATAAGTTAATTTTCAAAACTGAGGAAACTATACCTTAACTGAAAAAAATGTAGATACTGGAAAGGAGAAAAAAAAGAAAAGTAAAACAAACAAACAAATCCAGACTTTAGGGGAAAAATGATTTAAAAAAATCACGGAGACAGCGATCAAGATGGTGGAATAGAAGGGCTGGAGCTTAACTTATTTCATAAAACAACAAAATCAAAACCAAATGCTGAGCAACCTTCAACCAAATGGACTGGAAATTTTCAAAAAGATATCCTACTCCAGAAGACAAAGAGGAGGCCACATCAAGAGGTACGAGGGGCGATTAAGTGATATAAGCAATCCCATACCTTTTGGGTGGGAATCCCCACAGACTGGAAAGTACTGTATCACAGAGATTCACCTACAGGAATGAGAGTTCTGAGCCCCACATCAGGTCCCTATGCCTGGGGATCTGGCACTGGGGGAAAGAGCCCCAGAGCATCTGGTATTGAAGGCCAGTGGGGCTTGTGTGCAGGAGCTCCACAGGACTGGGGGAAATGGAGACCCCACTCTTGAAAGACACACACAATCTTCCACATTCACTGGGTCCCAGGGCAAAGCAAAGGCTCCATAGGAATCTGGGTTGAACCTGACCGCAATTCTTGGAGGATCTCCTGGGAAAACAGGTGGTGACTGTAGCTTGTTGTGGGGGAAGGGCATCAGAAGCAAAGCTCTTGGGAATATTCATCAGCCTGCGTTTCTCTGAAGTATGGCCCCTCCCATCAGTGCTGAGAAGCCCCAGGCCAAACAATAATCCAGGTGGGATCACAGCCCCATCCATCTGTAAACAGGCTACCTAAAGACCCCCCAAGCACACAGCTACCCTAACCTTACCCAGAGACAAAGCCCCACCCACCAGAGGGATAGGAATCAGCCCCACCCACCAGTGGGCAGGCGCCAGTCCCTCCCATCAGGAAGCCTACAGCAAGCCCCCCCCATACCAACTGCAGCCACAAGGGACACCAGAAGTAAGAGAGGCTACAACTCTATTGTCTGCAAAAAGAACACCACACCAAAAACCTATAAAAATGAAAAGACAGAGAACTATAAATCAGATAAGGGAGAAAGAAACAAACCCAGGAAAATAGCTAAGGGATTATCAGTCTCCAGGAAAAAGACTTTAGACTGTTGATACCTAAGTTGATGCAAGATATTGGAAATAAACTGGAGGAAAAGATTGATAATTTATAGGAAACACTGAGCAAAGAAATACAAGATATAAAACTTAAGCGAGAAGAGATGCAAAATACAATAACTGAAATAAAAAAATTCATTAGAAGCAACCAACAGCAGAATACAGGAGGCAAAAGAATGAATAAGCGAGGTGGAGGACAAACTGGTGGAAATCACTAATGCAAAACAGAAAAGAGAAAAAAGATTGAAATGAAATGAGGAGAGTCTCAGAGAAATCTGGGATAATGTTAAACATACCAACATCTGTATTACAGGGATGCCAAAGGGAGAAGAGAGAGAAAGAGACAGAAAAAATATTTGAAGAGATATTAGCCAAAAACTTCCCTAACATGGGAAAGGAACCACTCACTCAAATCCAGGAAGTGCAATGAGTACCATATAAAATAAACCCAAGGAGGAACACCCCGAGACACATATTAATCAAAATGACCAAAATTAAAGACAAAGAGAAAATTTTGAGAGCAGCTAGGGAAAAGAAACAAATAACATACCAGGGAACCCCAATAAGGTTATCAGCAGATTTGTCAGTAGAAACTTGGCAAGCCAGAAGGGAGTGGCATGATATACTTAAAGTGATGGAGGAAAAAATCTTCAACCAAGATTACTTTACCCAGCAAGGATTTGAAGGAGAAATCAAAAGCTTTACAGATAAGCAAACACTAAGGGAATTCAGCAACACTAAGCCAGTTTTACAACAAATACTAAAGGAACTTCTTGAGGCAAAAAAGAAAAGGCCACAACCAGAAACAAAAATACCATAAATGACAAGGTTCACCAGTAAAAGCATATACACAGTAAAGATACGAAATCATCCACATACAATTATGCTACCAAAATCAGAAATCATGAGAACAGGAGAATAGGTACGAATGCAGGACATGGGAGAGGCACTTGCAATTAAGAAACCAACAACTTAAAACAATCTCGTTTATATATAGACTCCTATATCAAAAGTTCAGGGTAACTGCAAACCAAACAAACAAATAAGAAAAAATCAACTCATATACAACATTAAA
Source organism: Catagonus wagneri (assembly GCA_004024745.2). NCBI lineage: Eukaryota > Metazoa > Chordata > Mammalia > Artiodactyla > Tayassuidae > Catagonus > Catagonus wagneri. Next base: position 31,311 of record PVHT021183516.1, read on the forward strand.
GATAGTCACCAAACCACAAGAGGAGAGAACAAGAGAAGAAGGGAAGAAAAAAGAGCAACAAAGCCAAATCAAAACAGTTAGTAAAATGACAATAAGAACATACATGTCAATAATTAAATGCTAATGGACTAAATGCCTCAACCAAAAGACATCGACTGGCTGAATGGATACAAAAACAAGATCCATATATATGCTGTCTTCAAGAGACCCACTTCACTTCTGGGGACACATACAAATTGAAAGTAAGAGGATGGAAGAAAATATTCCATGCAAATGGGAATCAAAAGAAAGCCGTAGTAGCAATACTCATATCAGACAAAAGAGACCTTAAAAGGAAGAATATTTTAAGAGACAAGGAAGGATACTACATAATGGTCACAGGATCAATCCAAGAAGAAGAAGATATAACAATTTTAAATATCTATGCACCCAACATAAGATCACCACAATATATAAGGCAACTGCTAACAACCTTAAAAGGAGAAATCAACAATAACACAATCATAGTGGGGGACTTTAACACCCCACTTACAGCAACGGACAGATCATGCAGACAGAAAATCAATAAGGAAACAGGCCCTGAATGAAGCATTAGACCACATGGACTTAATAGATATTTATAGGACGTTCCATCCAAAAGCAGCAGTATACACATTCTTCTCAAGGGCACATGAAACATTCTCTGAAATTGATCACATCCTGGGCTACAAATCAAGCCTCGGTAACTTTAAGAAAATTGAAATCATATCAAGCATCTTTTCTGACCACAATGCTATATGACTGGAAATCAATGACAAGAAAAAAAACTGCAAAAAACACAAACACGTGGAGACTAAACAACATGCTACTAAACAACCAATGGATCACTGAAGAAATCAAAGACAAAATTTAAAAATACCTATAATCAAATGACAACAAAGACACGACACTCCAAAACCTATGGAATGCAGCAAAAGCAGTTCTAAGAGGGAATTTTACAGCAATACAAGCCAACCTCAGGAAACAAGAAAAAGCTCAAATAAATAACCTAACACTACATCTAAGCAGCTAGAGAGAGAAGAACAGACAAGACCTAAAGTTAGAAGGAAAGAAATCATAAAGATCAGAGCAGAAATCAATGAAATAGAAACTAAGAAAACCATAGAAAAGATCACTGAAACTAAAAGCTGATTCTTTGAAAATATCAACAAAATTGAAAAACCTTTAGCTAGACTTATCAAGAAAAAAGAGAGAGAGGACTCAAATCAATAAAATTAGAAATGAAAAAGGAGAAGTAACTATGGACATCACAGAAATACAAAGGATCGGAGTTCTCATTGTGGTGCAGTAGAAATGAATCCGACTAGGAACCATGAGATGGTGGGTTCGATCCCTGGCCTTGCACAGTGGGTTAAGGATCTGGCGTTGCTGTGAACTGAGGTGTAGGTCAGATCTGGCATTGCTGCTGTTCTGACGCAGGCTGGCAGCTGTAGCTCCCAAATGGACCCCTAGCCTGAGAACCTCCATATGCCACAGGTGTAGCCCTAAAGAGACAAAAAGACCAAAAAAAAAGGGGGGGGAATACAAAGGATCATAAGAGACTACTGTATGCAATGGAAAACCTAGAAGAAATGGATAAATTCTTAGAAAAGTACAATCTTCCAAGAATAAACCAAGATGAAATAGAAAAGATGAACAGACTGTGATTGAAATTCTGAAATTTAAACTGTGATTAAAAAACTTCCAACAGGAGTTCCCGTTGTGGCTCAGTGGTTAACGAATCCGACTAGGAACCATGAGGTTGCAGGTTCAATCCCTGGCCTTGCTCAGTGGGTTAAGGATCTGGCGTTGCCATGAGCTCTGGTGAAGTTTGCAGACGCAGCTCGGATCGTGTGTTGCTGTGGCTGTGGCGAAGGCCAGCAGCTACAGCTCCTGTTAGACCCCTAGCCTGGGAACCTCCATATGCCACGGGTGTGGCCCTAGATAAGGGAAAAAAAAAAACTTCCAACAAACAAAAGTCCAGGACCAGATGGCTCCACAGGCGAATTCTATCAAACATTTAGAGAAGAGCTAACACCTATCCTTCTAAAACTCTTCCAAAAAATTGATGAGGAAGGGACACTCCCAAACTCATTCTATGAGGCCACCACCACCCTGATACCAAAACCAGGCAAAGATACCACAAAAAAAAGAAAATTACAGGCCAATTTCACTCATGAACATAGACGCAAAAATCCTCAACAAAATACTAGCAAACCGAATCCAACAATACATTAAAAGGATTGTACATCATGATCAAGTGGGATTTATCCCTGGGATGCAAGGATTCTTCAATATCAGCAAATCAGTTAGGGTGATACACCACATTAACAAACTGAAGAATAAAAACCATATGATCCTCTCAATAGATGCAAAGAAAGCCTTTGACAAAATCCAACACCCATTTCTGATAAAAACCCTACAGAAAGTGGGCATAGGGGGAAACCCATCTCAACATAATAAAGGCCATCTATGACAAACCCAGAGCTAACATCATTCTCAATGGTGAAAAGCTGAAAGAATTCCCACTGAGATCAGGAACAAGACAAGGACGTTCACTCTCGCCACTACTACTCAATATAGTTTTGGAAGTCCTAGCCATGGCAATCAGAGAAGTAAAAGAAATAAAAGGAATCCAAATTGGAAAGGAAGAAGTAAAACTATCACTATTTGCAGATGACATGATACTATATCTACAGAATCCTAAAGACTCTACCAGAAAAACTTTAGAGCTCATCAATGAATTTGGCATAGTCGCAGGATACAAAATTAATACACAGAAATCAACTGCATTTCTATATACTAACAATGAACGTTCAGAAAGAGAAGTTAGGGAAGCAATCCCGTTTACCACTGCAGCAAAAAGAATCAAATACTTAGGAATAAACCTACCTAAAGAGACAAAAGACCTGTACTCTGAAAACTATAAGATGCCGATGAAAGAAATCAAGGATGACACGAACAGATGGAAAGACGTACCATACTCTCGGATTGTAAGAGTCAATATTGGAGTTCCCGTCATGGCTCAGTGGTTAACGAATCCAACTAGGAATGAGGTTGTGGGTTTGATCCCTGGCCTTGCTCACTGGGTTAAGGATCCGGCGTTGCTGTGAGCTGTGGTATAGGTTGCAGACGTGGCTTGGATCCTGCGTTGCTGTGGCTGTGGCGAAGGCCGGCAGCTACAGCTTCTTTTAGACCCCTAGCCTGGGAACCTCCATATGCCATGGGTGGGGCCCTCGATAAAGCAAAAAGACAAAAAAAAAAGGGGAAAGAGTCAATATTATCAAAATGACTATACTACCCAAGGCAATCTGTAGATTCAATGCAATCCCTAACAAGTTACCAAAGACATTTCTCACAGAACTAAAACGAGATATTTTAAAGTTTGTTTGGAAGTACAAAAGACCCAGAATAGCCAAAGACATCCTGAAAAAGAAAAATGGAGCTGAAGAAATCAGGCTCCCTGACCTCAGACTATACTACAAAGCTGCAGTCATCAAAACCGTATGGTACTGACACAAAGACAGAAATATAGATCAGTGAAACAGGATAGAAAGCCCACAATTAAACCCACACAGCTACAGTCAACTAATCTATGACAAAGATGGCAGAAACATACAATGGAGAAAAGACAGCCACTTCAGTAGGCAGTGCTGGGAAAACTGGACAGCCACATGTAAAAGAATGAAATTAGAACACTTCCTAACACCATACACAAAAATAAACTCAAAACGGATTAAAGACCTAGATATAAGACCAGATACTATAAAACTCTTAGAGGAAAACATAGGCCAAACACTCTCCGACATAAACGACAGCAACATCTTCTCAGATTTACCTGTTAGAGTAATGACAATAAGAACAAAAATAAACAAATAGGACTTAATTAAACTTAAAAGTTTCTGCACAGCAAAGGAAACCCTAAACAAAACGAGAAGACAACCCACAGAATGGGAGAAAATATTTGCAAATGAAGCAACTGACAAGGAATTAATCTCCAAAATTTACAAACACCTTCTGCAGCTCAATATCTGAAAAAACAAACAACCCCATCAAAAAATGGGCAGAAGATCTAAAGAGACAATTCTCCAAAGACATACAGATGGCCCAAAAACACATGAAAAGATGTTCAACATGACTCATTATTAGAGAAATGCAAATCAAAACCCCCTTACACTGGCCAGAATGGCCATCATCAAAAAGTCTACAAAAAACAAGTGCTGGAGAGGGTGTGGAATGGAAATTGGTGCAACTGCTTTGGAAAACAGTATGGCGATTCCTCAGAACACTAAAAACAGAATTACCATTTGATCCAGTAATTCTACTCCTGGGCATCTATCCAGAGAAAATCACGACTCGAAAAGACACATGTACTCCAGTATTCACTGTAGCACTCTATACAATAGCCAAGACATGGAAACAACCTGAATGTCCATCGACAGAGAAGTGGATAAAGAAGATGTGGTGCATACACACAATGGAATATTACTCAGTCATTAAAAGGAAAGAAATAATGGCATTTGCAGCAACATGGATGGACCTAGAAATTATCATGCTAAGTGAAGTCAGTCAGACAATGAGACGCCAACATCAAATGCTATCACTTACATGTGGAATCTAAAAAAAGGACCCAATGAACTTCTTTGTAGAACAGATACTGACTCACAGACTTTGAAAAACTTACGGTTTCGAAATGAGACAGGTTGGGGGGTGGGGGGATGCACTGAGGGTTTGGGATGGAAAGGCTATAAAAATTTCGTTGTGATGATTGTTGTACACCTATAAATGTAATAAAATTCATTAAGTAATTAAAAAAATAAAAGCAGTGGAGAAAGAAAAAAAACAAGAGTCACCTGTAACCCTAACACCTAAAGAGAACTATTTTTGACATTTGGATACATACTCTCCCACATTTCTATTTCTCTGCTGTGGGACAGGGAACATTGCTCACCATCCCAGTTCTACAAGAATCAAGCCATTAGCCACAGCAGCCACCCACCCATGGTGCACCTAAGAAAAACAGGAAGAATTCTGTGCTTTGGATACTGGTCCTAGAGAGTTAAGATGCATATCTAAGGAATAATTTCAATGCACGCATATCCTTGGGTCTTCCATGTATAGAAAAGCACTAAAATCTTTAACCTGAGATGTGTGCTCTTTGTGACTAGCAGTAATTTTTTGATGTTTTTCCCAGCAAAAAAACTTCTATATATCCTGGTTCCTTCCTCACTTCTTCAGAGCAGTTACTCAGAAGCTTTCTGAGAGGCTGTCCTCCGGGCTAGGGCTAGAGTCCTCAGTAAGATCCCCAAAGAAAACTTAATTTGCAAATTTTAGGTTGTGTGTTTTACTTCAGTTGACACTGCCTATCCCTTATTCTCAGTCTCTCTCTCTCCCACCACAACTGGGATCCTACTAATCACCAATAGGAAAATATTTTTTCCTCATTAAGCATCATGTTATGAACATGGTTCTTTTTTTCAATGGTATGATTCTTCTAAATCATATTTCATAATTTCAAATGCTGACAGAAGCCAGGCAAATAACACAAAGAAGAGGCTGAACATAGGAAGATAAGAAGTAGAGGGCATTATGTCATCCTGGAGCCAGTGTGCCCTGTCACCCCTTGTCAATTCTAGCCAATGGCTGCCCTTTAGGATTGGGTTCTAGAGTCACCACATGCTCCAGCTTTTTTTTTTTTTTTTCTTTTTGAATACACCCACAGCACATGGACGTTCCTGGGCAAGGGATCAAACCCACACCACAGCAGCAACCTGAGCTGCAGCAGTGACAACACTGGACCCTTAACCTGCTGAGCCACAAGGGAACTCCTCCAATTTTTAGAAGAAGGGTCAGAAATTGAATATTTTTCAAGGGCATATAGTTTTTATTTTCCCCTAGGTTTTTTTTTTTTAATGCTATAAACTTGAGATCAACATCTTTACAGATTAATTTTTATTTCCTATCTGATTATTTCCTTAAGATAGTTCCAAGGAGGAGAATGAAATAATGTGTACATTTGAAAGATATTTATTAATTTTGCCAGAATGCTCTCTAGAAAGTTTATGAATGTTTTTTCTCTGAGTATGAATGTTTTCTCTCTTGTCTTTGCTAATTTGGTGGTCAATAAAACAATGTCTTATTCCTTTACTGCATTTACTTTGCTACCATATAAGTAGAATTAAAACACTGGGTTTTCCTAACTAAGCTGTTACATGTTTATTTTGTCTCGCAACAATTTATTCAAGAAATTAAACATCGACTATGTGTAACCAAGTAGGACCCTGTGGGGCCTTCCTGGGACAGATCCCTCCCGGTATGTCCTCTGTCTTCCTCTTGTTTGTAGAAAAGTTGTAGTCTCCCAGGCCTCCTCTGAGTCACAAAAGCGTGGCTCAAGAATTAATGATTGAAAGGATATGAACATGTAGTGACAAAAATGGCAGTTGGGCCAGAAGACCTGGTAACAATTTAAATAGTAAATCAGTCATATGGCAGTAACAGAATCTTCAGTTTCTCCCTGAAGTACCTAGGTAACAGTATCTGATGCACATTTTTTGAGTTATTTTATAGATGTTACCCACCAAATGGAAGACGTTAACTACTTGATGGCCATGAGCACGATGATGTTAACCTCTGTGACACAGCCCTGTTAACCCACAATCAGAGAACTGTGCGTGAGCTGATCACATGGCCTGTGACTCCTCTCCCTCACCTTGCCTTTAAAAATGCTTCCCTGAAACCCATCAGGGAGTTTGGATCTTTTCAGCATTAGCTGCCCTGGACTTCGTGTCTGGGCCTTAGAGTAAATGCTGCACTTCCTTCACCACAACCCAGTGTCAGTAGAATGGCTGCACTGCACAGGGATGAGCAGACTCAAGTTTGGTTTGGTAACATGTGTACAAGGCATTGCTCCGTGTACTGTGGGAGATACCACGTTTGATTTTTGTGTTCTCTTTGTGCTCATGTTTTCTTTCTAGTCCCCACTTCCACCACTCCCTCCCACTCCTGGGCTTCTCCTTCTGGAACTCAAATCACAGATTCCTTAAGGACAAAGACTGTTTTTAGTCATCTTTGGAAATAGCACCTATTGTGTTTTTAATCTATATTGTCTTTGGGATAGGTGAATTTTATCACTTTATTACTCATTAAATAAAGAGGTGCTTTCTTTTAAACATCTGCTGATTTATCTATTGGATTTTCATATGTCAGGTTGGCCAAAAGTGTGGTGCCCATTTATTAGAGCTCAATCTATATCTTTATCTATATCTATCTATCTATCTATATATATATATATTTTTTTTCTTTTTAGGGCTGAAACAGTGGCATATGGAAGTTCCCAGGCTAGGGTCTAATCGGAGCTACAGCTGCTGGCCTACACCACAGCCACAGCAACTCCAGATCCTTAATCCACTGAGTGAGACCAGGGATCAAACCTGCAACCCCATGGTTCCTAGTTGGATTCATTTCCACTGCGCCACAATGAGAACTCCCAATCATGTTTAAGATGGTAAAAAAAAATCTACTTTTTTTCTGACCAACATGAGGTTAAGCATATTTTTAAATCCTTCGTAAGTAATTTTCTGAAGGAAAGACATTTGCTCTATCAAATTATATGAAATAAATTACATAATATAATTACATAAGTCATATGGAATACATAATAATTAATAAGACAAAATAATGTTTTCTATCATCAATTTACATATCCTGAGTGAGAGCCAGTAGAATGTCTTATGAATCAGATATAAATACATGTTCTTTGTAAAAGAGTGCATACCTCTAAGCAGTGATGACCATGAACCTGAGTGTTTAGTGATTTAGTCACCTCTTGTGAACAAATTGCAGGAAGAGATGCTGGGGCTGAGTGTGGTATGAGAGTGGTAGGGAGTGGGCTCTCAACTGGGTAAATCTAAGACTTTTCTAACCAGGAGGAGTGGAAAAGACCCAGCCCGTAACAATGCCTCAGAGGATTAAATGAGCAGCTATACTTCCCTGTTCCTGAGACGCCTTGTTCCGGAACACTTTCACATCTCTGAAACAGGGATGTACCTTATAATTTTCAGCATCTGGATTCTGCCAGATTTTGTTCGAAAAACCTGAAGGAACTTGGAAGCGGGTTCTTCCCTAGATCATGAGAACGTAGTTCAGCTGACACCTGATTTTAGCCTCGCAAGAGCCTGCGAGGAGAACCCAGCCAGCCCCATCCAACTTCTGACCCTGCTAAGCTGGGAGGTAAGACGTGGGGTCTTTCAAGCTGCTAAAGTTGTAGTACTTGGAGATGCAGTGAAAATGAATACACCTGCATTCAGAGTTTTTTTTTTTGTGGTTGTTTGTTTTGTTTTGTTTTGTTTGATTATTATTATTTTTGTCTTTTTAGGTCTGCACCCTCGGCATATGGAGGTTCCCAGGCTAGAGGTCTAATCTGAGCTACAGCTGCTGGCCTATACCACAGCCACAGCAATGCCAGATCCGAGTCCAAGCCGCGTCTGTGACTTACACCACAGCACATAGCAACGCCAGATCCTTAACCCGCTAGGCGAGGCCAGGGATCGAACCCACAACCTCATGGTTCCTAGTTGGATTCGTTTCCACTACGCCACAAAGGGAACTCCTTGTTTGCTTCTTAGGGCCGCACCCGTGGCATATGGAAGTTCCCAGGCTAGGGGTTGAATTGGAGCTAAGGCCGCCAGCCTACACACAGCCATAGCAACTCCAGATCCGAGCCGAGTCTGTGACCTACATACACCACAGCTCATGGCAATGCCAGATCTTTAACCCACTGAGCTAGGCTAGGGATTGAACGGGCAACCTCATGGTTCCTAGTCAGATTCATTTCCACTGCACCACAGTGGGAACTCCCTGTATTGTTTTTTTTTTTTTTTTTTTTTGTCTTATTTGGGCCGCACCCGCGGCATATGGAGGTTCCCAGGCTAGGGGTCTAACAGGAGCTGTAGCTGCCGGCCTTCGCCACAGCCACAGTAACACGGGATCCGAGCCGCGTCTGCAACCTACACCACAGCTTACGGCAACACCGGATCCTTAACCCACTAAGCAAGGCCAGGGATCGAACCTGCAACCTCATGGTTCCTAGTTGGATTCGTTAACCACTGAGCCACAACGGGAACTCCCCTGCATTCAGTTTTTAAGGGAACAAGGTGAACAGGTGTTAGGAGGATCCCAGAGGTTCAGTCCTTCATTCTCTTACAGGGTTTGTCCCATGCTCGGCTCTAAATTCCAGGATGCAGGTACCAGGTTTAATTTGCTCACTCTTGTACCCTAGCACCTAGTACCAGGTGCTTACTATATAGCAGATGAATATTTAAAATTTCCACATACAAAGGTTTATCTACCAAGATGCTTACCACAGCAAGGGCAGTTAAGTACTACAGAGAAGTCCCATCTCAGGATAATTTGGCAATATCATCTAATAGCATATCAATAAGATAAAACACTAGGATTCCCTTTAGTGGTGGAGAAAACAATTTAATGACACGGAGTTACTCCTAAATATATCTTACCTAGCAGCTAGTTTTAAAAATGGAAATGCATGCACACACATAGAAGAAAACCTGAAAAGCAAGGTCTCAGTATGTATAAAGTGGTTTATCTCTGAGTAGTAAGGTTATGGGCAATTTATACTCTAACTCTGGGGAAGGCATTGCCTTCAAAAACTTATAAACACATCATTTCTGTGATCAGAGAAGAAAATTATCACAGGAGGTAGAGAAAAAGCCATTGAAGCCTATAAAATGGATTGTTTATATTGCCTGGAAATGAGAGAACAGGCCTTACCTTGACTAGCTCGACGGCACTGTCCTGGGCAGTCTCTAACTGATCTTCGATTTGCTTTTGAACGTGAAGGACTTGCGCTTCCATGTACCTACTCAGGCCCGTGTAGTAAAGAGCTGAGGGGGTTCTTCTGGACATTAGGCTTTTGGCTCTCTTGAAAAATACATGAAAGGTGTCCCACTCCTGAAGTCTGGCATACCTGCGCCACCACCGGAGAGAAACAGAGATCAGTATGACCCTTGGAAGGGGCTGCTTTCCTGAAATGGGTCACTCTGAGAGGAGTTGCTCCCGGTGCCCATGGCCTCTGGAACCCTTCTACTTTCAGGGGAAATTACGCGATACGGATCCAACAGAATAGATTTTCTTGGTGATTTGAAATAATAGAATCGAGGGGACCACTTGGG
>PVHT021183516.1:55864-67168 GCA_004024745.2 Catagonus wagneri
AAAAAAAAAAAGAGCAACAAAACCCCCAAACAGTTAATACAATGGCAATAAGAACATATATATCAGTAATTACCTTAAATGTTAATGGACTGAATGCCCCAACCAAAAGACATAGACTAGCTGAATGGATACAAAAACAAGGTAACAACCAATGGATCACTGAAGAAATCAAAGAGGAAATTAAAAAACACCTAGAAGCAAATGACAACAAAGATACGACACTCCAAAACCCCTGGGATGCAGCAAAAGCAGTTCTAAGAGGAAAGTACATAGCAATACAAGCCTACCTCAGGAAACAAGAAAAAGCTCAAATAAACAACCTAACTTTACATCTAAAGCAGCTAGAAAGGGAAGAAGCCAAGTCATGGAAACAACCTAAATGCCCATTGACAGAAGAGTGGATAGCGAAGATATGGTACATACACACAATGGAATATTACTCAGCCATTAAAAGGAACGGAATAACAACATTTATAGCAACATGTATGAACCTAGAAATTATCATAGGAAGTGAAACCAGTCAGTCAATTAGACAGCAACACCCAATGCTACCACTTACATGTGGAAACTAAAAAGACACAATGAACTTTTTTGAAGAACAGACAATGACTCACAGATTTTGGAAAACCTTGGTTTTTCAAATAAGACAGTCTGGGGGGTGGGGGGATGCACTGTGGGTCTGGGACACAAAATCTATCGTATTGACTTATGATCTTTGTACACCTATAACTGAAATAAAATTCATTGTTAATAAAAAAAAAGCACATTTATACTATGTATCACATTTGAGTCTGATGACAACCCTGTAAGAAAGGAAGGAATAATCAATTCCATTTCTATAAGCGAAAGGTAAGACTCAGACAGGTTAAGTAATTAAGTAAAAGTCACACAGCTAGAATGTGATGGTGCCAGGATTTCAGCCCTGTCCTCCTCCAGCCTGACCAGTCCAGTGTGTTTGTTGTCAGGAACTAGGTCTCAGCTCAACAAAAGAAATTAACCTTTTTTTTTTTTTTTTTTTTGCTTTTTAGGACCATACCCACGGCATATAGAAGTTCCTAGGCTAGGGGTTGAATTGGAGCTACAGTTGCTGGCCTACACCACAGCTACAGCAGCATGGCATCCACCACGTCTGCGACCTACACCACAGCTCACAGCAATGCTGGATCCCTGACCCACTGAGTGAGGTCGGATTGGACCCGCATCCTCATGGATACTAGTCGGATTCGTTTCCGCTGGGCCACGAGCGCAAGTCTCGAAATGAGCACTTTAAATAGTTTCATTCTGCTGTGGTCTGAATGCATCCTCCCAAAATTCACAGCTTGAATTCTAATTCCCCAAAGTGATGGTCAAAGTAGATGGAGACTTTTAGGCTGTGAACTGAAGTCTGGTGCTTGCCATCGGCCTCTGCGAGGATTGAATCACAAGCCACTGCAGCTGCAGATCCCCAGCACCCCCTGAGTGGAGCTCAGGGTGAAAATCAGGAGTGAGGAGCTCTGTGCTCTGGGAAAACTGGAAGAACAGGGCTTCAGACAGAAAATTTAGGAGAAGATTTTTACGTGCCCAATTCTTGCATCTCCTCTTATCTAGAGAAAGACTAAAATCCTTCATGGTGACGTCTGCTCCTTGTGACTAGGAGTAACTTTGTGAGGATATCAGCAACAAACTTCTGTAACATGTGTGTATAGCTGCATGCGCCTCCCCCTCACCTTTATCATATCCTGATATTCCCCCTTTTCCTCCTTGGGCGGTATTTCAGACTCTGAAATAGCCGCCCTGTCTGTAGTTAAGGATAAAACAAAGAATGTCACGGTCATCTGCGAATACAGTCATTTCCAAAGGGTGAGAACCGGTGAGTCCCGCAGACTGTGAAAACTCCGGATACTGGCCCTGATAGCGGAGGTGCATATCAAAGGAATGACTTCAGTGAGCCCAGGACTCTTTTGTTCCTGTCCCCTGCCCTTAGGTTGCAAAAATTCCTATATATCCTGGCTCCCCGCCTCGCCTCTTCAGATGCTGTCTCCCGGGCTTAAGTCCTAATATTGCCCCAAGATAAAAGTCAACTCTCAGCTTTCAGGTTGTGCTTTTTTTTTTTAAGTCAACAAGGCCCATGATTAGGTTCTGAGGGTGGAAGCTTCATGAATGGGTTTAGGGCTCTTACGAAAGAGATTCCACGGAGCTCCCCAGCCCCCTTTCACCAGGTGTGACCTGGCTTCCAGCGTGCAGAAGTGTGAGCAATAAACTTCTGCTGTTTATAAGCCTCCCAGTCTGTGGAATTTTGGTATAGCGCCCCGAACAGACTAAAACACACTCCGTCGACCAAATGGGATGTGGCAGAATACGGTGAGCTTCCTGCGATGGAAGTATTCAAGGGGGATGGCTGGCCACCTGTCGGGAATGTCTGGGGTCTTAGTCTCAGCCTCCACAAGGCACCCCTAGTCCTCACTATTTGTGATTTAAAAAAAAAAAAAAAAAAAGGGATCCTGGAGTTCCCGTTGTGGCTCAGTGGTTAACGAATCCAACTAGGAACCATGAGGTTGTGGGTTCGATCCCTGGCCTTGCTCAGTGGGTTAAGGATCCAGCGTTGCTGTGAGCTGTGGTGTAGGTTGCAGACGCGGCTCGGATCCCGCGTTGCTGTGGCTGTGGTGTAGGCCAGCAGCTACAGCTCCTGTTAGACCCCTAGCCTGGGAACCTCCATATGCTGTGGGTGCGGTCCTAGAAAAGGCAAAAACATAAATTAAAAAAAAAAAAAATGGGACCCTAAACTGCCTGCAATATTAGTAACTTAACAAAGCCAAGAAAACAAAATATAATGAGAAGTATCTATCAAAAAGCAGATTTCAAATAAAGAGAAGGAAAAAAGAGATACCCTAGAGTTTCTTAAAGAAGAATTCTGGGTCCTTTGAGTTTAGACTTTGATGACATTCATTCTGTTGTGGAAATTAAAGATTTTTAAAGATTCTATGGAAATGTGGAGAACATAAAATCCCTCATTGCACACGAGTTCACGAAGCTGTAGAAACTCTGGCATTAAACATCGTTTCTGATTGTCCCCACTTCTGAGAAGAGAACCTTTGGACTGGAGAGTCTCTTAAGCAACTGGTTCTGAGTTTCTTCCTGATCATCATTTGTTCATCTTTTCTTGCTGGGGGACTTATTCCTTTTACAGAAGGTGGTTTTACCTTAGGCTTGTCAGATTTAGGGAATGAAAATAGGGGATGCCCAGTTAGATTTGAATTTCAAAACAATGAATAATTCTTTTAGAACGCCTGTGTCCTAAATATTTTGTGTGAAATAATGTGTACTAAAAAAAAAAAATCATATTGTTCTGAACTTGACATTTAACTAGACAGCCTGTATTTCATCTGGCAACTCTCTGTGTGACCCACACGCCAGTTCTCTTACCTCTCAGATCTCTGCCGAACTTCTCCCAGCCCCTCCCCTCCTGCTGTGACCTGAGGCTTCAGGAGAGGCGCCTACACTCAGGAGCCTGTCGCCACCCTGTAAAGGGGCTCAGTGCCACGTCATTTCCATCCCAGCCTCCCCCACAGTCAAGGGAACGCTTTTGGGAAACTGAGGAAGGTAGCTTTGCGTGGGGGTTGCAAAAAAACTGCAGCAACTTGCTCACAGAAACCGATGTTTGTAGCTTAGGTAGAACCCGAAGGAACACTGCTACTGGCCTCTCCCAAGATGGAAGAGATATCCACTCCAGATCCCCAGCTCAGTGGCATCTCTCTCGGTATCCGTTGCTAACTAGGTAGAACATATATATACACATTTTTTCTGTCTTTTTGCCTTTTTATAGGGCCACACTCGTGGCATATGGAGGTTCCCAGGCTAGGGGTCTAACAGGAGCTGTAGCCACCATCCTACGCCACAGCCACAGCAATGCGGGATCCAAGCTGCATCTGCAACCTACACCACAGCTCACGGCAACGCCAGATCATTAACCTACTGAGTAAGGCCTGGGATCAAACCCGCAACCCCATGGTTCCTATTCGGATTTGTTCACCACTGAGCCACGACAGGAACTTCTTTTTTACTTTTGCCTTGAAAAATTTCAAATATGCACACACAGTAAAACAGAAAAATGTAATAAACCACAAGCACCCAGCACTCAACTTCAACAACTACCAACATTCTTATTGTATCTGTCCTTCTACTATTTCCCTCACCCCCACTTCATTACTGCGTATAGTTCTTTTATAGATAAAATTCGCATACATGGAAATGCAAAACTCTGAATGGTGCAAGCTTGATGGATGGCTAACCCCACGTAACCCACCTCATCTACAGAGATACAAAAATGGGTGGGCTGCTGTGTCTTTGGGCAAATGTTTCAAGGACCTGCCACTTTTCGTGGGAGCGTGGACACCACCCAAGGTTCTAGCACTGAATCGGAAGACGGTTTGTAACTGAGGCTCTAGGAACAGGTGGTGCAAGTTCCTAATGGAGCATGAAGGCCAGAAGGGTTAGTGGGTGAGGTGAGTATGGAGGGGCACTGACTTCACCTGGCAAAGGGCTCCCTTAAGTTTTTGTCACCTGAACTCCCTTTGCCCAAAGCTGCCTGTTAAGCGGTTCTGAGGCAACCTAGGCCTGGCCTTGGAGTTCCACCCCACTCACTCCCTCTCCCACCGGAGAGCCACCAGGACCCCTCATGTTCCTTAGATGCCCAGGCTTTGGGGGCTGACTATGTGTAGGTTTCTCTCCTCTGAGGAGGAAGATGAAACACTCAGCTCTCCCCAGCTCCGTCCTTACCCTGGAGGTGCGCTCTCCTGGGCCTGCTGATTCTGATTCACATAATGAAAGTTTTTGTTTTTCTCAACACGGGTCTGAAGAAACAAGGAGATTAAGTTGCAAGGAAAGACTCGATCGAGGAGCTTCAAGGCCTTCCTCAGCATTTCCTTGGCAAGCACCATCTGGCCCATGTTGAAACAGACCTACAAGGAGAAGAAAGGGGAAGAGAGGGAAAGGAGAAAAGCAATCATTCTGGGCTTGGTTGGTAAGGTCCAAAAATACATAGTCTAGGAGTTCCCGTCGTGGCTCGGTGGTTAATGAATCCGACTAGGAACCATGAGGTTGTGGGTTCGATCCCTGGCCTTGCTCAGTGGGTTAAGGATCCGGCGTTGCCGTGAGCTGTGGTGTAGGTTGCAGACGCGGCTCGGATCCCGCGTTGCTATGGCTGTGGCGAAGGCCGGCGGCTACGGCTCCAATTAGACCCCTAGCCTGGGAACCTCCATATGCTGTGGGTGCGGCTCTAGATGAGGCAAAAAGACAATAAATAAATAAATAAATAAATAAAACATAGTCTAGGAATCATATCGAAAAGAGGTCATTTAAGGACTAGGAAATAAAATCCTACTGTGCTTGGCACGATTTTGTCAGTGTTTATTGGATAGGAAGGATGGAAGGATGGTTGAATGACTAGGATTTAGCATCGTCGTTTGTCATCTACCTCTGAGAAAATGTTTACCATTCCTGTTTTTGGAGGTGTTAGAAAAATATTTCCTAAAGATGTCAACTGAGAGGATAAGGAAGATCTTGCTGCTGGCAAGCAGGGGTGAGGAGGTTTGTGTCCCAGGGCTTGGGATTCTGGAGTCCTGGAAAGGACCTGTGGCAGAGGATGAGCGGGGATGTGGAAAGTAGGGGCTGATATCTACTTCTATGCAAAGCCCCGACGGTACATAACACATTAATTGTGGTTTTTTGTTTTTTGTCTTTTTGCCTTTTCTAGGGCTGCACCTGCGGCATATGGAGGTTCCCAGGCTAGGGGTCTAACAGGAGCTGTAGCTGCCAGCCTTCACCACAGCCACAGCAACGTGGGATCCGAGCCGCGTCTGCGACCTACACCACAGCTCACGGCAACGCTGGATGCTTAACCCACTGAGCGAGGTCAGGGATCGAACCTGCAACTTCATAGTTTCTAGATGGATTTGTTAATCAGTGAGCCACGATGAGAACTCCTAATAGTGTTTTTAATGGTCTCTTACCCGACCTTTGAGGGTATAAAATGTAGCCGACTCAAAAGTCTTACTCCAAGATTTTTCCTTTCTGAGGGTTTTCAGCAATCTCTCTCCCTCATTCAAATATACGTAAGCCTGCAAGTGACAAAAGGAGTAGAAGGTCAGTTGAGTCAGCAGGGACCCAAACCACAGAGGGGCCATCACCCCAGATTCTGCTGAAGGAAGAGAAGCGGGACCACTCCAGCTCCCGCCTCCACCTCTGCCTTCAGCTCTTGTTCAGAAAGGGCCTTCAACTCTAGACAGACAGGATGGGGCAAGTCCCCACTGAAGATACAGTCCACCTTCATGTCTATCTTGGTTCAATAAATCTCATTCCAGAGGACGAATCTAGACATCTCCCTCCTTCCTCATGCTGTCACACAGGTCGTCTTACCTGAAGTTTCCCCAGGGTAGTTTTCCCCTTTGAGTAATTCCATCCCCACACTCCCGGTTTTTCCAACAGTGCTATCATGGCCCCTGAAAACATCCCCATTTCTATGAGAAGCTGGCCTCATGGAGGTCCTTTCATGGCTCTGCGGAAACGAATCCGACTAGCAACCATGAGGACGTGGGTTTGATCCGTGGCCTCGCTCAGTGGGTTAAGGATCTGGCTCTGCCGTGAGCTGTGGTGTAGGTTGCAGACGTGGCTCAGATCTGGCGTTGCTGTGGCTGTGGTGTAGGCCGGCAGCTATAGCTCCTGTTAGACCCCTAGCCTGGGAACCTCCATATGCCACAGGGGTGGCCCCTAGAAACACACACACACACACGTGCACGCACACACACACACACACAGAAGCCAGCCTCTACTTTTGGAATTCCGAACCACTCTCATTCCTTTTGCCAAGGCCATCTTTGGGAAGTAGAAGATAAGGCCCTGAGCAAATGTCCTCAGTTCATCTTGAACATTCTGTGACATTGTTGGGAGGGTCTTGGCATATGTGAACACTGAAGCAAGCTCAGACTTGGAGAGCAGAATAAGGTGGGGCAATGCCCCCAAGTCTCATGCAGCCAAAGGGGTGCACGTGGGAGGCAGAACGAGCGAGACAGGAGGTGCACACCAGCCCCAGCTTTTCCTTCCTGGGAGACGGGATGCAAATGGCACATTTGGGGACCTTGCCCTGGGGCTCTGCTTCCAATCATTGTTTTCCTGACCATTCACCACTCCCTGCAGAGTAAGATGGGGGTAAACGCTGGTTCAGCAAGTTGGCCTGCAAGGCTACCTAGACCTCTTCCTAGGGCTCGTTGGCCATATCACCTATTTCTTCACATGTATTTATAAAATATGCACAGGAGGCTTTTATTCCTTTTTTTTTGTCTTTTTAGGGCCATACCCACAGCATATGGAGGTTCTCAGACTAGGGGTCGAATCGGAGCTACAAGCTGCCGGTCTACACCACAGCCACCACAGCACCAGATCCAAGCTGCATCTGCAACCTACACCAAAGGTCAAGGCAATGCTGGATCCTTAACCCACTGAGCGGGGCCAGGGATTGAACCCACGTCCACATGGATACTAGTCGGGTTTGTTAACCACAGAGCCACAACAGGCACTCCCAAGGCTTTTATTCTTAACATAAAAACTTGAGAGGTGTTCCCGTCGTGGCTCAGTGGTTAACGAATCTGATTAGGAACCACGAGGTTGCGGGTTCGATCCCTGGCCTCGCTCAGTGGGTTAAGGATCTGGCGTTACCGTGAGCCATGTGTTGTAGGTTGCAGACGCAGCTCGGATCCCGTGTTGCTGTGGCTGTGGCGAAGGCCGGCAGCTACAGCTCCTGTTAGACCCCTAGCCTGGGAACCTCCATATGCTGCAGGTGCAGCCCTAGTTAAGGCAAAAAGACAAAAAAAATAAAATAAAAACTTAAACTTGAGAGAACCAGGGCTTACTGACATTTTTAATGGTTTAATTTTAAAACTTTACATAAATCTAAGGTGCGGGGGCTATTTCGGTGGCTATGATCAACAGTAACTGTACAATACGGAACAGACTATCAGGGCAAGCCTGAAAGATGGCTGTCGTGGCCACTCGGCTGTGGGAAGGAAGCTCTTCCTGAGGCTGGCTGGAGTCAGATGATGCAGGGCCCAGAGAAGCATTTCCTCAAGTGAGTTCATGGAAGCTTAGTCCAGCCAGCTGCTCTATGAAAAGTGATCTAAGGTCAAGTAAACTTGAGAGAAACAATATGGCCCAGTCCCAGACCAGGCCTCTGGGAGATTTCTCTTTATCTTGGCATATTAAGGCCCTGACGTAGCTGTATTTAGCTTTATTCAGCTCAGTGCTTCCCAAATTCACAATGATTTCTTTTTAAAATTTTAATTTTCTTTCTTGTTTGGATGCTCCACAGTGTTTGGAGTTCCCAGGCCTGGGATCAGATATGAGTCACAGTTCCGGCCGGGCCAGGGATCGAGTCTGTGTCCCAGTGCTCTGGAGATGCCACTGATCCTGGTGCACCACAGTGGGGACTCCAATGAATTCTTTTATTTCATTTTATTTCACTATGTCTGTATATATCCCACATTGTCCTTTCTTTCTTTCTTTGCTTCCTTTCTTCCTTCTTTCTTTTTGTCTTTTTAGGGCAGCACCCACGGCATATGGACGTTCCCAGGCTAGGGGTCGAATCAGAGCCATAGCCGCTGGCCTGCACCACAGCCACACCAAGCCATATCCGAGCCACGTCTGTGACCCACAGCACAGCTCACGGCAACCCCCTGAGCGAGGCCAGGGATTGAGCCTGCGTCCTTAAGGATATCAGTCAGATTCATTTCTGCTGAGCCACAATGGGAACTCTAGATTCTACATTTCTAAGAGCATTTTGTCCTGGAAACTTATTTACAGTTATTACAATTATCTAGCGCTATGATGGCCTAAAGGTATGTATGATGGTTTAACACAAAGGACATGAAGACCGGAGTTCCCAGGCTAGGGGTCTAACAGGAGCTGTAGCCGCCGGCCTTTGCCACAGCCACAGCAACGCGGGATCCGATCCGGCAACCCCCTGAGCAAGGCCAGGGATCGAACCTGCAACCTCATGGTTCCTAGTCGGATTCGTTAACCATTGAGCCACGACGGGAACTCCTAAAAGTGGCAATATTTTAAATGAGGTATAATGGTAGTTGCAGCTTGTTCTGACTTTATTTTCTCCAGCTCAGGGTCATTTCCCTTTTGAGCATTTGATTTTTGCAGGAAAGGGCTGCTGGCAGGAATCAAGAACATGAAGTAATTAGAAAAAACAAAGGAAAACACCAGAGCTTCGCTTCTGGTTCTCTGGTCTGTCTGCATTGTCTCAAGGGTGGAGGGGATCTGCGGAAAAGCTTACCATATAATTATCACCCAAGATGAGGTAGGCAGACGCAGCTTCTAAGCAGTAAAATAACGCTTTGTTGTTTTCTCCCAAAACCAGAAAATGGTAAGCCAGAGGCATGATGACAACCTCTAGCATCTCCTCACACTGGCAAGATTCCAGACGGCCAATGTCCTCAGATGTCTCCATTTTTGTTATAACGATGTCAAGGAAACGCAAGATCCTTCCTCTTATTTCTTCCGAACTGTCCAAATGCAGAAATAATAACTTGTAGATATAGTACAGAGTTTGGTATGAACATGTTTAAAAACCAATGAAACAGCATAATAAGAAAACCTCATGTAGATTTCTTCCATTTGGTGGTGGATTTAACATCTGCAGAACAACTCATCGGATACTGTTTTCTAGGTACTTCAAAGAGGAGCTACAGCAGAGATTTGGGGCGAGGGAGTCTGTCCTGGGAAGGCCCCATAGGATCCTGCTCAGTTACCAAAACTACTGATCAAACATACCACACACTCCCTCTGACAAATCCCACTTGTACCTATAAAAGACCCAAGACACCGACCAGACAAATGATTCTAACAGTGCTTTGAATTTAATGCAAATTGTTCATGCTCTGCCTCCTCAATGGCTATAGATGCCTGTACCTGAGATTTTCTGAAAACATTTCAGATCTCTTACGAAAGGTGATCTCTTCTTCAGCTGGAAAATAAACAAACACATGAGTTGCATGGGTCACTGAAATGCTCATGTGGCAGAGATGTATAGTGTCCATCAAAGATTCCTGCTCCCCTTTTGTGGCCCAGCCAGGATGCACATTTCCCAGTCCCCCTCTGCATCTTAGGTTAAGCTATGTTTAAAAACGGGATTCAATCAGAAGTAATATATAGTCCCTCTGAATTTATTTTTTTTAATTTTTATTTTTTATTTTATTTTTTTGCCTTTTTGTCTTTTTAGGGCCGCACCCACGACATATGGAGGTTTCCAGGCCAGGGGTTGAATTGGAGCTACAGCTGCCGGCCTATGCCAGAGCTACAGCAACGTGGGATCCAAGCCTCGGCTGTGACCTATACCACAGCTCATGGCATTGCCAGATCCTTAAGCCACTCAGCGAGGCCAAGGATCGAACTCATGTCCTCATGGATGCTTGTCGGGTTCATTAACCTCTAAGCCACGACGGGAACTCCAGCACCTCTGAATTTAAAAAGTTAGGTATCTTCACCATCCACAGGAAAATAAAGTAATCATGGGGATCTAAGGGACAGCAAGTCCACAAAATGGAAGGAGTCTGGGTCCCCAGCTGACTGTGTATAAGGCCATTTGTCAAAATGCTCACTGAATCATTACCTGGGCAGGAAAAAACTATCATCCTACTGTATCAAGCCATTGCAATGTTGGGGTTTGTTTTATTTTCTTAATTTTTAAATTTTTTGGCAGTAGCATGCAGTGGCTTGATTTAAGATTCCAGTTCCCAGACCAGGGATTGAACTCGGCCACAGGGAAAGTGCCAAATCCTAACCACTGGGCCACCAGGGAACTCCCCTGAGGTTTGTGTTAGATGATAACATTATCCTGACTAATTTACCATGCAGTAATTCCAACTATGAATTATTGCTGTTGAAGAAAGTGACTGGAGCTTCTAATGGAGAAATACAGACATTTAAATGTAATATCTCAAAACGCTAACTTAAGGGCAGAGAGCCTTGAATTTAACACCTTCAGTCTAACTGGACCTCAGTAGGTTAGAACATTCCGTAATGATTTTAAAACAGAAAGCAGGAGTTCCCGTCATGGCTCAGTGGTTAACGAATCCGACCAAGAACCATGAGGTTGCGGGTTCAATCCCTGGCCTTGCTCAGTGGGTTAAGGATCCAGCGTTGCTGTGAGCTGTGGTGTAGGCTGCAGATGCGGCTAGGATCCCACGTTGCTGTGGCTGTGGGGAAGGCCGGCAGCTACAGCTCCTGTTAGACCCCTAGCCTGGGAACCTCCATATGCCGCGGGTGCGG
>PVHT021183516.1:68168-82211 GCA_004024745.2 Catagonus wagneri
AAAAAAAAAAAAAAAAAGAAAAAAACCAGAAAGCAAATGAGGATTGTCGAATCTAGCCACTTCTCCATTCAGGGAGAAGCAAGATTCCTAGAGGGAAAGGGACTTGCCTCAGATCCGTTAGTGTTGGTGGTAAGACCAGACCCTAGGTCTCCTGACTCCAAGGTGAATACTTACTCCACAGACCGTGTAATTTACCACATGCAATTTGAGCACCCGTTATCACCTCCTTCTGAAAGCCTTCTGTGCCGCTGCCTCATGGCTTTAGTTCCCCAGCTTGTGTGTGCCCACCGACCCCATGCTGAACTCCATCACTGTCCTTTATCACACACCATGTAAGGGTTAACTTGCTCACTTCTCCTAGTCTGCTGTCTGGTTTATCTCTAGTGACCAGAGGCTGGATAAACTGATTCACGCCTTTATCCTCCTATTCCTCTAAAACTATGTCTTGTCCCAGGCACAACCCAGTTGCCAAATCCAAAGGTTACATCTTTGTCCTCATCTTATTACACCTGTTGGCAGCATTTACTACAACTGACCACTCCCTCTTTTCACCCACTCTCTTGGTTCCCTCCCTCATTGGCTGCCCAGCTTACTGACTCCTACTCAACTATATCAATGTTCCAAATTTTGGTAAGCCTCAGTTTGATCGCAGTCTCCCTGCTCCATCCAAATTTCTCCCTAGATAATTTCATCCGCCCACGACTTTAAATTCTACCCATGTGTCAATGACTTGGTTTTACAAAACTTGACATCTACCCTTAATTACTGACTCAAAACATCCAAGTGTCCTTGGCAACTGCCACTTGAATGCCTACTTTAAACATTAACATGATGCAAACCGAACTTTTCCTTTTTTTTGCTTTTTAGGACCGCACCCGTGACATATGGAGTTTCCCGGGCTGGGATCAAATCGGAGCTACAGCTGCCAGCCTATGCCACAGCCACGGCAATGCAGGATCCCGAGCTGTGTCTGCGACTTACCCCACAGCTCTTGGCAATGCTGGATCGTTAACTCACTGAACAAGACCAGGCATTGAACCTGCAACCTCAAGGCTCCTAGTCCGATTCGTTAACTGCTGCAGCACAACGGGAACTCCCAAACCGAACTCTTGAATCTCTCTTCCGGTAACTTATTCCACCAACATTTTCTCTATGTTACTAAACACTACTGCTTACTATCCATTTTCTCAAGGCAAAAACCTAGGCAAAGCCTTTGAGTCTTTTCTTTCCCTCACCCCTATCCCCATTCAGTCCATTGGAAAGTCTCAACTCTACCCCAGAACATATCTGAATCCATCTTCTGTCCATCTTTACTATAGCACCACCCCGTCCATCACCAAATTTCATCTAGACAAGTGTGAAAAACAGATCTCCCTTCTGTTCCTACCCTCTTCGATCTGTTTTCTATTGAGAAGATGGAGTAATTTTTTTTTTTTTTTGTCTTTTTACGGTCACACCTGTAGCATTTGGAAGTTGAATCGGAGCTGTAGCTGCCAGCCTATGCCACAGTCACAGCAACGCCAGATCCAAGTAGAATCTGCAAACTACACTGTAGCTCAGGGCAATTCAGGAGCTTTAACCCGCTCAGTGGGGGCAGGAATTGAACCCGAGTCCTCATGGATACTAGTTGGATTCGTTACTGCTGACCCACAACTCTGACAGAGTAAGTTTTTAAAAACACAATTCAGGGAGTTCCCTTTGTGGCTCAGCTGTTAACGAACCTGACTAGGATCCATGATGATGTGGGTTTGATCCCTGGACTTGCTCAGTGGGTTAAGGATCCGGTGTTGCTGTGGCTGTGGTTTAGGCCAGCGGCTGTAGCTCCGATTCAACCCCTAGCCTGGGAACTTCCATATGCTGCAAGTGCAGCCCTGAAAAGCAAAGAAACCCCACACATACACAGACAATTCAGATCTCCATGGCGGAATTGCTGGTTTTCTATCACAACTCCCATTATCCCTTTTCTTTTTAGTAAATGAACTCAATTTTACTCAGGGCAGCTACATTTTCCAGTCTCCCTTGAATTAGGATATAGCCATATGACTAAGTTTTGGTCACTGAGATATGACGGGGTACTGCAGAAGAATTCTAGAAAATTCCTGAAAAGGGAAGGGACATCCCTTTCATTGTTTGGTTTTTCTTGTCCTCCTTCTAGTGTTAAATGTGAACAAGGTTGCGGGAATTCCAGCAGCCGTTTGGGCTCAAGGGTCTCTGATAATCAGTCTCATACCAGTCCCAGTGATGTGACAAACAATTTAGAGAGAGAAATAGATGCAGCAAATTTGGAGTTCCCATCGTGGTGCAGCGGTTAATGAATCCAACTTGGAACCATGAGGTTGTGGGTTGGATCCCTGGCCTTGCTCAGGGGATTAACGATCCAGCGTTGCCATGAGCTGTGGTGTAGGTTGCAGACACGGCTCAGATCCCGCGTTGCTGTGGCTCTGGCATAGTCCAACAGCAACAGCTCTGATTAGACCCTTAGCCTGGGAACCTCCATATGCCTCAGGTGCAGTCCTAAAAAGCAAAAAATAAAATAAATGCAGCAAAGCCAATAATAACTTTAAGCTGGGTCTTTATTATATGCAGCCAATACTAATTCTAATCAATACTTCTTCTCCAATGTGTTCTGATCCATTTGGAATAAAATTCAGACTATTTCTCAAGGCCTACAAGTCTCCCTGATGCTTTTATTAATTAATTTGTTTATTGTCTATCAGCCTCCATTAAAATATATGAGAACAGATACATCTACCATTTTCAACACTATAGCCCCAGTTCCTACAGCACTGACTGACACATAGTAGTCAATAAATATGTGCTAAATAAATGCATGTTTGTTGGAAAAACCCCAATACATAAGAAAATGTACATTTTGAAGAAAACAACTGATTTGTTTTATATTTCAAATTGTAATAGTGCTAGAATGAGATGCAGAAAAAAAAGCAATATTGCCTAAATAAAGCAAATAGGTGTATAAACTATGATTTTTGTCCTATCATTTTATTTTTTTGCTTTTTAAGGTCGCACCTGCAGCATATGGAGGTTCCCAGGCTAGGGGTCGAATCGGAGCTACAGCTGCCGGCCTACACCACAGTCACAGCAATGCCAGATCCAAGCTGCATCTGCAACCTACACCACAGCTCACAGCAACACCGGATCTTTAACCCACTGAGTGAGGCCAGGGATCGAACCCACAACCTCATGGTTCCTAGTCGGATTTGTTAACTGCTGCATCATGATGGGAACTCTTGTCCTATCATTTTTAAAATAACACGAATCACATTATTTGTAGTTCTCAATTTTCCCCATTTATGAAGGAAATATATATTAAAAGTCCCCTACTTCAACGAGGACCTGTAAAAAAAATCAAAAGAAAAAAAAGCATGCCTATATATTCTCAGAAGAAAGGAGAAAAGCAAAGATACTACTTGTTCACGTTGTGGTTTCAAAGACCCAGAAATAACACTTCATGTTTAAGGGGAAAAACTGACCTCTTTTATTTATCTCCTGATCTCCACACCCAGGACATTTCACTCCGTTAAAAAAGAGAACAAAATAATTTTTAAAAGCATAAACTCACAATGTACCGGATGGAATGGGTCCGTTCCTGTCATAGGGCCATTACCCTGGCCAGGCCCTCTGCCCATACGGGCTTTTCTTCAGCCATCCCCACAGGAGGATCCCTCACTTCCTTTGCCTTTCCATGAAGCCTGCCTCTTACTCAGGGCTACCCTAATGGCTTTGCACTCCTAAACCCCTTGCCCTTTTCTGGTTTTCTCCTTGGGGTCACTTATATGTACTACAGAACTTACTTCTTTGTGGTTTTTTTCTCCATGGACTTGCTTCTCCCCAATAGAATGCTCTTGTGTTCCCTGATGCATCTCAGGGGCTTAGAGCAATGTCTAGCACAGATCAGAAACCCAATAAATATATGCTGAATGAAAAAAATGAAATGCTGGATGAGATTTCATCACATACGGGAGAAGATAAAGGAATAAGAGACGTGGTCACAGAAGAATCAGGTGGAGCAAGTGGAAGGAAAGAGCCCAGGAGGGAGCCCAGGGCCTGTAAGGTCCTTGGAATGGATCAAGACTCTGAAAATACGTTTTTAGGAAATATGTGAGGATTGAAAGAGGACTGAAAAGACAATCAATTTCCTCACTCTCTGATTCGTACTTAATGCTGTGTCCTTGTACCTCTTGCAGTTATGTTCTTTTCCAGTCGGAGATTGAAGCAGGATATTATAAGGAAGACATTGCAAAAAGAAAGGTTTCCTAGAAACTCTAGGAAAAATAAACTCTTAAAAAAATTTTCTTTTCTTGCTTTTTAGGGCCGCACCTGCGGCATAAGGAAGTTCGCAGGCTAGGGGTCTAATCGGAGCTACAGATGCCGGCCTACACCACAACCACAACAACGCCAGATCCGAGTTTCATCTGCGACCTGCACCACAGCTCATGACAACACCGGATCCTTAACCCACTGAGCGAGGCCAGGGTTTGAACTGGCGACCTCATGGTTTCTAGTCGGATTTGTTTCCGCTGCGCCACAGTGGGAATTTCTAAAAGTTTTTACTATTTATTTTGCTTTCTTTAGGGCTGCACCTGCAGCATATGGAAGTTCCC
This sequence comes from Catagonus wagneri, assembly GCA_004024745.2. Lineage (NCBI taxonomy): Eukaryota > Metazoa > Chordata > Mammalia > Artiodactyla > Tayassuidae > Catagonus > Catagonus wagneri. Next base: position 72,791 of record PVHT021183516.1, read on the forward strand.
TGGCTAGAAGTCGAATTGGAGCTAAAGCTTGCTGGCCTATGCCACAGTCATAGCAACAGCAGATCCAAGTTGACCTACACCACAGCTTATGGCAAACGATGGATCCTTAAGCCACTGAGCAAGGCCAGGGATTGAACCCGTGTCCTCAAGAATACTAGTGGGGTTCATTACTGCTGAGCCACAATAGGAACTTTCTCCCTCTCTCTCTTTTTTTTGGCTGCACCCACAGCATGAAAAAGTGCCTGGATCAAACCCATGCCACAGCAGTGAGTGGAGTCATAGCAGCGACAACATCGGATCCTTAACCTACTGAGCCACCAGGGTACTCCAAAATAAACTCTTGTTAAAAAATATACTCACAGGATATCACTTGATTCTGTAACAGACAGCATTTAGATAGTAAAATGTAATGTACTTAACAATGTAAATGATTGATTTATCTAGTGATAGTATTATACCAATATTGGTGGAGAGTGGCTGAAGAGCAGAAAAACACAGTTAAATTCTCACCTATCATAGCAAGACTAAAACAAATGTCAGAATTTGATTTTTAAGGAGTTCCTGTCGTGGCACAGCAGAAACAAATCTGACTAGGAACCATGAGGATGCAGGTTTGATCCCTGGCCTCTCTCAATGGGTTAAGGATCCAGCGTCGCCATGGGCTGTGGTGTAAGTCGCAGATGCAGCTTGGATCTAATGTTGCTGTGGCTGTGGCGAAGGCTGGCGGCTACAGCCCCAATTCGACCCCTAGCCTGGGAATATCCATACGCCCCAGATGTGGCCCTTTAAGAAAAAAAAAAAAATGGGAATTTGATTTTTAAAAAGGTTACCCTGGAGTTCCTGTTATGGCTCAGCAGAAATGAATCCGACTAGGAACCATGAGGTTGCAGATTCGATCTCTGGCCTTGCTCAGTGGGTTAAGGATCCGGCATTGCCGTGAGCTGTGGTGTAGGTTGCAGATGAGGCTCGGATCCCGCATTGCTGTGGCTGTGGCACAGGTCAGCAGCTACAGCTCCTGTTAGACCCCTAGCCTGGGAATCTCCATATGCCGCGGGTGCAGCCCTAGATAAGGCAAAAAGACAAAACAAAACAAAATGTTTGCCCTTGAGGAGAACTACTGAAGGTATACAGGACAGTGAGTCATAGGATTATTGTTTTTATGGTAAAACCTTCAGGAAATCTAAAAAATACCTTTATTTAAAGATGTCTAGGAGTTCCCATTGTGGCTCAGCAGTAATGAACTAGTATCCGTGAGGATTCAGGTTCAATTCCTGGCCTCGCTCAGTGGGTTAAGGATCTGATGTTGCCGTGAGCTGTGGTGCGGGTTACAGACGCTGCTCAAATCTGGTGTTGCTGTGGCCGTGGTGTAGGCTGGCAGCTGCAACTCCAGTTCGACCCCTAGCCTGGGAACTTCCATATCCCACGGGTATGGCCCTAAAAAAAGAAAAAAAGAAGACGTCTAGTTGATAGCCTTTTAAACAGGTGAAAAATTCTGCTAAGGGAACTGGTAGAGCCTTGGCCTCAGGTGGAGATGCTGATGGAATGATAGCAGACATTACTCATAGACATCTGGGCACATATGTTCCAGTGCCAAACTGTTAAGGTACATTGGAATCCCCAAAATACCTGGAGTTGTCATCTGATGGCCCTGGCCAGCCCCCTTAAGACCAACTAACTGCTCAGACTGAACTGTCTGCCAGCTGCCAGTTGATTTTACCTCTGACCAGATAGGTTAAAAACACACACATATATGTGTATTTTACATATAATTTCTTGATACATATTTTATATATTTTATATATTATGTATGTTTAAAATAACACGTAATGACCCCACACAGTCTGGAATGTTCTTTCCCTTTATCTCTGTCAGTCACTTCTCTGCTGTTAATGCTTTCACTGGTGCTCTCTGGCTATGGCCCTATGTTGGGATCCTTCAAGGAAGCTCCCTGGCTCAGACACCCATCCCAGACATCCAGCTCTCCACCGCCTGCCCTCTTAGCACCTATTCTCCTCCAGCTGCCCACTCCCAGGGGTCTTTTCACACTCCCAGAAATGCCCTTCGGAACAACTTAAAATGTCTTTAGGCTGGCTTTTTCTCCCAGGTGAGTTCTATCTGATTTATCGGAAACCCTCACACATCCTTTCCCAAACTCTGGGAGGGCAGGTTGATCCTGGTGCGTCCACAGGCCACTCTGGCCTCTTAGGTATGAGGTCTTCCAAAGAAGACACCTTTCTAGGGTTAATGTGATGAAGGAGGGAACCCACTTAAGGAAGGTGCCCAGTATCTCCTCAATTATCATTATTAACATTTGGCTACGCCTGCAGCATGTGGAAATTCCCAGGCCAGGAATCGAACCTGCGCCACAGCAGTGACCTGAGGCACAGCAGTGGTAATGCTGGATCCTTAACCCACTGAGCCACCAGAGAACTCCCCCATTTTTATGCTTTGAATGTGGATGAAGGATCCAAGATTATAACTGATTCTCAGCTATACCCTTTACAGAGTTCATGTATTTATATATTTATCTCACTTTGTTTTTTGTTTTTGTCTTGCTGCTTTTTTTTTTTTGTCTTTTGCCTTTTCTAGGGCTGCACTCGCAGCATGTGGAGGTTCCCAGTCTGGGGGTTGAATCAGAGCTGCAGCCGCCGGCCTTCGCCACAGCCACAGCAACGCGGGATCCGAGCCGTGTCTGCAATCTATACCACAGCTCAAGGCAACGCCGGATCCTTAACCCGCTGAGCAAGGCCAGGGATCGAACCCGCAACCTCATGGTTCCTAGTCAGATTTGTTAACCACTGAGCCACGACGGGAACTCCTATATTAACCTCACTTTGGATGGCAACATCCATCGTGTCTTGGTGCTTGGTACAAATTTCAATTTCAACATCATGTTTCACGTATACTATGAATAGTATAATAATGGTAGCATGTTTCCAATATTGGAAACATGTAATGGCTGAGGGAAAATGTAATAAAAACACTAGGCTCAGCTATAGCTCTGCTTCCTTGACCTCCTTCCTGCCCCAGTGAAATGAGACTGCTGTTGAAATTTCACTGTCTTTATGCCACACCCTTGGGGACTTGAAACCTTCATGTATAGACTCTCTCTCTCTCTCTCTCTCTCTCTCTCTCTCTCTATATATATATATATATATACACTCTAAGACTCTGAACTGAAAGTCTGATTTCTCTTTTTTTAAAAAGGGAGAATGGCAAGTTTTAGTGCCGTGTCACCAATAAGCACAAACCACAGTACAAAGCTGCTTTCTCCCTGATCAAGTATTGAAAGGGAATCAGCTTCCACGCACTCTGATTCATACCTAATACTGCATCTCTGAACCTCTTCCAATCTCCTTGGCCAGTATGACCTAAAAGTTCAGTCCTGCACTTTGGGAAGCTCAGGGGTTGACAGACAGAGGGTGAGCTCAGGAATCAGACAGACATGGGACTGAGTAAAGCCTGTTACTTGTTTTGGGGCAGAGGACAAGTTATTTAATCTTCTAGAACCTCAGTTTTCTTACCTATAAAATGAAAATAACCTTCCACCTTGGAGGGTTGTAAGAGGATGAAATGAGAATGCAAGTAAAATAGAGAATTCATGAGAATATCTATTTTGTACCTACTATGTGATAGGCACTTGACATACATTCTTTCCCAATTTTTAACATCCTTATAATATAGGAGTCCTCTACTTGTAGCCTCTGCTTTCCCGACCAGATTTAGCCATAATCAGCGAGGCCCTGTGACTAGGGCAGGCAGCCCTTTGAGTGCTCCCTAACCACCCACAAATGAGGGCTAGAGCTGGCGTTGCTGCTCTGACATTCATCGTGCCTGCAGTCACTGGGTCTCTGGTCCCTAAACTTCTTGAATCCGCTGTTTACGTTTTTCTCTGATTATGTGGCCAGTGTGTGCTATCAGCTTGCAACCCTTTTTTTTTTTTTTTTGTCTTTTGTCATTTTAGGGCCGCACCCGCGGCATGTGGAGGTTCCCAGGCTAGGGGTCTAATTGCAGCTGTAGCCGCCAGCCTACACCATAGCCACAGCAACGCAGGATCCGAGCCGCATCTGCAGACTACACCACAGCTCATGGCAATGCCGGATCCTTAACCCACTAAGCGATGCCAGGGATCTAACCCGCAACCTCATGGTTCCTAGTCGGAACCATGGTTCCTAGCTGCGCCATGAAGGGAACTCCAGTTTGTAACTTTTTTACTTATGTCTCAGGTGGTCTTGAATCCCTGCCCTGAACTCAAACCCTGTTTTCTGGGGCCCGGACCTGCTTAGCCCTCAATAATTCTCTTCCTCTTATACTCTTTTTCCGTTGGAACTTTGTTTCAAAAATAGACAACAGAGCAACAATATGCCCTTTTTTTTTTTTTCCGGTCACAGTATACTGTGGCTTGATATGGGAATCTCAGTTCCCCATACCTGGGACTGAACTTGGGCTATAGCAGTGAAAATGCTGAATCATAACCACTACACCACCAGGGAACTCCTGCAACAACAGTCTTATCTGCCAAGAAACACCACTCCCTTAGGAGCCTTGCTCTTCCACTGACTTCATCATGTCAGACCCTGCTCCCCCTAGCCTTACCCTCCTTGGACTCCATCTCTTGGCGTGAATGAAGCTGGGTCTGTTTCACCTCTTTGCACATTTTATTTATTTTCTTTTTTCTTTTTTCTTTTTTCAGGGCCGTACCTGCAGCATATGGAAGTTCCTGGGCTAGGGGTCAAATCAGAGCTGCAGCTGCCGGCCTATACCACAGCCACAGCAACGCCAGATCCAATCTGTGTCTAAAACCTACACCATAGCTCACGGCAATGCCAGATCCTTAGCCCACCGAGTGAGGCCAGGGATCCAACCTGCGTCCTCACAGACACTAAGTCAGTTCTTAACCTGCTGAGCCGCAATGGGAACTCCCCTTTGGCCTTTTGAAAGTGAGCTCTGGTCACAGCCCATTTTGCCAGAGTCTTTATCCCCAGATCCCCCCGGACAGTGTCACGGTGAGATTGGTTCTGCCAATGCAGCCACAGGTAAAGTCCCCGACTCTTCCTGCCCCACTGCCCTATGTTGCTGAGATCTCAGCATTTGTGGTGCCTGAGCCCTCAGGGAACTTGAAATCCTTGTGGTCCAGACCCACTCCCGCTAGGTCTTAGTTCCCATGCCCCCCAAGGAATAGTTAGGACTAATTAGGAACAAAGAAAGTTTACTTGGAGATCCATGGGACTTAGCCATCTTCCTAATGGTATCCAGGTCCGAAGTGTTGAGCCGGATGTCCACTGCGAAGTGGTGGAAGGGAATGAAGTCTCCGCTTCGGCAGTAGTCACACCTGTGGGTGTTTCCCTCCAGAAAGCGGGCACATTTCAGGTGCACGGCTTTCTTCTCGTCCTTCAGCCACAGCTCGTAGGCTGTTTTCTGCATCATCGGCTTGCAGAATCGAATGATGTGGCACTCAGTCACCTTGACTTTCAGCTCATGGAGATCTTCCTCCTCACCATGGACTAGAGGGGACAGAGAGGGATTTTTGCAGCAAGGCGGGGGGCAACAAGTCAGGCCCTGCTACAAAACACAGATGAGTTCGGGGACTGAGATGCGCCTTTAACTAAAGGAAACATGGATCCCTTCCAGGCTCTACTCACCCATACCTTCAGTGGACTTTGGAGAGAGAGAGCGATAATTCACCACAAAAGAGGCCGTGTTCTGTTTTAGGGCCAATCGGAGCTCTTTCTCATTCCGGAAACAATCAAAGACCTTGGATTTCACTAGGGTTGCCAGGGCACTGATCATTTCATTGTTCCAACAAGGGAGAATCTCAAACAACAGCTCTGTCGTGAAGGTCAGGCCAGCGATGGCAGCACATTTCACCAACATCTGGTGGGACAGGCTCATGCTATCCAGCTGGACCAGCGAGATTTCTGCAGGTGGAAAGCCATACAACAGGAAACTGGTCACCTGTCTTTATCGTGTATGTTCTAGAGATGGACAACTGTCCCGCTCTCTAGTTCTTGTTCACAGAATCATACCCAACTAAGCTAAGCTAAAAGGAGTATTTGCTTAGTACCTGCTTGGGCTGGGAGTACAAAAGATGGAGATGCTGTGATCTAAAAATATGCATGTACCACTGGCCAGACAAGACTGATTTCAAGGTGTTCTGATTTTGTGCTAAAGTGTAACAAGGGTGTGTGAGGAGGGGAGAGGTCGGGGGCGGGGGCCACGGTGGGTCAGAAGGAGCAAGGCCTGCCCTTGATGTTCATGCTGACTTCTCCACCTGGTCATTCTCTTTCTTCTTCACTGGCTACCCCTTCTCCTGGCACTCCCAACTAAGGGTCCTCTCCAACGGCCATAGGGATTCATTTAGTCTTGGGGTAACCCAGTACCATCTCTATGCTCGTGACAAAGTGTCAGAGAGTTCCTAGCTCCAATTCCATCGCCTCGTTTACGCTCGAGTGTCATAGCTCACAGGGCTTCCTGGACGTCTTGACCAGGATGTCCCTTAATTACATCACCCTCCTCAGTGATGAAATACGAACTTCTCAACTTGTCCACAGAATACTGTAGAAACCAAGCTAGTCCACTTTGCTTCTTTAATGGATATAGTGAATGAAAAACACAAACGCTGCTCCTTTAAAGACTGAGAATTTGAGGTCTCTAAGTCATCCTTCTATTAAATACTTGAAGTTGAACTTTATTTATTTATTTACTTATTTATTTTTTGGCTATGCCTGTGGCATAGGGAAGTTCCCAGGCTAGGGACTGAACCTGCACCACAGCAGTGACAATGCCAGATACTTAACCACTAGGCTACCAGGGAACTCTGAAGCTGAACATTTTATAGATGGCACGGATTGAAGCTGAAAGCGTACTGGAACATTGCTTGAAATTAATTTCTCTTGAAAGGCATAGCAGTACGTCTCTGATATAAATTCTTTTGTCTGTCATTTCTTAAAGCAGTAGAGGGCAGAAAAACATATCAGTGTTAAATTTTCTCTCTCATTATTTGATTTTTGTTTATAAAAAATGTACTATTCCTCGTTCTTTTATGCAGTTGAATACAATTTTGTTCAAAGCAGACTCCATAACACACACAGGGAGAAAATGGTTCCCATTTAGCAACAGAAAAGCTAGACCTACAGTGGAGCCTTCCCACAGCCTGGGCAACACAAAACAGACAAGCCAGTGTCTCTTCCTTGTGCCTTTGTTGGAGGCATCCTAGAGAAAGCAAAAAGGGAATCTAGGTCCTGGAAAATGAACACCAGTTCAAATTTTCTTTACCTTTTAATGATGCTGGTGGCAACAAGTTTTTCAATCTGACATCACTAGCGAGGTTACAGACTACATTTCCTTCCTTAAAACCTAAAGTAGACATTTTTAAATCTTCTGTTGGCTTAGCAAAATTCTCTACAGGGAGATAAAAGCAAAGAAAAGTTGAGAGTCATTGTCCTATTATTATCTTGATTTTCCAATAAACTTCCAGATGTGTGTCACATGAAAAAGGCGGCAGAGGGGTGTGTTGGCCCCTCAAATATTCTGGAATGCTGTATTTTAATAAAACTCTGATATATGAAAATCAAAATTTACTCAAAAAGTGTTTTTCCTCCTCACCCCTACTGGATATCTCGCATAATACATGCAGTTTTATAAAAGCTTGACTCAAAGATTATCAGGATGTATGTTATAATATATAGGAACTTATACTTGGATGCACATTGAAATACCCATACTCAGATGCAAACACATTCGGTGGAAGACTGTACTCTACCTAAGATTTTGTTATTGTCAGAAAGAGATACTAAAAATGGTAAAATTTGAATAGTTAGCTTGTCTAATAACTTTTTTCTCCTGGTAATCCAAAATATTACTTATTTGTCCCTCCAGTCCTTCATTCCCACTTGAGTTGCAAGACTCTGTGATAGCTGATGTGGAAATATGAGGATGAACATAACTAAAATCCTGACTTCCTGGAAAGATAAGATACATATACAAAGAGCTAGACTGCTGGATAGTAAACAAGTGCCACATGAGTAGGTACAGGCAGTAAGTGTTGGAGAGTTCATATCAATACCATACAGAGTTTTCAGCCACCGTAAACTGTGAAGGCTAGAAATGTGGCCAATGCATGCTTTCAGCCCTCAAGGATCTCAAAATTCATTGAGACAGGTATTTAGGTAATTAATTGTAATACAGAAAAAGTGACTTAAGATCTAAAGAGCAAAGAGGGATAGAGAACAAAGAACAACTTTTTTTTTTTTGCCTTTTGTCATTTTAGGGTCGCACCCGCGGCATGTGGAGGTTCCCAGGCTAGGGGTCTAATTGGAGCTGTAGCCACTGGCCTAGGCCATGGCCACAGCAACGCAGGATCTGAGCTGCATCTGCAACCTACACCACAGCTCATAGCAATGCTGGATCCTTAACCCACTGAGCAAAGCCAGGGATCGAACCCGCAACCTCATGGTTCCTAGTCAGATTCGTTAACCGCTGCACCATGACGGGAACACCCCGAGAACAAAGAACAACTGATTGTCTTGGGTTCAGAGAGGTTTCACGCAAGAGGATCGAAGCTTAAAGAATGAAGGGATAATACACGTGGAGAACAAAGGGCGATTGATGCAAAAGCATAGAAGCCACAGAGCACTCTGCAGTTTAGAGACCTGTAAAGAGACCAGTGTGACTAAGCCACAGTGTGTGCAGTGCTCCTGTGGGAGATCAGTGGTTACCAATGGTTAAAAAGCTGGTAGAGGTGGGAGAGAAGAGGGGGTGGCTGTAACAGGGCAACATGAGGGGCTCCCATGGTGACGGAAATGTTCTGTATCTTGACTATATCACTATTAGTATCCTGGTTGTGATATTATATGCAGTTTTGCAGATGTTATTACTAGGGGAAAACTAGGTAAAGGGTGCACAGACGGAATCTATATTACTTATTACAACTGCATGTCAATGGATAATCACCTCAAAAAGTTTACTTCAAAAAAAAAAAAAAAAACGAGGCAGCAAAGTATTATTACCTTCAGTCACTCCATTTATACTCTAAGAGGCTCCTAGAATCCCTACTGTGGTGTCAGACGCAGAGAAGATGCTCAGTAGATGCTTGCTGAGCAGGTAAGTAAGAAAGGATTTGAGTTCCTTTACCTCCATTTTATAGCAGGTACCTGGCAATAAGGTTGTGACTGGTCCCAAATACTAGCTATTAAATGACATCTATGGAACTGGAACTCTGGACTCCAGCTTTAAGGCCAAACTTTGCTTTTGATTACATTTTTATGTTCTCTCTTTTTATGGAAGAGATACTTTTAAATCTTCATGGTTTCCTTTGTGTCAAAACAGTTTTTTTTTAATTCCTTCCTTCTTTCCTTCCTTCCTCTCTCTCTCTCCCTTTCCTCCCCCCTTCATCCTTTTTCTTTTCTTCCTTCCTTCCTTC
>PVHT021183516.1:95719-111544 GCA_004024745.2 Catagonus wagneri
TGATTCCCTGTTGGCTATATGAATAAACTTACATGTTCATTCTGCAGACCCAGTCTAGCCTTGGTCTCAACAAGTATACTAGCTGTTCTCAAACTGTTTGTATATTAGGAAACTTTAAAATATTGACATCTGGAGATGAGATTAAGATGGCCAGAATAGAAGGACTGGAGCTCAACTTCTCTTATAAAAACAACAAAATTACAATCAAATGCCAAGCAACCTTCAACCAAATGGACTGGCAACTTTCAAATAGATATCCTACCCCCGAAGACAAAGAGGAAGCCACATGAAGAGGTAGGAGGGGCGATTACACGATAGAAGCAACCCCGTACCTCCTGGGTAGGAAGCCCCACAGACTGGAAAGTAACTGCATCACAGAGACTCACCTACAGGAGTGAGAGTTCTGAGCCTCACATCAAGTCCCCATGCCTGGGGATCTGGCATTGGGAGAAAAAGTCCCCAGATCATCTGGCATTGAAGGGCAGTGGGGCTTGTGTGCAGGAGCCCCATGGGACTGGGAGAAACAGAGACCCCATTCTTTAAAGGCACACACAGACTTTCCCTTGCACTGAGTCCCAGAGCAAAGCAAAGTCTCCATAGGACTCTGGGTCAGACCTGACAGCAGTTCTTGGAGGATCTCCTGCGAAAACAGGGGGTGACTGTGGCTCGTTGTCGGGGAAGAACATTGAAATATTCATCAGCCTGCGTTTCTCTGGAGGTGGCCATTTTGGGAATATATGGCCCCACCCATCAGTGCTGAGAAGCCCCAGGCCAAACAATAATCCAGGTGGGATCATAGCCCCATCCATCAGTAAACAGGCTGCCTAAAGACCCCTCAGGCACACAGCTGCCCTAATCTCACCCAGAGACAAAGCCCCACCCATCAGAGGGATAGGAATCAGCCCCACCCACCAGTGGGCAGGCACCAATCCCTCCCATCAGGAAGCCTACAGCAAGCCCCCGCACACCAACTGCAGCCATAAAGGGGGCAAACACCAGAAGTAAGAGAGGCTACAACTCTATTGTCCGAAAAAGAACACCACACCAAAAACCTACAAAAATGAAAAGACAGAGAACTATAACTCAGATAAGGGAGAAAGAAAAAATCCCAGATAAACAGCTCAGTGATGAGGAAATTATCAGTCTCCAGAAAAAAGGCTTTAGACTGTTGATGCTGAAGGTAATGCAAGACATTGGAAATAAACTGGAGTCAAAGACTGATAATTTACAGGAAACACTGAGCAAAGAAATACAAGATATAAAACTTAAGCAAGCAGAGATGCAAAATACAATAACTGAAATAAAAAATTCATTAGAAGTAGCCAACAGTAGAATACAGGAGGCAGAAGAATGAATAAGTGAGGTGGAGGACGGACTAGTGGAAATCACTGATACGGAACAGAAAAGAGGAAAAAGACTGAAAGGAAATGAGAAGGGTCTCAGAGAACTCTGGGCCAACGTTAAACACACCAACATCCATATTATAGGGGTACCGGAAGGAGAAGAGAGAGAGAAAGGGGCAGAAAAAATATTAGAAAAGATAATGGCTGAAAACTTCCCTAACATGGGAAAGGAACCACTCACTCAAATCCAGGAAGCACAATGAGTACCATATAAAATAAACCCAAGGAGGAATACCCTGAGACACATATTAATCAAAATGATCAAAATTAAAGACAAAGAGAAAATATTGAAAGCATCTAGGGAAAAGAAACAAATAACATACAAGGGAACCCTGATAAGATTATCAGCAGATTTGTCAGCAGAAACTCTGCAAGCCAGAAGGGAGTGGCATGATATACTTAAAGTGATGGAGGAAAAAACCTTCAACCAAGCTTACTTTACCCAGCAAGGATTTGAAGGAGAAATCAAAAGCTTTACAGATAAGCAAACACTAAGAGAATTCAGCAACACTAAACCAGCTTTACAACAAATACTAAAGGAACTTATCTAGGCAGAAAAGGCCACATCAGAAACAAAAATACCACAAATGACAAGGCTCACCAGTAAAGGCATATACACAGTAAAGATACGAAATCATCCATCCATAATTATGCTAACAAAATCAGAAATCGTGAGAAGAAGAGGGTACAAATGCAGGACACTGGAGATGCCCCTGCAATTAAGAGACCACCAACTTAAAACGACTATACACACAACTTAAAACGACTATACACACACACACACACACTCCTACATCAAAACTTCAGGGCAATTGCAAACCAAAAATCTACAATTGATACACACACAAATAAGAAAAATCAATTCAAATAGAACACTAAAGGTAGCCATCAAACCACGAGAGAATAAGAGAAGGGAAGAAAAAAGAGCAACAAAACCAAATCCAAAACAGTTAGTAAAATGACAATAAGAACATACATATTAATAATTACCTTAAATGTTAATGGACTAAATGCCCACCCAAAAGACATGGACTAGCAGAATGGATACAAAAACCAGACACATATATATGCTGTCTTCAAGAGACCCACTTCACTTCTAGGGTCACATACAAATTGAAAGTGAGAGGATGGAGGAAAATATTCCATGCAAACAGGAATCAAAAGAAAGCTGGAGTAGCAATACTCATATCAGACAAAAGAGACCTTAAAAGGAAGAATATTTTAAGAGACAAGGAAGGATACTTCATAGTGGTCAAAGGATCAATCCAAGAAGAAGATCAACGATAAAACAATAATAGTGGGGGACTTTAACACCCCACTTACAGCAACGGACAGATCATGCAGACAGAAGATCAATAAGGAAACAGGCCCTGAATGAAGCATTAAACCAGATGGACTTAATAGATATTTAAAGGACATTCCATCCAAAAGCAACAGAATACACGTTCTTCTCAAGTGCACATGGAACATTCTCTAAGACTGATCACATCCTGGGCTACAAATCAAGCCCCGGTAACTTATCAAGCATCTTTTCCGACTATAACGATGTATGACACGAAATCAACAAGAAAAAAACTGCAAAAAAACACAAACACTTGGAGAGGCGAAACATGCTACTACTAAACAACCAACAGATCACTGAAGAAATCAAAGAGGAAATTAAAAAATAGCTATAATCAAATGACAACAAAGATACGACACTCCAAAACGTATGGGATGCAGCAAAAGCAGTTCTAAGAGATAAATTTATAGCAATACAAGCCTACCCCAGGGAACAAGAAAAAGCTCAAATAAACAACCTAACTTTACATCTAAAGCAGCTAGAGAGAGAACAGACAAGACCTAAAGTTAGAAGGAAAGAAATCATAAAGATCAAAGCAGAAATCAATGAAATAGAAATGAAGAAAACCACAGAAAAGACAAATGAAACTAAAAGTTGGTTCATTGAAAAGATCAACAAAATTGATAAACCCTTAGCCAGACTTATCAAGAAAAAAAGAGAGAAGGCCTCAAATCAAGAAAATTAGAAATGAAAAAGGAAAAGTAACTGCGGACATCACAGAAATACAAAGGATCATAAGAGACTATATGCAGCTATAAGCCAATAAAATGGAAAACCTAGAAAAAATGGACAAATTCTTAGAAAAGTACAATCTTACAAGACTAAACCAAAATGAAATAAAAAAGATGAGCAAACCAATCACAAGTACTGAAATTGAAACTGTAACTAAAAAACTTCCAACAAACAAAAGTCTAGGACCAGATGGCTTCACAGGCAGATTCTATCAAACATTTAGAGAAGGGCGTTCCCATCGTGGCTCAGTGGTTAACATATCTGACTAGGAACCATGAGGTTGCAGGTTCGATCCCTGGCCTCTCTCAGAGGGTTGCAGGATTCGGCGCTGCCGTGAGCTGTGGTGTAGGTCGCAGATGTGGCTCGGATCCTGTGTGGCTGTGCTGTAGGCCGGCGGCTACAGCTCCAATTAGACCCCTAGCCTGGGAACCTCCTTATGCCACAGGTGCAGCCCAAGAAAAGCCAAAAAAAAAAAAAAAAAACCTACAAAAAACATTTAGAGAAGAGCTAACACCTATCCTTTTGAAACTATTTCAAAAAAATTATAGAGGAACACTCCCAAACTCATTCTATGAGGCCATCACCCTGATACCAAAACCAGGCAAAGATACCACAAAAAAAGAAAATTACAGGCCAATTTCACTTGTGAACATAGATGCGAAAATCCTCAACAAAATACTAGCAAACCAAATCCAATAATACATTAAAAGGATTGTATATCATGATCAAGTGGGATTTACCCCTGGGATGCAAGGATTCTTCAATATCAGCAAATCAATTAGGGTGATACACCACATTAACAAACTGAAGAATAAAAACCATATGATCCTCTCAATAGATGCAGAAAAAGCCTTTGACAAGATCCAGCACCAATTTCTGATAAAAACCCTTCAGAAAGTAGGCATAGGGGGAACCTACCTCAATATAATAAAGGCCATATATGACAAACCCAGAGCTCACATCATTCTCAATGGTGAAAAGCTGAAAGAATTCCCACTGAGATCGGGAACAAGACAAGGATGTCCATTTTCGCCAGTACTATTTAACATTGTTTTGGAAGTCCTAGCCATGGCAATCAGAGAAGTAAAAGAAATAAAAGGAATCCAAATTGGAAAGGGAAAAGTAAAACTATCACTATTTGCACATGACATAATTCTATACCTAGAGAATCCTAAAGACTCTACCAGAAAACTTTTAGAGCTCATCAATGAATTTGGCAAAGTTGCAGGATACAGAATTAATACACAGAAATAGACTGCATTTCTATATGCTAACAACGAAAGAACAGAAAGAGAAATTAGGGGAGCAATCCCATTTACCATCACATCAAAAAGAATCAAATATTTAAGAATAAACCTACCTAAAGAGACAAAAGACCTGTACTCTGAAAACTATAAGACATTGATTAAAGAAATCAAGGATGACATGAACAGATGGAAAGACATACCATGCTCTTAGATTGGAAGAGTCAATATTATCAAAATGCCTATACTACCCAAAGCAATCTACAGATTCAATGCAATCCCTAACAAGCTACCAAGGACCTCTTTCACAGAACTAGAACAAAATATTTTAAAGTTTGGAAGCACAAAAGACACAGAATATCTAAAGACATGCTGAAAAAGAAAAATGGAGCTGGAGGAATCAGGCTCCCTGACTTCAGATTATACTACAGGGCTGCAGTCATCAAATCCATATGGTATTGGAACAAAGACAGAAATATAGATCAGTGGAACAGGATAGAAAGCCCACAATTAAACCCACACACCTACAGTCAACTAATCTATGACAAAGGAGGCGACAATATACAATGGAGAAAAAACAGCCACTTCAATAGGTGATGCTGGGAAAACTGGACAGCCTCATGTAAAAAAATGAAATTAGAACGCTACCTAACACTATACATAAAAATAGACTCAAAATGGATTAAAGACCTAGATATAAGACCAGGTACTATAAAACTCTTAGAGGAAAACATAGGCTGAACACTCTCTAACATAAAACACAGCAATATCTTCTCAGATCCACCTCCTAGAGTAATGACAATAAGAACAAAAATAAACAAATGGGACTTAATTAAACTTAAAAGTGTCTGCACAGCAAAGGAAACCCTAAACAAAACAAAAAGACAACTCACAGAATGGGAGAAAATATTTGCAAATGAAGTGACTGACAAGGGATTAATCTCCAAAATTTATAAATACTTGTAGCTCAATACCAAAAGAATGAAGAACCCCATCAAAAAATGGGCAGAAGATCTAAACAGACAGTTCTCCAAAGAAGGCATACAGATGGCCAAAAAACACATGAAAAGATGTTCAACATAACTAATTATTAGAGAAATGCAAACCAAAACCCCTATGAGGTACCACCTTACACCAGCCTGAATGGACATCATCAAAAAGTCTAACTGCTGGAGAGGGTGTTAAGAAAAAGGAACGCTATTACACTGTTGGTGGGAATGTAAATTGGTGCAACCACTGTGGAAAACAGTATGGAGATTCCTCAGAAAACTAAAAATAGAATTACCATTTGATCCAGCAATCCCACTCCTGGGCATCTATTCCTGAGAAAATCATGACTTGATAAGACACATGTACTCCAATGTTCATTGCAGCACTCTATACAATAGCCAAGACATGGAAACAACCTAAATGCCCATCGACAGAGGAATGCATAAAGAAGATGTGGTACATATACACAATGGAATATTACTCAGCCATTAAAAGGAAAGAAATAATGGCATTTGCAACAACATGGATGGACCTAGAAATTACCATGCTAAGTGAAGTCAGCCTGACAATGAGACGCCAACATCAAATGCTATCACTTACATATGGAATCTAAAAAAAGGACCCAATGAACTTCTTTGTAGAACAGATACTGACTCACAGACTTTGAAAAACTTATGGTTTCCAGATGAGACAGGTTGGGGGGAGGGAGGATGCACTGAGGGTTTGGGATGGAAATGGTATAAAATCTGGTTGTGATGATTGTTGTACACCTATAAATGCAATGAAATTCATTGAATAATTAAAAATAAAATAAAATACCGATATCCGAGCCCCACTTGGCATTAAATCATGATCTCAAGGAGTCAGTCTAGTTCCTCATTTTCTCAGTTCAATATGTTTATCATTAATTATTTATTTAGCATGAGAGGCATGGCAGCCAATAATAACTGAGAGACTATGATATCACTCAGCCATAAAAAAGGAGTGAAATAATGCCATTTTCAGAACTTGAAATCCTCATGCTAAGCGAAATAAATCAGAAAGAGAAAGACAGGCGTTCTCATCATGGCCCAGTGCAAACGAATCTGACTTGCATCCTCATGGATGCAGGTTCGATCTCTGGCCTTGCTCAGTGGGTTTAAGGATCCAGCGCTGCCTTGAGCTGTGCTATAGGCCGAAGATGTGGCTCAGATCTGACATTGCTGTGGCTCTGACCTAGGCCAGAGGCTACAGCTCTGATTCTGCCCCTAGCCTGGGAACCTCAGTATGCTTCAGATGTGGCCCTAAAAAAAGCAAAAACAAAAAAAGAGAAAGACAAATACCATATGATATCACTCATGTGTGGAATCTAATATATGGCACAAATGAACCTATCTACAGAAAAGAAACAAACTCAAGGAAATGGAAAACAGAGTTGTGCTTGCCAAGAGGAAAGGTGAAGGAGTGGGATGGACTGCCAGTTTGGGGTTAGTAGATGCAAACTATTGTATTTGGAGTGGAAAAGCAATGAGGTCCTGCTGTATAGCACAGGGAACTGTATCCAATCACTTGTGATGGAACATGATGAAAGATAATGTGTGAAAAACAATGTATATATATGATAAGTGGGTCACTTGGCTGTATAGCACAAATTTACAGAACACTGTAAATCAACTATAGTACAAAATTTTTTTAAAAGAAAAGAGAGATTATGGATCGTTTACATAAGGCAACTTAAGGGTGTCAAGATTCTCTGGACTCACATACACAAAAAATGGTCATTACAAGACACTCACCTGTGGTTCTCACTTTGGGCCAGGTACTCAATTTCCATAAGTATCCGGCTTTTTCCATATCCCAATAATCCTTCGTACATCAGGATTCGGCTGCATTCAGACATCAAAAATTCCTCCATAGCACACATGAAGTATTTGATCTCCTTATCACGTCCTGTTTTTATTTTTTAAAAAGGGAGAAAACCCAATCAACATAAAATAATCTAGAGATATAAAAAAGCACAGAGTGATACTGCTTCTAAGAATAAATTTGGCATTCTCATGGCATTGTTCATGGAGTTTCTTAAGGTCCTGTGCACTTTAAAATTTTAAAAAACCTTTCTTTAGAACTTTCCAGTTAACAATGTGGGTTTACAGGTCCCCCCCCCCCCACAGGTTGTGGGGTCAAGTATTTTTATAATGCTCATTATTATGTCCATTTAATTTTACTGCACAAAACTAAGATTTGCTTAGGGTACACAACCAGCAATTAAACCAGAGCTATTTGATCCTACTGCTTGTTTTCTTTTCCTTTTTCACTTTTTCTTTGACATACTAGAGGTGACTACAGACTATCACATTAGGAAATGAATCTATTATAGTTAGGGTTCCCATGCTGAACAATATGGATAAAACATTTTTATATATGATTCTGTTAAAGACACTTGCTCTTTGTAAACGAGAAATTATACTTAACTCAGTGCTACTAGAAGCATTATCATTGACAAGAAAATTCAATTTGCTTAAAAAAACTCATGTACCAATTAATTTGATCACAAGAACTTAAACGCTTAGTAAAAATAGTTTTTTCTGATTATAAAACACATGCTCACTGTAGAAAATATAGAAAACTTAGAGAAGAAGAAAATAAAAGTCATCTTGGGTTACAACCCTATTACTCTTATTTTTCTTATGTGCTTTTAAATATGTGTAATAGGATGCCAGACTGAAATTTGAAACTCAGTCTATAATCTTTGAAACCTGGTTGGACAGGAAGGAAGTGGCAGAACTGTAATTTCTGTCAAAGAGCTGGAAAACAAGTTAGGGCTGACTGTTCCTTCTTTGCTGGATAGGTCACTGTGGAGGGCCTTTTTTTTTCAATCCATTGATAGAGTAAATACCTACCTAGGTGCTATCTAAAGTCTATTGAAAACCAAGACCATCACCCTAAATTCAGATGTTTTATACAAAGAAGATAAAAGTTTACTTGGTAACGTAAATTTCTGGGTAAGATTTAGTAAGAACTCTGTAGACTGTTTTGCTTCTTTGGGGCAAAAACGTTCCCTTTCTGAAAATGCATTTGAATTTCAGTTTTGTGACACATGATTTTCTTGTTTGGTCTAAAGCTTACATAGGAACTCAGAAGATAAAGCCCAGAAGGCTGCATAGCACAATCTTCTAACTTTTTGTTCTATTGATATAGAACACATGTAAGTATTATGGATTGTCTTTTTAGCTAGATTCTAAAATGAGGTTAACGCAACTTGACTTAAAGTCTGTGCACCTTTTTTCTATTTAAACAAGACCCTAATCGGAAGTCCCCTGTGAGGTGCATCGGGTTAAGGATCCAGCATTGCCAAAGCTGTGGTGCAGGTCACAACTTTGGCACAGGTTTGATCCCTGGTCCTTTCACATGCTGCAGGTGCAACAGAAAAAAAAAAACAAAAAACAAAAACAAACCCAAAACAAGGCCCTGATATCTGATACTGTTGTAATTTTGACCCTAAAAAAAAAAACTTTTTGGTCATTAAAGTTTGTTTTTTATTAAATTAAAAAATTGTTTATTATTCTGGTTGATTTACAAGGCTCTGTCAATTTCTGTTATACAGCAAAGTGACTCTTTTTCTCATATCATCTTGTATCACATCCTATGACACGTGACTGGATAGAGTTCCCTGAGCTATACAGCAGAACCCCACTGCTTATCCATTCTAAATGTAATAGCCTGCATCTACTAACCCCAAACTCCCTGTCCATCCCACGCCCTCCCCCACCCAGTTGGTAACCACAAGTCTGTTCTCCATGTCTGTGAGTCTGTTTCAGTTCTGTAGATAGGTTCATCTGTGCCATATTTTAGATTCCACATATAAGTAATAACATATAGAGTATATGCCTTTCTGACTTACTTCACTTATGAAGTATGAGAATCTCTAGTTGCATCCATGTTGCTGCAAATGGCATTATTTTGTTATTTTTTTATTCCACTGTGTGTACGTACCACATCGTCTTAATCCATTCATCTGCCAATGGACATTTAGATTGTTTTCATGTCTTGGCTATTGGGAATAGAGCTGCAGTGAACACAGGGGTGCATGTATCTTTTTCAATGAAAGTTTTGTTTGGATAAATGCCCAGGAGTGGGAGATTGCTGATAGTTCTGTATTCAGTTTTCTGAGGAACAACCATACTGTTTTCCAAAGAGGTTGTACCAATTTACTTTCCCACCAACTGTGTGGGAGAGTTCCCTTTTCTCCATACCCTCTCTGGCATTTATTATTTGTAGTCTTATTAATGATGGCCATTCTGACCAGCGTGAGATGGTATCTCATTGTAGTTTTGGTTTATATTTCTCTAATAATTAGTGATGTTGAGCATTTTTTCATGTGCCTGTTGGCCATTCCTATGTTTTCTTTGGAGAAATGTCTATTTACGTCTTCTGCCCATTTTTCAGTTGGGTTGTTTATACATTTTGGAGATTAAGTCCTTGTTGGTTACACTGTTTGCAACTATTTTCTCCTATTCTGTAGGTTGTCTTTCCATTATTTTTATGGTTTCCTTTGCTGTGCAATAGCTTGTAAGTTTGATTGGGTCCCGTTGGTTTATTTTTGCATTTATTTCTATTGCCTTGGGAGACTGACCAAAGAAAACATTTGTATGGTTGGTGTCAGAGAATATTTTGTCTATGTTCTCTTTTAGGAGTTTTACAGTATCTTATGTTTAAGTGTTTCAGTCATTTTATTTTTGTGCAAGGTGTGAGTATGTGTTCTGGTTTCACTGATTTACATGCAGCTGTCCATTTTTCCCAGAACCACTTGTTGAAGAGACTTTTTCCCATTTTATATTCTTGTCTCCTTTGTCGAAGATCAATTGGCCATAGATAACTGGGTTTATTTTTGGGCTCTGTTCTGTTCCATTGGTCTGTATGTCTGTTGCTGTACCAGTACCACACTGTCTTGATTACTATAGCTTTGTAATATTCTCTCAAATCTGAGAGAGTTATGCCTCCTGCTTGGCTTTTTATTCCCCCCTCAGGATTGCTTTGGCAATTCTGGGACTTTTATGGTTCCATATAAATTTCTGGATTGTTTGTTCTAGTTCTGTGAAAAATGTCATGGGTAATTTGATAGGGATTGCACAAATCTGTAGATTGCTTTGGGTAGTATGGCGATTTTAATGATATTAATTCTTCCAATCCAGGAGCATGTGATATCTTTCCATTTCTTTGAGTCTTCTTTAACTTCCTTGATTAAGGTTTTGTAGTTCTCATCATATAAGTCTTTCACCTCCTTGGTCAGGTTTACTCCTAGGTATTTAATTTTTAGTGGTGCAATTTTAAAAGGTACTGTTTTTTATATTCCTTTTCTAATATTTCACTGGTAGTACACAGAAATGCTACCTATTTCTGAATGTTAATCTTGTATCCTGCTACTTTGCTGAATTCACCTATCAGTTCAAACAGTTTTTGTGGGGAGTCCTTAGGGTTTTCTCTATACAGTATCATGTTATCTGCATACAGTGACAATTTTACCTCTTCTCTTCCAATCTGAATACCTTTTCTTTCTTCTGTTTGTCTGATTGCTCTGGTTAAAACTTCCAATATTATATTGAATAAAAAGTGGTGAGAGTGGACATCCTTGTCCTGTCTCAGATTTTAGCAGGAAGACTTTCAGGTTTTCTCCATTGATTTTTTTTTTTTTTTTTTTGGTCTTTTTAGGGCCAGACCCACAGCATATGGAGGTTCCCAGGCTAAGGATAAAATTGGAGCTGTAGCCGCTGGCCTACACCACAGCCATAGCAACACCAGATCCAAGCTGTGTCTGCAACCTACACCACAGCTCACAGCAACGCTGGATCCTTAACCCACTGAGCAAGGCCAGGGATCAAACCTGCGTCCACATGGAAGCTTGTCAGATTTGTTTCTGTTAAGTCACTATGGGAATTCCTCCATTGAGTATTATATTGGCTGTGGGTTTCATTTTAGTTTTGCTATCAGTTAACATACACAATTTCATTCAGAGAAGCTCATGTAAAAGAAGAGTATTTCTAGCACCTATAGTCTGGTTTTGGTTATAGCTTTAAGGAAAGATATGTGGGCCTCTTAATTATCTCACACTGGTGAAATCTGAGCAAAAGGACAACTAGACCAGACTGAGAAATATATGCATACTGTGCCAGTGTGTTCTGATACGACTGTCATATTGAGTCCTCAGTCTTGTAGAGAAGGGTTTTCTATCAATCATTACCATAACAAACATACCCTAGGATGGAAAGTGAGGCCTCAGTGAGGCATTTCCTCTCCCTTCTAGTCTTTAAGGAGTTTGGGGATCTGGACTTACAAGAAGGGAGGTGCTCATAGACTCTGAAAACTACCTGAAGGAACTGAGAATGGGGCATTGCTACTGGCTCCAGCACTCTCTGTAGTTCTGAACTGTTGCCTTCTTTTAAGGCTCTGCTGACATCAAGATCCTGTGATATTCCACCAAAGCATGGGCAGGGCCTCCTTTTAAGTGCTTTAATACCGTCATGACCAGAATTAATTTATAATGATCCTTTTATGGATGTTCAGGTCTAATGGAAGGAAATCACAAGTGTTACTAGAAACTTCTGCCTTCAGAACCCACTGGACAATCTTTATGTGGGTCTCTTCTCTCAGAGAGTGTATTCCTGCCTTATTTTATGTCTATTCCCCTCTCTAGTCTTGGGTTAGCTTTCTTATAATAGGGTCCCTATCACAGAGAATCATAAAAATATCACTGCCAGGTGGATTGTAGATCTAAACATAAAAGGTAAAACACAATTTCTGGAAAAGAATCTAGAAAAATATCTTTATAATACTTGAGGAGAGGTTTCTCAAACACTACAAAAACACTATAAAAGGAATGATTGATTAATTTGATTTCATTAAAATAAAAAATTCTGTTCAGGAGTTCCCCTCGTGGCTCAGAGGAAATGAATCTGACTAGGAACCATGAAGTTGCGGGTTCGATCCCTAGCCTCAATCAGTGGGTTAAGGATCTGGCATTGCCATGAGCTGTGGTTTAGGTTGCAGAGGCGGCTCAGATCCCGCGTTGCTGTGGCTGTGGCATAGGCCGGCAGCTGCAGCTCCGATTCGACCCCTAGCCTGGGAGCCTCCACATGCTGTGGGTGTGGCCCTAAAAAAAAAAAAATTCTGTTCATTAAAAACCTCACTAGTAGAATAAAAAGGCAAGCAGAGAATGGGAAAAGCTACATACAGTAAAAACAGATGACAGTGGACTAATTTTCAGATTAAATAATTCCAACAGAACTATAGAAAAATATAACCCAACAGAAAAATAGACAAAGGATTTGCACATTTTATAAAAGATGACTTCTAAATGGCCAATAAACATTTAGAAAAGGCACTTAACTACACTGGGGAAATACAGATGGAAACTGCAATGAGATACCACTATAAACCCAAGAGAATTATTAAAAATGTAAAGACTGATAAAACTAAGTTGTTGGTAAGAATGAGAAGGAACTGGAAGTTTCATAACATGGTTGGTCAGGCTATAACCAAATACAAAATTTTGGAAAATTATCTGGCATCATCTACATCTATAAAATTGTACACTTTGCCCCAATACCATCTCATATATATATATATATATATATATACACACACACACACACACACATTCAACAGCAGAAATGCATCATATGTTCACCGTAAGACTTGTATAATAATCTTTACAGTAGTATTATTCATAACAACCAACTGGAAACAACTCAAATGTTGTATGAAAGCAGAAGGAATGCATTCTTGTATGTCTCTAAAATGGAATACACTCATCCCAGTATCCACAGGGGATGGGTTCCAGGACCCCTGGGGAATACCAAAATCTGCATATGTTCAAGTCCCTCAGGTAACACGGTGCAGTATATTCATATAACCTACACATATCCCTCTTGTATATTTTAAATAATCTTGAGATTAATTATGATAGCAAATATAATGAACAGTTGTCAGTATGCAGCAAATTCAAATTTTGATTTTGGGAATTAAAAAATTTTTTTTTGATCTGTAGTTGTTTAAATCCATGGCTGCAAACCCCGCAGATACAGAAGACTAACTATACTATACAGCACTGAAAATGAATGAATTAAGAAGCTACATGCATGCACCCTTATGTTCATCGTAGCACTATTCACATTAGCCAAGATATGGAAACAACTTAAATGACCATCAACAGATGAATGGATTAAGAAGACGTGGTACATATACACAATGGAATACTACTCAGCCCTAAAAAAGAACAAAATAATGCCATTTGCAGCAACGTGGATGCAACCAGAGATTCTCATACTAAGTGAAGTCTGAAAGAGGAAGACAAATATCATATGATATCACTTACATCTGGAATCTAATAAAATGGCACAAATGAACCTATCTACAGAAAAGAAACAAACTCATGGATATGGAGAACAGACTTGTGGTTGCCAAGGGGGTGGGGGAGCGAGTCGGGTGGACTGGGAGTTTGGGGTTAGTAGATGCAAACTATTGCATTTGGAGTGGATAAGCAATGAGGTCCTGCTGTATAGCACAGGGATCTATGTCCAATCAGTTGTGATGGAACATGATGGAAGACAATATGAGAAAACGAATATATATATACGTATAGCTGCATCACTTCGCCGTATAGCAGAAATTAACAGAGCATTATAAATCAACTAAAATAAAAAAAGAAAATGAATGAATTATAGCTACAGCCAACAACATGGATGAATTCCATAACATAAGAAGGCTGATGTAATTACACAATATATGATTTCATTCATATAAAATTTTTTTTTTTTAGGGCCACTCCTGAGGCATGTGGAGGTTCCCACGCTAGGGGTCCAATCAGAGCTACAGCTGCTGGTCTCTACCACAGTCACAGCAACGCGGGATCAGAGCCACATCTGCGACCTACACCACAGCGCCTGGCAATGCCGGATCCTTAACCCACTGAGCGAGGCCAGGGATTGAACCTCATGGATGCTAGTCAGATTCGTTTCCGCTGAGCCACGACGGGAACTCCTCATCCATATAAATTTTAAAAACTGGCCGAGGTAACCGAGGGTGTTAGAAATCTTTGGGTAAAGGGAAAGGGATAAAGCATGTAAGCGTTTCCAGGGTACTGCTATTTTTCTATTTCTTGGCCTGGATGATAACTGTATATTCATTTTGTGATAATTCATTAAGCTGAAGATTTCTTGGTGTACTTTTCGGTAAGCTTTGTTCAATAAAGAGGTTTAAAAATCAAGGCTCACTACCTACCCATCAATGGGTAGCCCTCATTTCTGTCGTGGCTGAGGTATGTCATCCCAAACATGCTGAAGAGAAGAAAAGAAAAGAGGTTAGAGTCCAAACAGGGAAATACTAAGGGTCAGAGGGACGAGTTCTTAATTCCCAGAGAGCCTCTTTTCATTCTCTAAGGAGAGTCTATCCTCTGACTCAAGGGGTGCAAATGCCAAGAGGGAAGGCAAGGAGAAGTTCTTACCGTAATAGAGTCTCCAAATAACTTATGCTTGTTGAGTCTGCCTTGGTAGAACTGACCCCCTTTCTAGGGAAATCAGACACTCAGTGTGGGACCCAGTACAGTGTTATGTGCTATACTCTTTCACACCCTGGAAAGAGTCCACCAGTTCCTCAAACAATAATAGATCACCTTCGTGGAGAACATGCTATGTGCCAGGCACAGTTTCAAGTGCTTTACGTGTATCATTTCCTTTACTACTGATAAAAAAAACCTTATTAGGAAGGTATTATTGTGTCCATTTTACAAATTAAAAAAAAAAAAAGCTGAGGTACAGAGAGTTGAACTTGGACAAGATCCCATGGCTAGTGGCTAGACCGGAGGCATATGCTTGCCCACTGCATATCGTCATCTCCTGCAGGGGCCCTTTTAGACTAATGGCTCATTCTCTTCACTACACGGTCATACTGCTTTGTTATGCCTCTGTTACAGCGCATACCAAAGTCTCCCGTGTAATAATGTACAGCCAAGTTTGTGTATGTTGGTCTTTCTATTAGATTTGGGGATAGGAACCAGGCCCTGTTCATATTTTATATGCATTTCCACAGTCTCTTATTTACAGGGATGGGATAGAGAACCCATAAAGAGGGCAGGGTTGGG
>PVHT021183517.1:0-23915 GCA_004024745.2 Catagonus wagneri
AGGGTCCCGGCGAGGGCGCGGGGAGGGTCCCGGCGAGGGGGCGGGGAGGGTCCCGGGGAGGGCGCGGGGAGGGTCCCGGCGAGGGGGCGGGGAGGGTCCCGGCGAGGGGGCGGGGAGGGTCCCGGCGAGGGCGCGGGGAGGCCCCTCAGAGGAAGGGAAGTGGGGAGCCGCTGGGCTTCCAGACGGAGAATTAAGTCTGTGGTTCCACCCGTGTCCCCGGACCCTGGAGCTGTCGCAGCACAGCCCTGGGACCCCGACAGCTGCAGGGGGCAGGTGCGGCCTTGGCCGCCCAGGGCCCTCGCCGGCTCTGAGCGGAGTGCACTGCACCCTCCCTGCTGGGTCAGCCCAGGAATGTTCTAGAAAGAATGCCAAGTGTGGGGCCGGGAGCGGAGCGGGGCGGGGGCGCTCCTGAGGAGCGCAAAGAGCCCGAGCTGGGCCGGCAGCCCGGCCTTCGGGTCTCGCCCGACGGGCTCCGCTGGGCCGCCATCCGCGGCAAGAACGCGGGGAGCCAGCGGTTTCTGACTCTGCCGACTCCCTTCCCAGGGCTCCGCGTCCAGGGCACCCCGGCTGTTTTAGGGTCTGGGGGCGTCCCTCTGCCTTCCTGCTGGCGGGGGCAGCGCCGTGTGCCCGACTCGCGGGGCGCACGGACGCCATCCCGGGGCTCGCAGCCAGGGTAGCGAGGGCGCCGCAGCTCCAAACGCAACTCACCGTGGTTCCCCGGGACGCGCGTCTCCAGGCGCGTCGGGGCGAGGGCTGCGGGCGGCGCGGCTTTCTTCTGATTGGTTAGCGGTGAGGTCACGGGGCGAGGTCACGGGGCGGGGCTCCGCGCGAGGCCGCCCTCCTCCCCCGGGGCGGGGGCCGGGTGCGGGTCGAGCTCGGGCCGTGGGTCTGTCGGTTCCCGGAGAGCGGACCCCGTCGTCCTGGACGTCCTCCCGCCTCCGCGTCCCTTCCCCGCCGGGCCGCCGCTGGACTCCGCCCTTTGGCGCCCTGGGCAGGGCCGGGGGCTGGAGCCCTTTCCCTGCGAGGAAGGGGGCCTCGCCCTCGAGTCTTTGGAGCAGTTTCCCCGGAGCCGAGGGGCCGCCTCCCGAGCCGAAGTCCTGCGCGAGGCCGCCACGCCGCGCTCCACTCTCGACTTTCTCCTCGTTAAGGAGCCCAGAGATAAGAAAGGAAGCTACAGGGGGGGAAAAAAGGGCAAATGGAACAGGCTGGGACCAAGATTGGTGTCAACTGGAAAAAAAAACAAACAAACAGCAAGTTGCGAGTTAAGCTTCTTTGGTGACATTCTTAGGGCGTCAGGCTCAGCAGGCAGCCTCTCCACCCTGAGGAGGCTGCCGAGGAGGCTCGGGCAGCCAGCGGGTCCAGGGGCTTTTTGCCACAAAGGATTCTTGTTAATCAAAGACGCGCAGACACGCGTGGCGTTTAGAGCTTTTCCATGGGGGGAAAGGCAAGCTCTGGCTCACTGAGCTCGCTCCCGCCCTCCCTCTCTCTTTTTGGCTGCGTCCAGGGCATGCAGAAGTTCCCGGGCCATGGATCAAACCTGCGCCACACGGTAATCAGAGCCACAGCAGTGACAGCGCCATATCCTTAACCGGCCGAGCCGGGAGCTCCAGTCCCTCTGCTTCCTCACCCTTAGCCCCTCAGGGCTCAGGTCAGGGTGGCTGTGATGGGACAGGCGGTGGCTGTGACATCCACGTTTCCTGACAGGGGTATTTTATTTCTCAACGGCAACAGATCCGACCTCCTTTGGACCCCAGTCCCATTCTGTGCTGATTTTACTATATTAGCATATTAACGACACACCTATCGGCCAAGACCAGATGTTAAGGACCAAAGAAAAGCTAACAAGGGGGTCAGGAAAGCCCCTCCCCCCACGGACCCTGGTCCTGACTCTTTCAGGTCAGATCCCCCTCCAGGCGCCCGAGGCGGACCTGGGAACCCAGTCGTCCACGTCTCCACTTTAGGCCGCCGACTAAGTCTGCCCTGTGCTGACCTCAGCTTTGGTCTTGGCTTCTCAGACCCCAGCAGGACAGCACCTTCTCCTCCTAGGCTGGGCGAGGGCCTGCAGAGTCCACACAACTTCGCCCGTTTTTCGAGGAATGAGATGGATCTCATTCCGAGGCCCCCGCTTAAGGAGGGCAGGGAGCTGGACGGCCGGGGTCAGGGGTTTGCAGATGCGAACTGACGTTTCAACGGATGAGCAGGGAGGTGGCGCTGGGAGACTGCATGGGAAAGAATTCTGAAAATGTCACCATGAGCTAATATTTCCCACATCAGATAAGCCTAAAGAATTTAGGAACATTTTCGAATCAACACTTCAGTGGATTCCAGGAAATACTTTTGGCCACACGGAATGATAAGATTTGTAATTGACGAAGCAAGGGCCAGGTGAGCATCTGAAGTGAGCTGCAGCCCGACCTGTCTTCCAACACAGGGAAGGGAATGGGGGGGTGTCGGGTTGTTTCCAGGGTAATCACCCGTCCGGTCCGGTCCGGTCGGGTGAGTCTGGACCAGGTGGAAACCAGGGGTGGGAAGGCCGGCCCTGCAGGAGGAGGTGCTGGGCGCTGGTTCCAGCAGAGACGCAGCTTCAGGGGAGAACCTGACACTTGACAATTAGCGTCCTGTTGCTAATCTCCCGCCTTCTCGGGGCCCTGACCCTCTAAAAACTGAAAAAAAATCCAACTGGGTTAAGATGTAGCCCAAGCCTCTTCCCATGTCCCCGTTTGGCACAAAAACCTTGCTTTGCTCAAAACAGTTTTTTGAGGCAACTTAAAGAGTAGACGCAGTCCTACAGGAAGAAAAAACATGTACATAAAAAGATGAAAAAGAAGCCAGGAGAAAATTTGGACTGAAGTCCAAATGAGAGTGAGAGAGGACCGTCCTCCTTGGAAGCAGGAGAGCCCAGCAGCCTGGCGGCACCTGGCCCTGCCCAGCGGATGTCCTGGGGACCAGTCCGGGACACAGGACAGCTTGCTGCACTGAGAGCAGAAAAATCTGCCCCAAGAGCTGGGTGGTGTTTGCTTTTATCAGTTTGTTCTGTCTGCATTCATTACGGTGGGATTTGATCTTTATGCGGTTTTTACATTTCGCTCAGTCTGTGCAGTGACTTAAGTCTGGGGGAAGTTTTGGTGAAGAAGCAGAATAACAAAGGTCAGAGGTACTTGGAGGAAGGAGGTCAAGCCTAGGAATTTTCATCACAAGGAAAACATCTTTTTTCTTTTGCTTTTCCTTCCTATTGTTTCTGTGTGGGAGGACAGATTCTGGCAAAAATCGTGGTGCTGACCCTCTTACAGTACGTGTTGGTCACACCGCCATGCTCACACCTTAAACTGACGGTGATGTATGTCCGTCCGCGAAAGCCCAGTAAAATCTGGGGGAGAGAAGGAATAAAAGAAGGGAACAGACAAGCCCACAATCTGATCACATGGAGAGAATCTGTGTGACAGTTTTTGTGAATAAAACTCTGGATGTAAAGTTATGCAGATTCGGAAGAAAAAAGACCAGGAATAAAGTCTGTGTGACGGTTTTGGCCATGCCCTCAGCAGGTGGACCTTCTGTCTGCCATGAACCCAAGCTGCGGTAGCGTAAATGCCAGATCCTTAACTGCTAGGCCTCCGGGGAACCCCAAAAGTTGTTTTTTTTTTCTTTTTCTTTTTCTTTTTTTTTTTTTTGCTTTTTAGGGCTACTCGTGTGGCATGTGGAAGTTCCCAGGCTAGGGGTCGAATAGGAGCTACAGCTGCCGGCCTACACCACAGCCGCAGCAACGCCAGATCCGAGCCTCGTCTGCGACTTACACCACAGCTGAGGGCAAAGCCAGATCCTCAACCCACTAAGTGAGGCCAGAGATTGAACCCGCGTCCTCACGGATACTAGTAGGGTGCGTTACTGCTGAGCCACTACGGGAACCCCTGTTTTTCTCCATACGTGTTTTAAATTGTTTAAGGCCCGGGCTCCTGGTCGCTGGCGTCACTCTGCTATGCTGAAAAGTGCCACCGGCCGGCGCTCGGCAGCGGAGGGAGGGGTCTGCTCACAGAAGCCCTGACAGCCCAGGTCCGCAGGAGGGAAGGGCCCCGGATGGGCTGTGCAGGTGCGTGGCCGCGGGGGAGCCGAGCAGCTCCTGTGCCCCCGGGCTGCCCATCCTGGAGAGACTATTTTCCGGGAAGAGGGAGCGGGAGACGCCTCTCCCCCCTGCTGGTGGCAGGGCCTCCTGGTGGAGTCACGTGCCGGCAGCGTCCCCGGTCCCCTCGCCTTCCCGGCTCCGTGTTCCTGGCTCTGCGCCGCTTCAGTGTCCGGGGACCCCGTGGAGCCTTCTTCTCCTAAACCCTCGGGAAGCCTCACTCTGGCTTTTCACTCTTTAGAGAACCGTGTCTTTGTCCGCGGTGAGAAAAGTGTGACACCCGCCTGCGGAACGTGCGCGGGAGGGCGGTTTAGACGGGGGCCGGGCCACCCGTGTCTCTGCCTCGTTCCCGTTCGTACCCCGAACCTGGAGACCCTGGCGTTGCCCCCAGCCCCCCAGCCCCAGCCTGCAGGCCGGGGGCCAGTTCCCCCAGTCCGGGCCGGTGGAGGCGACGAGGGCCGGACGGGACCGGACGGGACGGCCCGGGGGCGGGGGCGGGGCGCCTTCAGCCGCTCACATGTCAGTTTGACCCAAACTTGCAGCTGCTCAGCCGCTTCTTAACGTGTTCACAGTTTTCTCCCCTTCCCGCTTCCTGCACCACGAGCCTCGATCAGCGGGTCTTGGTAGCCCTCATTTCTAGTCACAGCGCAGCGTCCTGTGACGTGAGCTCAGCGTCACTGCTCAAGACCGTCTGTCACAGGCCCTTCCGATTGTTGTCACATATCTCGGTGTGTTTATCATTGTTTTGGTACTTTTAGGAGGTACTCTGGAATTACTGGCTCATAACCTTGAATTTTATAAGGTTTTTGACATTATTGCTAAACTGTTTTCTAAAATGTTTATACCGGTTCTCATGTGAGAGAGAAATGGCT
The DNA here is from genome assembly GCA_004024745.2 of Catagonus wagneri. Taxonomy (NCBI): domain Eukaryota; kingdom Metazoa; phylum Chordata; class Mammalia; order Artiodactyla; family Tayassuidae; genus Catagonus; species Catagonus wagneri. The sequence continues at coordinate 4,987 of PVHT021183517.1, forward strand.
TTTGACAATCGGGCTGAAAGCTTTAAGTCACGGACCGCAGCTCCTGGACGCAGCACCGTCCGCGTCACCTTCCCGGGACCCCGCAGACGGGCGGGGCGGGGCCCTCCCGCTTTGCTCCCCCGTTCCTGGGGGTCTGGAGATGGGTGTGCCCCCCCGTCGGTCCTGTGCCGCTGGGCCACCTGCTGGCCATAAACTTCAGCAGCACTTGCTGGGAAGAGGGGCTCAGCTGGCCTGTTGTGGTGGGGGGCACCCCGAGGCGCGCGGAAGTCCCCAGGCCGGGGGTCCAACCCGCACAGCAGCAGCGACAACACTGGATCCTTAACCCACTGTGCCACCAGGGCTCAGGATCCAGTGACCTTGAATCTCGGAGAAGACGCCACCGGGATTACGTTTCGGATTTAACAAAGACCTCGTCCTCCGGTTTTGTATCTCGGGCCCTGTGTCTACTATAGCTGAGTCTTTTTGGGATTTTAAAGGGAGACTTTGAGGAACAAAGGTGACTGGAAGCCGGGGCTTGATTCGTCGTAGTTACATCGTGTCTGGCGGGTGGGTGAGGGGTGGAGGGGATCCTTGCTGAACGTGGAAATGACCACGGCGATGGGGTCCCAGGGTGAGTGACGCAGGAGCCCCGGGGGGGAGATGCTGAGACAGACAGAGCGTCTTTCCTGAAACTGAGCCGTCTGCGGCGGCCACCAGACGAAGCTGAGCGCCTGGACGCCCCTCGTACCCACGGGCCCCGAGACACGAGGAGGCGGAGGAGCAGCCGGGAGCTGGGGACGCGGGAACCGGAGGCCGCCTGTGCGCCTCGGTGACTCCAGAGAAGGAAAACCCGGACAGGGCGCGGCCGGCTCAGCGAGAGCAGGTGCTGCGTGTTAAATCGGGCCCCGTCGTCTGGAGGGGGACGCCCCTGCACCTGGGGGCGACGTGACCGCGGGAGCCAGAGCCGGTGACAGCGGCCCCTCCGGAGCTGCTCGCGTCTGCTCGGGGGAGAGAAGAGGCCCCAAAACGTCAAAACCAAAGCCACCGGTCTGGGGGAGACCCGTGCCCCAGGGCGCCCCGCCAGACGGCGGGCGCTTCCGGACGCGGCGGGGACGCAGACACACACGCCGCAGAGAGCCCTCGGCTCCAGATGTGGCGACACCTTTTTATTTAGAGTAAGATGTGTTAACATCCAGCATGACAAAATCTGTACAAAGTTCACAATTTAAAAATGAACATCACTGCAACTTGTGATTCCACACGTTTATAGCAAAATTAAAGTGTCAACAAACCCATGCCGTGTAGTACAAAAATAAATCAAACTTCAGTTCCACAGAGAGCACGATAAATATTTATACAAAATTCTGTCTTAATAAATGATTAAATTAACTTAGAAATGAATATGAACAATAAGTTATAATAAATAAACTCTGATGACTCACAATAATTCCATATGAAAGTCAACATTCTAATATGTGACACTTTTGTGATTCCTTAGATAATAGTCACAGATAACTTCTGATTTGATATTATGTACCAACGTTAGATGAGCAGCAGATTTGTGCTTAAAACCCCTTTCCATTGTACATAGGTGAGAACAAGAAGAAGCCCAAACTCTTACTACCTATTAACGCTACGAAAAGCATCACTATCTTGGCAAAGAAGCTGCAGACACCACGGGGCGGGGAGATGCACTTGCCGGTACGAACGGGGGCCTGCGAGGAGGCGGGCCCTGGACGAGATAGATAGATAGATAGATAGATGGCATCAGGTGACAAGGAGCACCTTGCTTCAGCTCTCAAAAAGGCAATTCTGAGCATGGCAGCTACAACTAATCGCACGACAGAAAGCGGGCCCTCCTGGGGAGTGAGGCCGAGCCCCGAGTAATTACAGAATCTTCTCCCAGCTCGTTATTATGAAAGTCCTTCTGGAAAACTGTAAGCTTTTGTACAGTGAGCGTATAAAGTGCCGCTGGGAAGAACATCTATTTATACATATACACATCCCGAGGTGGAGAATCGTGTCAGTATCTGCCGTGAGTCCCGGTGGCCTCCCGCAGCGGCGCCCGGCCCGGGCTGGCGGGAGGCCTCCTTGGAGTCTTCGGTCAGTGTCACGAGGCCACTGACGCGGGAATTGCACACCTCCGAGCGCAGAGAGAGGACAGGCGAGTGCAAACGACCGACTGGCACGCGGTGGGGACAACGACCCTGTAAGTCCTGTTCTGCTAAAAATAGTTTTTTTTTATTTTTACAAAACCCATCTTTTTTTTTTCATAGCAAAATTTTAAAGTACTTTTGTACTTCCTGCATAACATCAAGACATGGAAGGAAGGGCGCTGGGACACGCAGACCACGTCGGCGGCAGTCGGAAAGCACGACACGTCGTCGTCCCGGGACGAGGCGGGAGCGCGGCCGTGGGCGCGGCCTCGGGCAGCACGCGGGGCAGACGTCGGCGAGACCATCTCCGGGGCGGGCACAGCTAAGACGATCTAGTGTAGAGCAAAAAAGTGCTGACGTGCCGTGGCGCTAGCTTACACTCGGGCCGCCTCGCCGCTGCTCCTGGGCCCACGGGCCTCCAGCGCGAGAAGCGGCGCCGCGCGGGTCCTGGCTCTGACGGGACCGCGCCTTGAGCCAAACGCGCGCGGGGGCGGCCGGGCGGCGGGCGCTTCGCGGGGCTGCTCTCCGGCCGAGCCGCCGGGCAGCCCGGGACTCCAGGCCGCACGGCGTCTGCTCCGTCCCCGCGGGTGCGCCACCACCACGACACCGGTGATGATCATTTTTAAGGTGAAAAGGGGAAATAAACAGTCTTAAGTGACCTTCGAGAGTAAATGAAAACAGATTCTGAGCGATGGGCCGCATCGGGCGGCGACAGACGCCTCCGAGGGCCCGGCCCGGGCGGCGCGGGGAGGCTGCTCGACGGGGCGCACCTGCGCGAAGGCGCCAGAGGAAGGCTCGGGCCCGTCTCAACAGAAGGTCCCACAGTCACACCATGGAATGCTCAGGAGTTAGTTTTGAAAGTGCTCTTTAAGCTGCTTTGAGTCTTCGCCAAGTTTCCATGGCTTGATGTTGTCTTACAATAAATTACTTATCTCATTTCTTACAGTTAGTCCATATGCCATTTCCTTGGAATGCAAAAAACCTCATTTACTGCCCCCACCATACATCATCCTCCTAAAACAAACAAACAAAAAGATCACGTAATATTTCCAAGCATTGTTCAAAAATAAAGCATTTTTTTTTGCAACCAATTCTTGCTATGAAACAATATGCACACAAAATGTATTTCTTAAACTCCATAAAATCCTCCAACGTGAGGCAAAACGATAGCATCTAAAAAGTGGCCGCAGGACCACCGAGCGATCATTCAAAGCTGATTTGTTTTTTGTTTTTGTCCATTTCAGTTCAAAATACTAAAACATTGAATCGCTAAAGCATTAAAAAGAATTTACACTCTATGTATGTTGACCGGCTTACCTCTTCGGGCATACAGACATACCCGAATGTGCGTACATAAGCAGCTATAAACATTACGTGGCGGGTCACACTAAGTCAGCTTCTATGAAAACGTACAAAATGGGAATGTATTCAAAAACTAGTCTGCAGGTACTATCTTTAAAGCAAGACATAAAATCATTATGAAGTCTCGTAAGCATAACACTGGTTCAAACAGAAAGAAATATATAACACTTTCTGGTAAATTACAGCAGCAAGAAACAAGAGGCATATCCTTTTTAAGCAAGATTCCACTACAGCAGCTGTTCACACCTGAATTCCTCTCACAGCCTGCTTTATATTTTCCAGTAGAGCTTTATTTTCTGGGCTCTGATAACGATCTTGATTTGAATACATGTCCGTCAAAGTAGTCACGTACGCATCAAAATTTTGTTCATTGATTGGATCCTACGAGATATTAAATAGTAGTTCATATTCAACCTTTATTTCCTTCATAGGACACATTCACATCAGCATTAAACAGTCACCACGGCCCGCTGCCACCGGCTCTCCAGGAGCTAAAAGGCCCGCTCGGGGCGACCTAGCTTTACGGGAGTCAGGGGGCACCCCCAACGGCTGCCGGCGGCTGACGCTACGGTTTGGGGGCGGCCGCCGCAAGCATCCGGCCTTCGAGGCGCCTACCCCAGAGGCCGCGCTGCCGCGCTCCCGGCCGCCTGCTCCGGCGCCCTCAGTCACTCACCATGTGTGGCAGCTGGATGTTGGCGAGGCTGTGGATGAGGGACTGGCTGAGGCTGGCCAGCTCGTGGAGCAGGGACTCGTTCTGCTGCTCGATCGCCTTGTTCTCCTCCTCAATGGTCTTCAGGCTGGACTCCATGGTGGTGATCTGCGAGGACAGGCGACACGTGACACGTGACACGAGAGGCGACACGTGACACGTGACACGAGAGGCGACACGTGACACGAGGCAACACGTGACACGTGACACGAGAGGCGACACGTGACATGTGACACGAGAGGCGACACGTGACACGTGACACGAGAGGCAAGGATAGGCCCCGCGACATGGAACACGAGAGGTGCCGGCCTCGGCCCACCCCGCGCCAGAGGGGCCTCTCAGGCCGAGGTCGGAGGGCTCCCGCGCTGCGCCTCCGCCACCCTGCTCGGGGACACAGAGAACAGACCCGTGGCTGCCAGGCGGGAGCTGTGTCGGCTCCTGGGACAGCACACAGCAGGAGATGATGTGAGAAAAGAAGCTAGAGACACATGACTGGGTCACTCTGCTACAGCAGAAACGGGCGCAGCAGTCTAAATCAGCTCTCCTTTCACAGGAAAAAAAAGAAGAGGAAGGAGCGGTCGTCTTAAGAGCTCGTTTTTTTATGCCTGGAGTCGTCAGGCTGGGAACCGTGGCCGTGGACTCTGGTGGCGCGACTTCCTGAGGAGGGTGGACGGGGTAATGTGCGGCAGGTTCCCAGGCCGTGGCTGTCTTCACTCTGTTTTTACGCCTGTTTATTTTCAGGGCTGCACCTGCAGCAGAGGGACGTTCCCGGCCCAGGGCCTGCACCCGAGCCGCAGCTCCAGCAACGCCGGCATCTCCGACCCGCTGTGCTGGGCCGGGCCTGGGGCCCACGCCTCTGCTGTGACCCGAGCTGCTGCAGTGCGAGTCTTGACCCACAGCACACGGCAGGAACTCCCGCTCTTCTCTCACATTAGAAAGGTTTTGTTTTCTGCTTTTTTTTAGGGCCGCACCCGCGGCACAGGGAGGTTCCCAGGCTAGGGGTCCAGTCGGAGCTGTAGAGAATTTTGCCTGCGGTTGGGATTTTGCTACGTGCTGTGGGTACGTCTGCTTTTTAGCCTGCATCTAATTCTGCACAGAAAGTCTTGAAATACTGAGCTACCTGTGAGGCGTGTCACTGTCCCCTCCACGGGCACCAACCAGGCCGGCTCCCTACCTGCGCGGGTGACAACACTGAACCCCTGTTTCGGAAAAAGGCCCACGTGCTTCCGGCCCCCTCGAGCCCCCCCGTCTCCCACGGGGGGTTTAACGGCTCCACGCGCCTCTGGCCTCCACCTGCCGCCAGGCCACCGCTACCCCGCCGGTCGGCAGGGCCGCCCCGACCTGCTCGCAGGGACACAGCAGTGGAAGCAGACATGCAGCTTGGAGCATGTGGGAAAGGCTGGCTGCAGGGCACCGGTGCTTCCGGAGGCCACAGGGCGGGTGCCAGGCCTCAGGGCTGCTGGGACTGGAGCGCCAGCCTTCACTCCTTCAAACCCTAACGCCTGCTGCGCCTCCGGTTATAAAGCCCAAATTCCGATTCTCAGGCAGGCTTTCCTGTTCATATCCAAGATCCCGAGAAGCTGGGGTCTGAGGGGGGCCCTGGCTTCAGCTCGACCGGATCAGTCCGGCAAAATCCGCTCCCTCTCTGGAAACTCAGGGCCACAAACCTGCCAGCGTGCATCTCCTACAGAGCGGGCGGGGTGCCTGCATCAAAAGGCATTTGTTCTCCCAGCTTCTGGTCCGGCCAGGGTCCGAACTAAAACCTGGCCCCGGGGGGCCCTGCTCGGAGCTGGCGACACAGGCGAACGAGAGCCCCTCCCACAGCCCGCCGGGCCCTCCGCGCCTCTGGACCTGCCGTGGAGCACGGGCCGCGGGGAGCACCTGCCGTCAGGGGGCCGGCAGTGCGGGGACAGCGGCCAGCAGGGGTTCCCTCAGGGCGCGAGTCCCCCCCCACACACTGGCCTCGTGGGCGTCTGGAGCCCAAAGGGCCTGGAAGCTGCACGGATGGAGACCAGCCTCCCCTGGTCCAGCCCAGCCGGCCGCGTGTTCCTGAGGCGGGGGGCGGCCTCAGGGCCCTCAGACCCCGGGCAGGGGCGGGCGAGAGACCCCCTGCGGGAGGGCTGAGCCCCGCAACGGCCGCTCGGTGACCGCGGTTATTCAAAACACCAACGCCAGACAGGAACGAGTCGGCTGGCCCCTCTGTTTCAGCAAAGCCGCCGCGAGACGGTGGCGCAAAAAGGGAAAGCCGGCGAAGGCAGAGGAAAGGGGGCCGGGCGGGCCGCGCGGGGCTGGATTGAGGGCCTCAAAGACTGTTACCTGAGTCCTGAGCTTGATCATGTCAGCCTCCATCTGGGAGTTGGACTCGTTCAGCTCCTTGATCTCCTCGTCCAGCTGCTTGATCTCCTCGTCGTTCTCTATGCCTGCAAGAGCCGCGGGGCCGGGGCTTAAAGCCGCGCCCAGAACGCGCGCGGACCCGGGATTGAGGGGCCGGCCTCTCCCGCTCCCTAGATCTGCAACCGAATTTGCCGGGAAAGTACACCCTTGAATTTAAAAAGGAAGTGGTCACGGTCTGTGTGTCTTCTATCCCTGCCCCAACAACCGAGGCACCTAAGCCAGAAGAAATCGAATGCGGTACACGGACCCCAAACCGAAAGGTCCGTCATCTGAGGCGACTGAGCGGAGCCCGGGGCTGACCCCCAGCCCTGGCTGTGACACGCCGGCGTCCCCTCCATCCGCCCGCTCCGTCTGCCCGCCTGCCTCCCTGACCGCTGTCTGTCTCTGCCTCTGTCCTCCTCTCCATCACTCTGGGAACGAACAGGGCTGTGCAGACACGTCTGAGAAGGAGACCAGCGGGTCCCCGTGGTCATGGAGCCCGGAATCTTGGGCGAGAAAACTGCCGAGAGACGTACGAGCAAAGGCGCTGGGGCAGCTGCTGAGGGGGTGTCTCCTGGGGACGGTGCCGGGCGGGCCCACCTGGGAAGTGTGGTCACAGCCGGCTCTCCGAACAGAGACGCCTGCCGGGTAAATGGATGCCCTTGTTTGAAATCACCAGGTGCTGAAGGCCTGCCAGCCGCGGTGTGGACGGGAGGGAGTGGCCGGTGCGGCCCCCCAGAGCCGGCCCTTAATGCCAGCCCCCAGTGCCAGCCCCCAGTGCCAGCCCCAGGGCCCCGGCTGGGCTACGAGCGGCCTCTGTGTTTCCAGGGCCGGTTTTCCACCGGCTCCTGGCTGGCTCCTGGCCGGCTCCTGGCAACGTGGCACCGCCGAGGTCAGAAGGATCCGTCCTTCCAGGGTTGGCCCTGGGTCTCCACGGTTGAGTGTCCTGGGGGACGAGGAGCAGAAAACCTGCAGAGGCAGGAACAGGGGGCCACTCCCGGGCTGGTAGGTCTGGCGAGCCCGGGGCAGACGCTGCCGGGCCTTTGAGGAGGGACAGGTACCGCCTGCCCGAGGCGGGAGGCCCCGACATGCGCGGCGGGGTTTGTCCCGAGACGCTGAGGGGGCAGAGCCGGGGGGCTCCGTGCGACCGGCCCTCAGTGCTGTCTCAGTGAAGTGAGAGCGACAGAGATTCAGGAGCCACCTGCTCTTCTTCAAGAGCCACGTACTCTTCCGCGCCGTCGCCTCCCCTGTGAGTTTCCCGGAACCGGCCCCCCTCCAGACCTGCTCCCGTGGGTCAGCCCACGCGAGAGAGCCGGTCTCGCGGACAGGCCAGCCCCGCCCCGGCCGCGCTCCCGCGTCACCAGGAGGGGCCAGCTGTGACCTTAGCCGGCCGGCGACCCCAGTTCAGCCTCTGTGGTTGTCAGGGCGCGTTCTCTGCCAGGCCACAAACAGCCAAGTCTCCCTGTTTCCCACGCGTGCCCGCAAACAAGTCACAGATGTGACAAAACGGCCACAGCAGGAGATGTGTTTGCCCTCCTCGGGCGGGCTGTCCCCCCGCCACACGGACCAGCCCTCGCGCAGGGTCTTGCAGCCTTGGAAGACCGTTTATAAAACGTGGCAGGAAGGCGGCACGTGCTGGGAGCACCGAAGGCGGGGCCCCCAGAGCCCTGAGTCCTGTCTGTAAAGCCACGAAACCTCCAGTTGGCCCGCCGCTCAGCAGGGATTCGCCAGATCATCTCTGAATCCCCGGCCGCCAGATGCGGAGCCGTCTCGCGCGGAAAGCGGCAGACACGCCAGCGCCCGCGCCCCCCGGGCCGCGCTGGCCGGGTTTCCAAGCGAGTTTCCGTCAAGACCTCAGAGCTGGCTCGTCACTTCTCCCTTTGCTTTTTCAAGTTTGGTCAGTTTTAAAACTTCCCTTTTTCCTTGTGTGTTTCCCAGTTTCTGGGGAGGACCAGCCGTGGGAAGAGAGGAGAAATCACGTTTTTCTAAGCGGACGCTCTTCCTCTTACCTTCCCGCCCCCGAGGTCTGGCTGCCTGTGCGCTTTCCCGACGCCTGCTCAGCTCAGGCTCTTTCTGAAGCCACTGGGGCCTCGCCGAGGAGGGGCAGCCCGAGGTGGCAGAGCTGGTGGCCCCGAGGCCTCTGTCGGTTATGAACGCTGTGCAAAGGAAACACAACCGGACCGTAAGAGCAGTCTTCAGCTACGGATTAAACAGAAGCTCACATTTTTCACTTGCACGGGACACTCACAGTGTCCAGGAGCAGACACGACCCCACTCCCGAAGGCACCTGGGGCGGGCTCTGACAAACGGGAACCCCGGCGAGTCTGGACGAAGTTCTAAGAAGACGAGGCCCCGGGCGGAGGCCGGGCTCCTGGGGGCCCTCTCACTGGTCTGAACTTCAGCGGAAGCGCGTCCAAGAATCATCACGGGACAAGAGTGAGGCTCCGTGACAGCGTCCACGCGGGACAGAGGTCAGGTTACGGAGAGCGCCCGGGGCCCGCGGGCGTCTCTGAGTGACGAGAGCTCTTCCACGTCCGGGGTCTGGAGCTCGGCTTCGGGTCGGCGTCCGCGCCCGGCTGCTTGAGCTCTGGGCCAGTGCTTTTCTCAATTCCGCGAAGCCTCGAAAGCCTCCACCGCAAAAAGGTCCCGTCCGATGGCGTGAGGGTGCCAAACGGACTGTGCGGACACGCGACCGGGAGGAGGCTCGCCAAGCAGACACACGGAAAGTGCCAGATGCTCCGTGTTGCTGGAGCGGCCAGGCCGGCGGCTGTGGCAACAGGCCCACCTCTGCTCCGACCCCAAAGCGGCAAACTGGTTCCGTCCTGCTGACACGGTCGTCCGACTGGACAGTTAAAAAGAAAATACTGTATGTGGCTGAGTGCAGTGGCTTCAACGCCTGTCGAACTGAAGAATTAAGTTCTCCTTCACAAGTTCTAAAAACGTCGTCTGTAGGTTTTTGTTGTGATTGTCAATAGTTGCCCCAGATGCATATATTCCTAAAAAACTGTCTGCTGCAGAATGCTCTCAATACATTCCCATCAAAATCTGGGACCGAGTGTTTAATTTATAAATAAAAAGTCTACTGTATACAGACCAAGGGGCATGTCAGACAACCGGGCAGGTCTACTTAGCTTCCCAGCAGAGGTCACTGTGACTTTAAATTCAGTACCAGCCCGAGCCACGGTCCCCAGGGTTGCTTTTCCACCTCTAGTTTTTATTCTCAGGGTGACAGATGGGTGACTGGACGGACTGGCGGATGGAGGGATGGGTGGGGGTAGGGGATGGGTGCGGGTGGGGGACGGCGTGAGAGGCTGGGTGGAGGAGGCTGGGTGGAGGAGGCTGGGTGGCCTTCCTGCAGCCCTGCCCTTGCCTCAGACGCAGAGGGAGGAGGTCGTTTATCGTCACGTAGCCCTTCTACGAACGACTACGCTCTGGGTTGACCAAGAAGCGCCTCTGGTCTGAGCAGAAGAGCCGCCTGGCCAGGCGGGAAGGAAGGGGACCGACGGCCCCGGGCGCGTAGAGGGATGGACACGTGGTGACCCTGCTGACCGGGGCTGCGCCAGGAGCCGGGTGCCCAGGGGGACGAAGGCTGCGGGGGCTCCTGTCCAAGACAGCACCAGCCTTTCTGGTGGCAGCTGTGCCTGGCACCTACAGAGGAGGGCTCCGAACTGCGGGTGCCCCCCAGGAAGAGGCGCCAGCCTGGGGAGGCCCCCGCCCCCGCCGGCCAGGGGAGAGGCTCCCCCCGGGTCTGAACCTGCTCCCGGCTCTTTGCGGCGGTGGCGCTGCCTCCACTGATGGGTCAGGAACGGGCTCAGAAGCTCATCACTTTCCCGAAGGATTTTTGCTTTAGGGCCGGGTTGTTTTGGGGTGAAACGCCATATGCTAAACTTCGTGAAAGGGCTCAGTGAACGTTGTTTTCTTCCTGGCAAGGAGCCCTGCCCCTTGATGGCTCAGCGAGAAGCGCCGTTGCTGACCCTCAGGCTGGAGCCTCACGCCAGACGGGCTCCTCGTGACGGCGGCAGGTCTGAGGACTTCTGACCGTCCCCCGCCCGCACCTGCCCCGCGCTGGGCGGAGATGGACACGCACAACGCCGGGCCCTCGGGACCTGAGCCCGCGGGCGGAAGCCCCCGGCTCCACCCTCACGGCCAACGATGGGAGGCAGGTTAAGGGCTTTCCTGCGAGGCTCTCGTGTTTGTCCTCAGGACCGAAAATGAACGTCTAGTGAGCCCTGGAGGCCTCAGGATGGTGGCTGGGGCCTGAGCTCCACCAGGCCGGGAGCACAGCGGGGCCGCGTCTCGTCCGCCGGATCCTCTGGGAAGAGGCAGCCTGGGAATCGCGGCGGGGTGGGTCCCCGGGCCCAGGTCTGGGGGCTGAGCGACCGCGACCGGCCCACGGCCTCCAGCCCAGGGGCGGCCGTAGTTTTCGGAGCTTGGTTCCTTTGCGGACACAGCATCAGGGAGCACACGCCCAGGGCCTCTGGCGGCACCTCTGTCATCAGCGGGTCCGTGTGCGTTTCTGCCGAAGCCGCGAGCCCACCGAACGTGCGATGCTGCGTCGCCAGCACCCACTCCCGCCCGGCGGAGGCCGGCTTCTCCCTGACACCCTCGCCGCCCTCGCGCCCGGGGCAGCGGGAGGCGCTGCAGCCCCACTCGGGGCCGTTTAAACAGTGGCGTCTCCCACCCATATTCAAACAAGGCTGTGCCCAGAGGCCCAAAGGGGACTGCGTTCAGGGGACGTCCTGGAAGGAGGGGTGTTGGGGGCCTCGCGGGAAAGCAGCTGAGAGACCCCGACTTCCCTCCGCCCCGAGCGGCCGGAGATCCCTGCGCGTGGGGCGGGTGATCAGTGAGCAGGTGCACTCACGGCTGTGGAGTCGCGGGACAGACGGGGAGGGTCCCCGAAGCCTGCGCCCCCAGCTCTGCGCCCCCAGCTCTGCTGGGCCTCGGGAAGGAGAGCCGTGCACAGCGGCTCCGGAGGTCGGGCACCGAAGCGAGAGGGAGCGAAAGGGTGGCGTGTGCCCAAGGGCCCGCGGAGGGACAGCAGGAACAGACCGCTTCCTCCCCTGGGCCGGCTTTGCTGGGGACAGGGACTCCAGGCCCCTCCCAGGGGACGTGGCCATGACAGGGCTCTCCCCGGGCGGGAGGAGGGCTGGGCTGTGGCCCGGCCCGGATACTGCGGCGCGGGCGCGTTACCGTTGCTGGCCCGCTGCCGGATGGTCAGCATCTGCTCTCCGGACAGCTTCGCCTTCTTCATGGCCGAGGTGGCCCGCGGACAGCCCGACAAGCTGGGGACGAGAGGAGACGCGTTAGTCACCCGGCGGAACCCCTGGCCCGTGGAGAAGACGGCAGCTGGCCAGGCAGGGCCCGTCACCTCACTGGGCTGGTGGCCAGCAAAGGGCCACCTGCAGTGGGAAGGGTGGACAGGGCCTGGCGAGGGGCGCCCACAGGGCGGCTGTGTCTGAGGGTCCAGGGACGTCATGAGCTGAGCTGAACCGCGGCACGGGCTGGGGTGCCGTGTGGCCTGTAGGAGCTCTGTCAGCTGGGCTCTGGGGCCCGAGGGCGACACACCCTTTTCCGGCCGCATCTGCCTTTAGGGCGCTGGGACTTCATGCAGTGACCGTACCACTTTCAAAAACCTCCTTAGTATGGAAGGGCTCAAGCTTATATGAGGGTTAGATGCAAAACTCAGTTTCAAACATTCAGAGTAAGGAGCCGACCACGCAGACTCACGCCGACGCCCGCGGGCCCCTCCGCTCCCCACTCATTTGGAGCAGCCCCGGCAGCCTCCGCCGCTTCTCACCCAAATGTTTGAAAACATCGCCGCCTGTGCGGTGCCACTGCCGCTCCCGGCTCCCGGAGGCCTCCTATGTGTGAACCTCTGTCTCTCCCGGGCTGCGTGCGCGCTGCGAGCCCCAGCGGCCGGCCCACGGGTCCGCCCCCGCCCCCAGAACGCCCCCTCCCCGTGTCCCTCCCCCAGGGCCGTGCTGCGCACCTTCCACGGGGCCACGGTCCCGGGGGGCCCTCTGCGCCATGTCGGCGTCCACAGGCACTGCGGGCACAGGTAACCGCCTGGCGTGCACACCCGCGCCTGGTTCTGTGCCTCGTGCGCTCGCTCAGGGCTACGCAGACTCCGCCCGTGTCTTATCTACACTTGCATCTGCCCCACGGCACGCGCGGCCAGGACTGCGTGGTCACAGCAACGTCCACACAAGGCGACATCACATCACATCTGCATCGAAACCGCGAGGCTTCTGAGCATCTCTCCAGACACATTTTCTGGGTTAAACCGATTGCGGGCCGTCCCGCTGTGCGGCCTGGTTTGGGGCCTCCAGCCTGGTCGCGGGGAGACACCGATCGCGCCCTCCGCTGGCTTCTGCCTGGCCGAGCTTCGACACCCTTTCTGCCACGGATTTTAGCGGGCTGGGAGGAGGACGGATCTGCGCAGAGCAAGGTTTTCACTGCTCTTCACACAGAAGCTCGGCGCTCTTGACAGCCGCGCTCCGCGTCCGGGCCATTGCCGGACGCCCCAGAGGCTGAGTGACCACCGTCCCTGCACAGCCCCAGACTTGGCCGGGTCCGGGCTTGCTCACGAAGCTTCTGCGTTTACAGGGGAGGGGCAGTGCGGTGGCGCTGGGAGTCTGCGTCCTGTCTGTGCCAGTGGGGCTGTCATCCCGGGGCCTGCCGCTCGGAGGCCGGGGGCACCCAGGATGCTCAGAGCTTGGGTGACTCCCACGCGAAAATGAAGCAGGACAGTGTGAGCTTGGAAAGCGGCCACAAGGAAGCTCAGCCACACAGAAGCCAGCCTGGCCGCCGGTGCCCAAACCAGGACCTGCAGGTGTACCAGCCTGAGAGCCAGAACCAGGTTCCAGTCTGAAGTTGATTCTCTTACTTTCCAGCGAACTAGCTGCCGGCGAGGATGGTCCAAATTAGGAGACAAAGGCCCACGGCGGGGTGCCTTCTGTGCCAACACGCCTGCTCTGTGTGCTTCCCATTCCCATCCAGTGACTGCATCCAGCCTGGGTCAAATTTGGAAGTGTCTGAGCAGGCTCTGCGGGAGTCCCCGGCGAGGCCGCAGCGCCATCTCGCGGCGGCCCGTGCCCCCCTCCCTCGGGGACGGGGGTGGCCCTGGGTGCCTGGGGTCCTCGCTGGTCCGGGGAGCTCAGGGCAAAGTCCCCGCCCCAAGTCAGGTCAGGAGTGACCCCGGGTGGTCTCGCTGTGGAGCCTGGAGTCTGGAAGCGGAGCCGTCTCTAATTAAGACCAGCTTGCTCTGAGCGTGGGCTGCAAAGGCCAGCGTCCAGGCTCCGGGCACAAACAGTTAACCAGTGTCTGCACAGCTGCCTGCCTGGCGGGACCCCGACGTCTGGCAGGGCTCCACCAGGAATTCCAGGGATGGCTCCAGGCAAAAAACCGCCGAGGGCTCGAGAAGGGGACAGAGGAGCTGGGCGCCCAGCGTTTTATCAGCACCCAGGGGCGCTTCCGTCCGGAGAACATCACCGCTGAAAATCATTCAATGAGGACACATTTCCAGGGGGTGTGGTTAAAAACACCGGGCCGTCCACCCGGAGGAAAGTCAGAAGTCCGTGGGAACCGGCCAAGTGCACCGCTCTGCCTCCGAAGGAGACTTTGAACCGGTCCTCTGCTTCCCAGCTCTCTGACCACGGACTGCGCGGGACCTCAGGCGAGAGGGGGCGCGCCGGTCCCCGCCGGTCCCCGCGGACGCTTCCGGGGGAGGGGCCGCCTCCTCCCTGCGCCCCGCCCCTCCCTCCCGCAGGTCGCGGAGAGACCCGGCTGTGGGAGGCGGTTCCTCTCGGGGCTAAAGTGAAGGACGACGTTTCTCATATGCTTTTGTCAAACAGAAAGCCACCACCGGGTCTGCAGGGCCCTGCCTGCTCCCGGCCCTCCGCCCTCCGGCCGGGGCGGGCAGGGGTGTAGGCCGTCCAGGTGGGAAAGTCGAGTGTCCGGGAGGCAGCAGGTGCGGGGCTGGCTGCTGCCGGGTCACAGTTCCTGGTCACTGTGGTGTGGAACCTGGGCTTACATCAGCCAGTCTGAGTTAGGAACAGGGCTGCTTTAGTGTCCTCTGTCCACTGGGGCCGTAGTGAGAGAGGCCGCGGTCTCGGCCCGGAGGAAGCGAAGGCCACCTCTACACTTGGGGGCAGACATGGTTCTGTCTGTGAGGCCAGGGGCAGTGGGTGTTCCTCCTGGTGGGATGGCCGGCTGGGGAGGGGTCTGCCTACCTCACTCCCTCGCAGGGGTCCACCCCAAGGGACCGGGGGGCAGGTTGGTTCCGTGGTGCTTCAGTTCCTGTACTGGGACAGCAGCCCTGTGCTTGCACTTGCAGGTGTCCAGACAGACAGACTGCAGATGCAGGTGGTCCATGGACAAGTCCCCAGGCAGACCTTGGTTGGGTCCCAGCTTTCTCCTTACTGGCAGTGTTCTCATCTCTAAAACAGGAACTTTGCAGATCTCAGGCTGCTTGGTTGTCTGTTGTGTAGGTCTGGTTAAAACTATGGCTACTTAACAGCACAGAGAGGCAGATGCATAAAGGCTTTCTCTTCTCCAGGGTGCCCAAAGACTACTTTTCCCAGCATGCCATGTAGACTGCATTTCCCAGTGTCCCAAGGACCACATTGCCCAGCATCCTTTGTGGACTACATCTCCCAGCTTCCCCTGCACAAGGTGATGCTGTGGCCCAGGTTCCACCCTGGAATGTGAGGGCAGTGATCCGAGCTGGTCCATCTCCGGGTGGATCCTCCGCGTTCTCTCCTCTCTGGCTGCGGAGTGAAGCCAGGGCCCTTCTCTCCTGTCCCCTCATCCAGTTCTGTCATATGAGCAAGAATAAGTTTCTATTCTTTGGTGCCGGTTTGGGGTGAATTTGTTAAGGCAGCGAGCCCATCCTAGCTCCTATTTACACTGAACGAGATAACGGATTTCAAAAAGGACCCGTAGTAATACTCCATGCGGTGACTTGTTTTTATGACAATGCTCTTGGAAAGTATCATGCATGATAAATGCCCTAAACAGGCTCTCTCCTCACCTGTAAAGAGCTGTAGGGGAACTGAAACATCAGTGAACTGGTCGTGTGGTCCAGCTGGAAGAGGTTTTAGAGGGCCTGGGAGGTAATTTGTGTTTGTGTGTGTGTGTGTGTGTGTGCTTTTTAGGGCTGTACCGGCGGCATATGGAGGTTCCCAGGCTAGAGGTCGAATCAGAGCTGTAGCCGCCGGCCTACGCCACAGCCACAACAACGCCAGATCTGAGCCATGTCTGTAACCTACACCACAGGTCATGGCAACGCCGGATCCTTAACCCAATGAGCGAGGCCAGGGATCGAACCCGCAACCTCAGGGTTTCTAGTTGAATTCGTTAACTGCTGCGCCATGATGGGAACTCCAGGATTTTTAAATTTTTAAAAAATATTATTGATTGCCAAAGACTTAAGGAGGTAGGAACTTTCTAGAGGGCATTTTGGCTGCCCATTTAAATTTATTTGTTTGCCTTTTTTTCTGTTTTCTTTTTATGGCCACACTCGTGGCTTATGGAAGTTCCCAGCTAGGGGTGGAATCCAACCTGCAGCTGCTGGTCTACACCACAGGCACAGCAACGCTGGATCTGAGCCGCGTCTGTACCCTACACCACAGCCACAGCAACGCTGGATCCTTAACCCACTGAGCAGGGCCAGGGATCGAACTTGCATCCTTGCAGATACTAACCGCTGAGGCACGGAGGGAACTCCAGCCCATCTAAATTTAAAAACGAACATCTCGGCTTCCAGGGCTGTGTGTTGGAGACGGGCCTACGCAGGGCCCTGCAGACAGATGTGCTCAGAAGGGGGTTCCCCGCCAGGGCTGGTAACGTGCCAGCTGCACCGGGCGCAGGCCTCTGCCGCTAGCTGGGCCCGGGTGCTCTGGGGAAGAGAGAGGGCCTCGTCCTGTGTAGATGCCTAAGAAACACTGTGACTCCTTACTAAAAGGAAGAAACCCGCCTCGGGCGGGGCTGAGGGCCGCCCTGCCCCCGGGCTGTTAAGCTGCCCTTGTCTCTACTCAGGGCTGTGCGGGGACCCCCACCCTGGGAAAGGTGCTTGTCTCTCTCTTTAGGCCCTTTGTCCTTTCGGAGCAGGAATTGCTTTTGACAATAAACAAAACTTCCTAGAAAGTGTTAAGGCCCATGGTCACACATCATTCCTTCCGGTTGGTTCTGTGTTGGATATGGCTGTGCAGTTGGAAGGCTGGTTCTGTGTTGGTTATGGCTTTGCAGTTGGAAGGTTGGTTCTGTGTTGGATATGGCTTTGCAGTTGGAAGCAAGGTGCCAGGTTTGAGGTCGGGGAGCCAAGCGAGAGCCCCGTGGGTTCCTGTCATACGTGGGTGGGTGGGGGGCTGTGTCCTCCCTGGCCTGGCCTCCGGAAAGCTGGGCCATCTCTGGGTCCATCCACACCAGGGACCCCACCTCCTACAGGCTGGTGTCCACACAACAGGCCTCTTCTTCTAAGACAATGTAATGCTTATTGAGATGTTTAAAATTAAGCGAATAATAATCAGGGGGCCTGACTGGCTCTTTCTGAGGTTTTCTGCTCTTAGGAGGCCTGGTGCCGGGGGCCCCGAGGGGCCTGCCGGCAACCTTCCACCCAAGTGAAGAGCTGAATATGTGGGCGGAATCACAACCTTTCTTTCCGTGGGTCCCATCAAAGGCACTTGGAAACCAGCCTAGACACAGACAAGGTAGGATGAATTTAGGTTTTTTATAAAATTAGCTTCAATTTGTCTCTTCTTTTCCCAAGCCTCAGAATGTCATGCATTTGTATCAGAGATTTAGGAATTTTTTTAGTTTTTTCTTTTTAGGGGCCGTACCCACGGCACAGGGAGGTTCCCAGGCTAGGGGTCTAATCGAAGCTACAGCTGCCGGCCTGCACCACAGCCACAACAATGCAGGATCCAAGCCTCGTCTGCAACCTACACCACAGCTCACGGCAACGCCGGATCCTTAACCCACTGAGCGAGGCCAGGGATCAAACCCATATCCTCCTGGATCCTGGTCAGGTTCTTAACCCACTGAGCCACAGTGGGAACCTGGAATCTTCCTTCTCAAATTGAGGGATGACCCTGGAGCCGCGGACCCCCATGGCCCCGGGGCCCAGGCAGGTGGCACTCACCTGCGGTGCGTCAGGAAGCTGCCGCTGACGTGCCCGGAGCCGTCACACCCCGGCGTGGGGCACGACATGCCCTCCGTCTTGACCGACTTCCAGGAGAACTGGGAGCCATTGAGGTACCCGTCCTTCTGCCTCTTGGCCGCCAGGGGGCACCCGGATGCGCTGCGGTGGGAGGCGTACTTCCCCGTTATGTGGCCCTGGCCGTCACACCCGGGGACGGGGCACCTGGGGCGGACAGAGCAGACACACCTGCAGGACCTGCCAGGAAGGGAGCGCCCGCGTCCTCTACTCCAGCAGGAGGAGGAGAAAGAGAAACCACTAAAGACGTCACCACCTAGTGGAGCCGTGAAGCAGCTCATCCTCCCGGAGGGACGTGGCCGCCGTGCGTGAGAAGGAAGACCCAGTTTGCTGAAGCGAGCTGGGTGCAGGTGTCTGGAAGACACCACTTTTGAGCAGAATCACAGCTTTTAAGGCAGATACACGCAAAGTGAATGGGGAATTGCAGGACTGTTTTCAAAAGACCCCAGTGTAAACCTGTGTTCTCAAGAACCAGGGAACACTTAGTCGGCTTCAGCA
This sequence comes from Catagonus wagneri, assembly GCA_004024745.2. Taxonomy (NCBI): domain Eukaryota; kingdom Metazoa; phylum Chordata; class Mammalia; order Artiodactyla; family Tayassuidae; genus Catagonus; species Catagonus wagneri. The sequence continues at coordinate 23,279 of PVHT021183517.1, forward strand.
GCAGAGGTGGTTAAGGGTCCGGCTACATTAGCGGCATTATTATTTTTTTTAATAAAGGGAAAAATCCTTGGCTGGAGCGGAAGTTCAGCAACAGGCCAGTCAACTCATGCTCCTGAAACTTCTTAATTGCAGGTTATGGCAAAGGGCCCGGGACTCGCTGCCAAACTGCAAACACATTTTCACTTCAACTCTTTGTTTTAGTATATGTGCTGCCGAAGCGAGCACTCAACTCTTTGTTTTAATCAAAACTTTTCTCCAAAGACGTTGAGTGAGATCGAATTTCAGGAAGATGGCAACATGTTTTTCCCCACTTCTGAGACCCAGGCTCCCGCAGCGGTTCAGGGCAAAGCCCGCGGAGCGGGGCAGCCGGCCGCGTGCCCTACACGGTCCTTAGGGCGGCGCAGTGGTCTCAGCGCCTCGGCGCGGGGCAGAGCACAGACAGCTGCGCGACCTTCGTAGGCTGGAGGGTCGACCAGACGCTCGCTTTGGGTGTTAATGCCTTCAAGTACTTCCATGAGTCTGCCTTTCCCAGTGAATTACGCTGCTCTTTCCATGGAGGGGTGGAGGGACGTTTCTTATAATCTGGTCATTCAGAGACCGGAAGGATGGATGGCTACTCAGCCATCACCTCGCCTCA
>PVHT021183517.1:24915-87855 GCA_004024745.2 Catagonus wagneri
CCCGGCCCCGCCCCCAGGGCCCCGCCCCCCCAGGGTCCGCATACCTGATGGGCTCCTGGTCCTCCTTGTCTTCCTTGCTCTGTGCTATCCTGATGCCACTCTTCTTGGCTCTTGGGCAACCTGAAAGGCTAAGGAGGAAACGGCTTTCAGAGCGTCCCCAGGTTCGCTCTGCAAGCCCCTCACCGGACCTAAACCACGGCGCCTTGACTCGGTTCCCTCCAGAAGCCGGTGCTTCCAGGCCTGAAAATGAAATCCCAGGGGAGGGTCCTCTGCCGTGCAGGGGTGTGGCCCCTCTGTGCCCCGCGCCAAGCGTTAAGACACTGGAGGGCACCTGGCCTGGGCGGGAGAGGCTGGCCGTTGTATCACCGAGGCTGTCAGTAGTCACCAGGAGCAGCTGGGAGGGAGCTCCCTGCGCAGAAGGGTCCACAGAAAGGAGGGCACGCAGCCCCCGCCCCCTTTTTCCCTGCTGTTCCACAGCCCCTCCACCTTGGAGGGTGTGCATACCGACGACCCCTCCAGTTTACCTGAAGCACAGCTTCCTGTGGTGTCCACAGAAGACACAGTGCAAGTTGAACATGCCTGTTTTAATTTTGGAATTTTTGGAAATAGCTCACATGTTCTTTTTCTTTTCTTTTTTTAATGGCTGTACCTGCGGCATATGGAGGCTCGCAGGCTACAGGTCCAATCGGATCTGCAGCTGCAGGCCTACACCACAGCCACAGCCACGCCAGATCAGAGCCGAGTCCGCTACCTCCACTGCAGTTTGCAGACCCATCACCCCGTCACTACTGTCTCCTTCGTGTTTTTTCCAAGTTCGTGCAGCTGCGCGGCTGCCCTCCTGTAAAGCTGCCCCGCACAGGCAGAGGCAGGCGCAGGGGTCTGGAGCCCTGGGGCCCGAGCCCTGGGACTGATGGGTGTCCGGCCCCATGGCTGCCCCTAGCCCTTCCTATCTTCATTCTCACGCGTCCCAGTCTCTCCAGCACGTGACAGGACAACAGAGGAGACAGACGCCTGCCGTCTCCATCTCGCGCCTTCCTTCTCTGACAGACACTCGCAAAGCGGGGGCTATGTTCTCCCTCACTGGGACCTGGGGCGGTAGACCCGGCCCTCACCCCTCGGACCGGCCGCAGCTCCCCGGGCCCCCTGCTGGTCTGGAAACTCCGCGGCCTCATCTTCACTTGCTCGGCCTGTGCTCACCTGCGTCCCCACCCTATCTGGGGTTGGGGCGAGGCGGGGAAGGGACCTTAGCAGTGAAGGGAGGCCACGAGCCAGGACACCTGGCCACGGATTCTGGCTCCCGCCACCTTCACCCTGGAAGTTGGGAGAGAGGGGTGGCTCCGGGCCCCCGCCTGTCAGTAAGGTGGCGCAGAGCCAGAAAAGAACAGGGCGCCACAGGGAGTGCAGGTCTGGAGCCCTGGGGTCTTCGTCTACAGTGAGGCTGACTCGGCTGGCTCTCCCAGGCTCGGCCAGGCTGGCTGTGGGTGGCAGGGGCGCTGTCATTGCCGTGTGTGGGTCTGGGGTCCGTGGAAGGCCGCCCCGGACGGGTTCCCACAGCCCCGGGTCCTCCTCCTGCCCGCACCCGCCCACCTCCCGTCACCAGCGTCAGTGGGATTTGAGCTCTCGCGCAGCGCGGCCCCGGTGTCTGCGGCACTGCTGACGTCACCGCAGGTGCAGGGCCGCGGGGTCTTGCTGTCACGGCAGCGTTCTGATGTCTGGGCCGGCAGATCCCTGTGACTTGCTCCTTGCTGACTCTGTGCCCGATGGAGACAGGGAGTGTCCCCCGACCTGCGCCCTGAGCCGGGGATGAGGAACCGAGGAAGGTCCACGTTCATGGCTGCAAACGTGTACGCGGACGCCTGCTTCGGCCTGGCCGAGGAGTCACTGGGGAGGGCCGGCGGGGCCGCGGGCCCAGCAGGCTCAGCATCTGGGCAGCTCAGCCTTGGCCTCCTTGTCGCTGTGGCAACAGCGCATGTGGAGACGGGGCCTGCGGTGGTGCCGAGAAGGTGCCCAGGGTCTAGACTGCACTCGCCCATGTCGGAGTTTGTGACCCTTCCTTAGGGTCTCTGGCCTGCATCCTTCGTGCTCGAGGGACTGGAGGTCGTTCCGTGGAGCCTGGCACGGGTCCCACGGCGGCTCAGGTCTGCTCAGGGACTGGGAAGCTGGCGTCTTGGTGTTTGCACAGCCTTTCATTTCTCCGAGCTGAGTTCTCTTCCTGTCCTGAGTTCGCCCCACGCCTGTCCTGGGGGCTGTGCAACCCCTCTCCTCCAGCCACGCCCCTGGTGGCCCGCAGGTACCATAGAATCTCAAAGCTGACGAGTCTCAGCAGAGACCAACCCCGCCGTGTGGACGGCTTCCATCTCAGACATGGCCTGGCCACTGGCTGGGCGCAGGCTGGTGGGCTCTCCGCCCGTCCGGTGCCCCCCCCGCCCCTGCCCGGCTTGTCGCGCCCCCACCGTGGCTTCCGCATCTTCCCGGATCTTCTCCTGGAGGCGCCCCCGCATGCGAGTACCCACGCCTCTCATCAGTCCCCAGACGTCCCCATGCTGCAGGGCTTCTTGCCTTCTCCCTGCTTCTGCAGAATTAAGTTTAAGCCCATTTAACGCGGGTCCTGACCAGGTGTCACAGGGGAGCACTTCCAAGCGCCCAGACCTGAGGCGCTGACCAGGCTGCGTCAGCCACCGTTTGCCAAATGACCACCGACGGGTCTCTGCGCAGCCATTTTCTTAATCCCATGCCTCTGCCTGGGAAACCCTTCCTTCCCACCCCGCCTTCTCGGCCCCAGGTTCGCAGCCTCCCCCAGGCCTCTGATCAGACCCGGCCCTCGACGGAATTAAGACCTGCCTTTTCATCATCTTGATGCTGTAATAACCAGACCTGGGTCTGTGTCGGTCTCACAGGTCTGTCTTTATGCCCTTTTCTCCACGGGACCACCCCGTCCTCGGGGACAGGAGCGCCCTCACGGCCACTGGTCCTTGGCTTCTGGCGCTTTGATGTGGCTGAAGGACACTGCATGGATTCACCAGGTTTCCAGAGGAGTCTGGGCTGAGATTTAGGATTTACGTGCCCAGTGATAATGGTGTCTGAGACAGAGGCTGTACTTTGCACAAGTCATGGACATTGATGCAGGGCTCAATGTACATCGCGTCTTTATCTGAAGTTTTGTAAACTTTGGAGGCACTGGGCTTCCTTGTCTCCCTGGGTGCAGGACGGAGCTGGGGTGGGGCACGAGGTCGGCTCCCAGGGGCTAGGGGAGACGGGTGAGGCCGCGTGCCTCGTGGCCTCCAGACCGGCGGAGGCGGGGAAGCCGGCGGCACTGGCCGAGGGGTAGAGGCTCTGGGGCCGCGGGAGAGCGGGTGGGCCGGGCAGGGGCTCCTGGGAAGGTCTCGGTCCTGACCTGCTACTGGGACCCAGGCCTGGAGGGGCTTGCTCTCCTTGCTGGAGGCGTCTCCTCAGGGCCGTCTCTTTGTCCCCTGGGATCTGGGGACAGGTCTGCGTTGTGGCAGGAGAGGGCCGGGGACCAGGCGGCAGAGGCGGACCCCGCAGCGGGGGCAGGGCGTGCCTTGTCCTGGAAGAGCAGAGTAACAGCGTGTGTGGGGGAAACAGGACTGAGCAGCGTGCGTGCAGTCCCGGGACCACCGCCTCTCCTCCCACGCGGTGAGGGGAGGGAGCTGGCTTGTGCAGAACGCTCTTGTGACGCAGGAAGTGCTGAGCTCTTGCTTTTGTGGTCAGAGGACATTCTGGAACCCAGGGGTGCCGCGCTCTGGGGCTGGGAGGGCCCCGGGGAGTCAGATTCCAGCCGCAGCATCACCTGTGAAAACCCGGACGCGCGTGTGCGTGGAGCCCTGCCTGGCCTTTGGGTCTGCTGCTGCCCCAAGGCAGGACGATGGGGTCAGAGGAGAGCCTGCGACGCCCTCTGATGGGTGCTGAGCTGGCCCCCCAGAAACCGCAGGAAAGAGCCAGCCTGCGGCGGGGGGTCAGGACGAGAGCGAGGAGGCCTGGAAATGGGGTCTTCGTGGGGGAGCTGCAGGAAGCTGGGCGCCTCGGTGCGCGGGGTTGAAGGAGGTCCCTCCCCGGGCGGGGGGCCAAGGCTCCTGAGGACGGGTTTCTGACGGCACGTCATAGATGGTCGCTTATACTGTTTAAGATGAACTGAAGAAAGCTTCAGGGACGAGGCAGAGAGAGAAAATCACACGAGCGAGCGTTGCAATGGGAACAAGCGAAGCGAATCGGCTTCCGTCTGCTGGCAGGGCAGGTCTGTCCCGTGGGGAGCTGGCTGGGACCTTCACGGGCCCCCCTGGCACTGAGGTCCACGGCAAGACGGGACACTGGCAGCGACACGCGGGCTGAGTTCCATCTCCGACACGCGGCCTGTTCCTCTGGGGCAGAGGCAGGAAGTCACCTGCTGCCCCAGGGAGCAGGCTTTCCTCGGTTCCCAGGACACCCTCCCCGGCACAGCTGCATGAGGCGGGACCTGAACGTGTTACTCGGCCTGTGGGTGGCGGGGGGCGCTCACAGCCACAGCTGCTCAGGGCGGGCCCAAGGGGCCAGTGCTGTGACCCCAGAGCCTGGCGAGGGCACGAAGACCTCGTTGTGTCGCACTTTATTTCACTTTGCAGACACCTGCATTTTTCACATTTGCAGGCGGGGGGCCACCCTGCGTTGCCCAAGTCCATCAAAGCCATTTTTCCAGCAGCATCTGCTCACTTCACACCTCTGGGTCACATCAAAAACGTTTTTTTTTTAAATTACAAAAATTTTTTTGTGCCAAACCCTTGGCCCATGGACGTCCGAGAGCCGAGGGAGACCCCTCACCTCTGAAGTGACCACAGCCCCTGCGCGCAGATTCTTAATCCATCGCACCACAGCGGGAACAGCTCTGTGTCAGGTTTTAATAGTCTTGAAATGTTTCAAGCATTTTCAGTGGCAATATATTTGTTATGGTGTCCTGTGATCAGTGTTTTTTTGTGATCATTGTTTGTTTCTGTCTTTTTAGAGCTGCACCTGTGGGATCTGGAGGTTCCCAGGCCAGGGGCAAAATCAGAGCTGCGGCCGTCGGCCTGCGCCACGGCCACGGCCACGGCAACGCGGGATCCAAGTTGAGTCTGAGACCTACGCTGCGGCTTGCGGCAACATCAGATCAAACCCTCATCCTAACGGATACTAGCTGGGTTCTTAACCCGCTAAGCTGCACTTTTTTTTCTGCGACCACTGATCTTTGATGCAATTATTACAAAAAGATTACGACTTGCTGAAGGCTCAGATGATAGCATTTTTTTTAGCATTACAGCGTTTTCAGTTAAGTACATTGTTTTTAGACGTGGTGCTATTACACACCTAACAGACCGCAGTGTAGGGTAAACGTGACTTTCGTATGTGCTGGGAAATTAAACCCGCTTTATTGCAGCCTCTCTGGTGCCAAGGGCCTGGACCTGGTGCTGCGGCCTTTCTGAGGTCCACCTGCCACTGATGGTCCCGGCACAGTCTAGGGGAAGGCTGAGGAACTGCCGCCCGTTTCCGCTGCACTTTGCATGTGGGCAACGTAACCTGTTCCTGGGACGTGGCAACGTGAGATTAACCCCGAAAGGTGTGTTTCTAGGTGTACGTATGACCTTCAAGGGTCATCAGGCCTGGCGGTGGGGGCTTCCGTTCTTCCCTTTGTGACAGGACCTGGGACCCTGGCCCCACTTCCGCACAGCACAGGCTCCACCCCACCCTAACCTCTATGCACGGGGAGGCGTTTCCAGGCTAAACAGTATGTGAAGTTGCTTTATTACGCCAGCCTCTGCCTGGGCTCACGGAGTACTCAACTTTGCTGAAAACCACATCAGATTTGCTACAGATTTTGATTCTGTAGACTAATCCTGGTGTTATTTATTCTAGGCACAGAGCGTAGCTTACATCACATTTCAGCCAAAAGTTGATGCTGTGCTAATACTCAGCTTTCTAAGGTACGTTACATACATGCAGTTGGGAGTTCCCGTCGTGGCTCAGTGGTTAACGAATCCAACTAGGAACCATGAGGTTGTGGGTTCGATCCCTGGCCTTGCTCAGTGGGTTAAGGATCCCGCGTTGCCGTGAGCTGTGGTGTAGGTTGCAGACACGGCTCGGATCCCGCGTTGCTGTGGCTGTGGCGAAGGCCGGCGGCTGCAGCTCCTTTTAGACCCCTAGCCTGGGAACCTCCATATGCCGCGGGTGCGGCCCTAGATAAGGCAAAAAGACAAAAAAAAAAACACGTGCAGTTGTTTAAACTGAATTATGACTGAATTTACATGCTGCCACCCCCCCCCAAAAATCAGCAGAAAAAAATAAACACTTGGACCTGAAATGACCAATAAATATTCACTTTCAGTTCACAGATATTGTTCAGGGCTAGGGGTTCTGGCCATGAGAGGAATGAAAAGAATTCCAAGGTAAATTAAAAATAGAAAGTAGCACCGAATGTGCTTGACTTGGATATTGAACTAGAGTTTTCTTTTCCTTTCCTTTCGTTTCTTTTCTTTTTTTTTTACCTTCCTCTAGACTGGCCGTGGTCTCTGGCAGCCCTTTTTGGGGGTATTCCCCCTGCTCCACGTCCACCACACAGCGGCGGCCGGGAAACAGCTCAGCCTGGCAAGACCCCTCTGGACCGCGGCGGGCATGGAACCTCCTTGGTGCCACCTGCCTCTAGTGGGCGGAGCCCGGGCAGCTGCCCTCATCCCGGACACAGGGCGGCCCCAGAGCAAAGATGTCCCGACCCCCGCGTGCACAGCGCCCAGGCGCACAGCCCGGCCGGAGACTGCGGTGCTCTGCCAGGCGGGCGTGGGGTCCGAGCTCGCCCGCGCAGCCCGGGCCCCTCCCACGCCCTGTACGCCGCGCTCCCGAACGGTGGAAGTGGACACAGGCTGCAACTCCCGCTCGGATCTTACGGAGGAAATGAGTCCATCGCGCCAGGTCTGTCCCTAAGCCAAGCCGAGCAGCCAGCCAGGGGCGCCCCTGCTCTGAGCCGGGGTCTGGTGGCCAGGGCACACGGCGTAGACCACCCCGGACCCACGCAATCCCCTCCGTGGGCGTGCGGTGGCTGCAGGCCGGGGCAACCCTCCCTGACTCTCAGGACTGCCTCTTTCTTTCCCCTTTCCCTCTTCTCTCTTTTTTTTGGGGGGGCTCTTAAAGCCGAGGGGCTTGCCCTATTCCTGCTGCCCATTTTAAACCTGATTTCAGACGGGGGGCAAAGCAACGGCTTTCACATAAAGTGATCTGTTTACTTTTTAGACGCAGCTCTGGTTCCCTTGTTGGACGCGTCACCTCAAGAGGGTCCCTGTTCAGACAGGCCCTGGCGGAGCCCTGGCTGCTGTTCCCAACTGACCGGGACACGGAGCCCCGCTCCTGCCCACGGGGACTGGACCCACCTTTGCACGGACCTTGGACCAAAAGGCCCCTTCCGTCCACTTGTGACGCAGGTCTGGGGTGACACAGACGTCGGCAGGACACCAAGGGCCCGGGCCACGTGGGGACCGGACGCCGAGCTTGAGCCGCGCCCTGCTGTCCGGGGTGGCGGGGCCTGGGTCTGCGAGGTGAGCCTTTCCGCGTGCTCAACTCTGCCGGGCCCTGCTCGTGACAAGCGGGCGGCTCCGGGCTCCGTCCAGCATTTAAGGCATCAGCGGGCGGCAGGTCAGCCTGCTCGCCGCTCCGCGCTGTTCTGGGGGACGTAGGACACACTGGCTCTTTCCTTGGACGACCGGAGAGCCGCTTCCCGCAGGTGGAGCCGGGGGCACCACGGCGGGGGTGGGGATGGGGTGGAACACCTGGGGGTCCTGAGAGCTGGCGTCCTGAGGGAGCCCAGCACGTGGCCAGCGGAGCCCAGCCCAGCACGTGGCCGTCAGCGGTCCGCGGGGCACGCGGTACGTACCTCCGGTGCGAAGCGTAGTTGCCAGTGATGTGCCCGGAGCCATCGCAGCCAGGGGTGGGGCACCTGCAATAAAACAATGCAAACTGGGCGATTTACCTGAGATAAAACCCCCTGAAGGGGAGCTTTTCCTTATTTATCCAGATAGAAAGTCCCTTTAATGCTGGACCTCCCTTGGTGGGGGTGCGCCTGCCGTCACCACCGCCACATCAGGCCAGGCTGCCCGCTCCCTTGGGGCACGGTGGCGGGGGCTGGGGTCTCGCGGCAACCGCCTCCAGTCAACAGCACCCCAGGGCCTGCCGTGCACCCCACAGCACCCCCACACTCCGCGTTCCCTCCCTGGTCGTGACTCCCGGCGCAGCGGGACCAGACGGAGCAGGGCTGTCAGGCCGGCCCTACGATGGGGATTTGCACGTGGAAGGTCCGCCTGGTGGCCTGAGAGACTGGTCGGGGTGCCACAAGGGGCCCCAGCTCTGCTCCTGGCTGACCCCCAGTCTGGTGCGGGCAGCCACCGGCCCGGCCCCTGGGAATTGGATGAGGGGGGCCTCCCAGACCCTCACCGGGCACTCAGGTGGGTCTGATCTCCCGTAAGTCCCTTGCTACCGTGAAGGGCCCGAGAAGAGCGGGGTCAAGCAGCCCGTGCAGCTGGACGCGAGGCCAGCCCAGGGCCCCCCTGCCTGCGCTCCCCCAGCCCCAGCAGCCCCGCCAGGCTCCTAACGGGGACGTCTTCACACGTTTTACAACCATCGACCTCCACGGAGCTGCCAAGCCTGCCGTCTCAGCAGCTTGTTACCCGGACGTTTTTGCCTCGAGCTGGGCCAGCTGCGCTTGTACCCACCAGGCGTGAGAATTAAGGGCCAAAGTGAAGAAAGAAATATGTTTTCTTTTCATTAAGTTTTAACTGTCAGGAAATAAGATAAAATGACTTAGTGACACTATCACTACCAGCAGTGGCACTCAGCTCCTGGCCTCCATTCCTGCGCACGAGCCCCTGAATTCCTGGCAAAGACAGAATCATAAATTTGAAATAGCTAATAAATGTAAGCGCTTCTTTCTACAAGATCTCAACTTGCTTTCCACACAGAAAGCCACCCTGGAGGATGGGTGTTGGGCCCAAGCCAGCAAATTACTTGCTTACAGACAGACTTTCTCAAGATCAGTGAGTGTGTCAGGGCAATGGGCATACGTGGAAGTGGGTCAAGTTCAAGGGGGTGAATGTCACATTTTGACACTTGGATGTGCCATCAATTGTTGGTCTTCAGGAACTGCCTCAGTCTCATTCAGTCCCGGACAAAGAAACATGATTATAGATCTCAGGTGTAGAATTAACACTGGGCACAGCATAAGAAGGGTTAAAGTTTAATTATAGCCTGTGCCGTGGGAAAATAAAAACCGCACTGAGGAAAAAGGAGTAGAGAAATGGTGGATGTGTGCGGGTGGAACTGGGGTTTTAAAATAGGCGTTTGAGGCAGAACAAGTTTAAGTGTCTCTGTGTCAGAAACAACCCCCGCCTCCGCCTGCTGACCTGACTGCAGTGACCCTCCACTCTGATCACAAAACTACTCTGTCGATAACAGTGTAAACGGCTGCATTTAACAGCCAGTTTCCCAAAGGACACCTCACTGGTGGATCCCAGCCGGAGAGCGAGCAACACTCAAGGCAATAAAAATCATTTTGAGAGAAGCTAAGTTCCAAGCTTGTTTCTGTTTTGAAAATGTATCAAAATGTATCAAGAAACAAATGTTTCCCACCAGCCAACAGTATACACTTGGCCTTGCTTTTTACTCAAAAAAACCCCTCTTAACTCTTGCTAATTTAAGTGCCTAATGCAAATTTATTTAAAATTTATTCATTTAAACATGAGTAGAAATTGTATGTCTTCTTTCTGAGTAGGAGCAGGAGGAGGCCGACATATTCTGTTCAAATTTAAAGAGAAGCATAACCAAAAAAAATGCAAATGAAAATTAGATTTTACTAATTATAAAGAAAAGAAAGGATTTTCGGAATAGTTCTTGTGTGTTTAAGCCGTTTACAAATGCACCATCTGATAAAAAAGGGGCATTTAAAATTCCTTTGTCGCTATGAAAACAAAGAAAATCTTGCTTTGGCTCATTTTCAGAGCTTTCACTGTGTCAGGAAAGAAAAAGCATTCCCGGAAAACAAGCCAGAAAGTGGTCTGGCTTTCTCGAAAGGTCTGTTTTTATTTTCAGGGTTTCAGGTTAGGCAGTGGGGCTGAACCCCTGGCCTGTCTCTTGCTGGCGGTATGAAATTAGACCCTGCACGACCACACCCCTCATGGGGGTGGGGGGCGAGCAGGAAAGAGGCTGGCTCTGTGCGTGTCCCCGCTGCTGGCCCCAGCCCACCCCGCACCTGCTGACGCTGCGGAGGCCTGTGCTCACAGCTCCGGCCGGGAGGCAGCCAGCCCTGGTTTGCTCAAGGGCGGTCATCTGGCCTTTTCATCTTTAGGTGGAGCTTCTGGACCACACAAGGCAGCCCAGGGTGGGTCCCCCACTACTCTTTCTTCTACCTGCTCCACGTGCTCATTTTTATGTTACTGTTCGAGGCTTTAAGGGTTTTTAAAATCTCTTAGATTTACATACAGATTTCCTTGCTTTAATAAACCTCCACATTCAAAAATGCATTTTCTGAAGTTGGTAAATGAAGGGGTGCCTATTCCTCTAACGAAAGGGGCCTTTGCCTCTCAGATGGAGCCTGCTCCAGGACCCGTGATGACAGAACTGGTGCACAGAAATCTGATTTGCATCTGTCCCTCTAGGGCACGTCTCTTCCATGAAGGGAGCCCGCGAGGGATCGTCGGAATCCCCGTGGCTGAAATCAGACAGCAGCATGTGCCGCACAGCCTGGGTTTAGAAACGGCAGCAGAGAGTGACTGCGTTTCCATGGAAACCCCCGAGGAGGCAGGCTCTGGTGCTCAGTGCTCGGGGAGGCTGCCCCAGCGGACGGTCCTCCCTGCTTTCTGCCAGTTGTCACCGACAATCACACCAGGGCTATTTTAAGTTCCTCTGGCTCGAGATGTGAAGTTGGGATAAATAAAACGCTTGCTTCAGACATTTCCTTCTCTCCAAAGGTACTACTGGCAACACATTCGGAGACAGGAAATGATGAATCTTAGAGTCTACATCCACTGCTCACGGCCATATTCCAGACAAAAATATCTGTGACCCTTGCTGCGTCTGTAACCTTGAATTTAAACAATACCGAGAGAAAGTATTTGGGGTGGTACATGCTATGATCTGGCTGGAAAAATTGCTCTTGTATAGACATTTAAGACTACTGATGGAAAAATCATTATAAAATGCTTTAGTCCATGTTTACATTTTGCAGAATCCAGGCAAATTCTTAAAAAAAAAAAAGAAAAATCAGGACCACTCACAAACTTCTGGATTTCTGATTTCCTGAAACCGGCCTTTCTCAAGGAGGAAGAGCCCAGGTTTCTGAGGCCCCCGTGGTAGACTTAGTCTGAGCCCGGACCTCCCAGGGCCCTTGCTCTGCTGTCCCTGTCCCCTGTCCCCTCACCCTCAAGGAGTCCCTGCGCTCACGCCCACACTGGCTCCTGAGACGCATCAGCCAGCGAGAGCTCGCTCTCTGTGCAGCACAACGAGAAGCTGAAACCCCTCCGAGCTGCACAGTACACACCACAAAATGCGGTCACAGACCAAACTTGCTTTTCACTTTTGCCTCTGACTCGTCCTTCTGCAAAGCATATAACCCGTTCCTGTGACTTTTCTCCCACTTCGAGCCCACAGCCCGGCCCAGGGCGGCAGAGATGGAGACGGTAAAATCTACGGACTGAAGCCGTGCTGTCAGGCACCCGTCAGGACCTCTTAAGGTGCTTCCTCCGTGTTCCACTGTCCCCTCGCTCTTTGGAAAATAAAGGCGAGGACTCGCTAAACTTATCTTAAACCAGCTGAAGTAGGACGTTTTCCCTGGGAGAGGAGCGCCCTCCCGCTAAAGGAACGTCCCCGTTGAGCCTGTGCGACAGCGCGCGGCGGGCCGAGCCAGGCCCCCGTCACGCCACCCAGACGCCCGGGAAGGTGGCCGGGGCAGTCTGCACACACGGCCGCCCGCCCTCGGGGGTCCGGGCACGTCGCTGGGGTGACGGTGGCGAGGACCCGGAACCGGGCCAGGCGCCCCTCCCAGCTCGGAGGCAACCGCGCCAAGGGCGCCGGGGCCTGGGAGCCGCTAAGGCCGCGTGGAGCCCCGGCTGCCCGGGGCCGCCTCACCGGCAGGCCCAGGACGCAGCGGGTCGGCCCGCTGGCCCCCCAGCCGGGGGCAGGGAAAGTGCTTTGGGCCTCGGGACTCCCGTCTTGAGCGAGCTGGTCAGCGGTGGATGGAGGGTTTGGGATGCGCGTGCGTGCACTGAGGTCAGCGGGGACGTGCTGCGCAGCACGGGGACACCCTGCACGCTGCGACAGCCTGCGTGGGAACGGGGTCCGAGAGAGGATGGATGTGCGTGTGCACAACCCATCCACTCCGCTGCTCACTGCAGCTCACGCGAGATGACAAACCAACCCCACTTCGACCGAAGTTTTAAAAAATGAAAGAAAGTCTTACAAATAAAAGCTGAGAGATTCAGGGGCTCCGTGAAGAACCTCACAGAGTGCTCTTAACAGCCTTTTTTGCTCCTTTCGTTCACAACCATTCTATCAGAGGAGCTTATTAAGTAAAACACAAAGTAATCTCAATTTTAAATACTCTTGATTTTTTTCCTTTTTTTTCCCCTTAGGGCCACACCTGAGGCATATGGAGGTTCCCAGGCCAGGGGTCGAATCGGAGCTGCAGCTGCCGGCCTACGCCACAACCACAGCAACACCAGATCCGAGCTGCGTCTGCAACCTACACCACAGCTCACGGCAACGCCGGATCCTTAACCCACGGAGCGAGGTCAGGGATTGAATCCGCGTCCTCATGGATCCTAGTCGGGTTCGTTACTGCTAAGCCACAATGGGAACTCCTGTTTTTCTTGATATATATTTTAAATTGTTTAAGGCCCGGGCTCTCAGTCATGGGAACTCCTTAAATACTCTCAATTTTTAAAAAAATCAAGAAAATGTAAACTCAGGCCTTGTCTATAACAGCAAAACATACTTGTGATCGGAATGAATCAGTCACCATGGAAAAGACTTGTATATAAAAAGTTCAATCCAGAACAACTTTTTTTTTTTGCCTAAAGAGATGTGGTTCTAAAAAATGTATTTCTTTACTGTGAATTTTTTGTCACATATATGGGAAACAACAAAGAAATGAAGAGGAGTGCAAAATAAAGGCATTTTAAAACAGAAAACTGATCCACGCCGATTCTTAGGCTGGACCTCTACAATTTTTTCCGCAAACCAAACCAGGTCACTTGAATGTACGTCGCTGCTGCCCGATTTCTTAGCTATACTGCCTGAGAGCCGGCTGAAGCCAAGAGCTTGTAGGTCACTTTTTCAGTTTGTAAGATGTCCAATAATTTTCTCTTTTTTTGGAATTTGGTATTGAGTGTGCGGACTTCGAGCTTCCCCCTCTGACCCGCCCACCGCCTCTTCCTGGTGCCCCCCCACCCCCAGGGCTCAGCCTCCTCCCTCTTTCACAACAACAGGAACACAGACCTCAGGCGCAGAGCACATCGAGGCCGCGGGAATAAAGCCCGTGACACACTGTGGGCCTTGGGGGGGGGGTCCCCAGCACCACTCGCCTGCACAGGGGCTGGGGCCCGGCCTCCCACTTTGTCCCCAAGGTGTGTCCTGAAGTTCCTCCTGATCTTTGTTCCTCCTCCTCTGCACCCTCCCCTGGGCTCAGCACGTGGCAGGAGCCAGGATCCCACACAGTTCAAGTCTGTGTTAGTCGGCAGTGTGGGTGAAAGTCTTGCTTTGACACGAGGTGTAAACAAGACCCCCTTCCTTTTTAAAGACCCACATTTTCTTTTGGTCCCAACCATTTTTCTTTTTAAATTACACTCAAATACAAACAAACATGAAAAAGAATGATATCAGTACCCTTTCTGTGACTTAAAAGGACGTTGCATTCTGACAACTGCAAAGTGGGATGGATTAGGCCTCAGGCCGCTAAGAGGCGGAGGGTCGTCTTGCAGACAGAATTCAGAGTTGCAGTTAGAGGAGACCCAGGGCTGGAAGAACACCCAGGGGACTGTGTGGTCACCGGGCAGCAGGTGGGCGCAGGCGGCGGTCTGGTGGGCCGGGAGCTTCACCTGAGCCGTGAGGTCTGGGGATGGCACTGACCGAGTGGGCTGCGCTTCGCAAAGTCCACTTGGGTGACCGGCTCACCCGCCACCCGTTGAGTAAGGTGTTAACTAGCAGGTTTAAAGTTTGCCTTAGAGGCTCACACTCCTGCCATCAGCCTGGGGACCTCCAACACCAGCCGTGCGGGCCCCCTCTGTCCTCCCCCGCTCAGGCCCTGGGGTGCCCTTGGGGTGGATGCTGCGGCCCCCGGCTGTCAGCTATGGCCGTAAGGGCTCCGGGGCTCTGGCCCTCTCTGGCCTCCACTTCCAGGGCCACTGCCGGGGACCGCGCGGGCAGGGCTGCGCGCCCGGGTCTGCTGCTCATGCCGCATGCACCTGCCAGCGCTCACATGCAGTTCCCGAGGGTCGGTATGGCCCTGCCTCCTAGCCCGGGGGAACTAGCTCGGGCCTCGGCGCCACAATGAACCGCTGCCCGCTGCGCGGCGTCCCAGGTACATCCAGGGACAGGCTCCTGTCCAGTGCGGCCAACGTACCTAGCACATCCTGACGTCCCTCTCAATAACGGGGCGTGTCCATGGGGACCGCTGCGGGAGCGCATGCAGGCCCAGCAGCGGGGGGGCGGCTAGACCGGAGCTGCGGCAGCCGCGGGCAGAATTGGGGTTGGACGCGGAGGACCCATGCAAAAAAGAACATACAAAAGGTGACTGTTGGAGAGCCCGCGATCCACCCCGCGCCCACGTGTCCTGGGGCGGCCTCGAGGGGCATGCAGGGCCTGGGGCGGGCCGCGGGGCGGGTACTCACCTTGCGGATTACCCTGAGCGCTAGGGGCCGGTTTACGCGGATGGAAAGCACGCAAACGTTTGGAGGGCGATGTGGCCTCGGGGCAGGACCGGGGGTGTGGTGCCCCCGCTGCCCTCACGGCGTCCCTCCGCCCTCCGCCCCCCCACGCCCCGCGGGGTGAGAAGGTGTTTTGTGACCGTGTCCAGTTGGTCTTTAGAGGTGACAGGCCGACCAGGGGCTGGCGAGGGGATGGTGGGTAAAGTTCACCAACCAGGAGGCGCAAGAGGCTGTGCCGGGCCGACCGGCTCAACATCACGGACCAAGTGGATCTCGCGCCCGCAGAAGCCGGGGCTGCAGGCAGCGCGCACAGGCCACGTGTCCCGCCAGCTTCAGGGCACGTGGGCGGCCGCGGGCCGTCACCAGCTCCGCCCACGTGGCTTCTGAGGCTCGGGGGACTCAGGCAGAGGCTGAAGGTCAGCATCACTGCGAGGCCGACACGGACTCCGGCGTCGGCGAGCCGCAGGGTCACGTGGCTGGGACCTCAGGCCCGAACAAGCCGCAGTGACCCCGCGGCGTCACCTGGCTCCGCCTCTCTGTCCCCGGGTGGGTTAGAACGACCCTCAGGGTAAAGGAGGCCATACAACCCCAAAGCAGTTCCGCTTCCCAAGCCAGGACCACACTGGGCAGGCGGGAGGCAGTCCCGGGGCGGAAGGAAGGAGAGGCTCTGTAGGACCACGGGGAGCGCGGGCGCGGGAGGGGACTGGCCACCTGTCCCTCTGGGCTGAAATCTCCTGCCTACTTTTCATGTTCTTTTCACGTCTGTTTCTCCTAGTTTTTAAAAAGGTGTGTCATGTTTGCGGATCCTTTATTTTTTAAGGCTCTGCCTGGTCTCACAGAGAAAGTGTTTTTATTTTAAGCAGGAGTTATAAAAGCCCCCGCCTCCCTGCCCCTAGCGGCCCTGGGTTCCCTGCCGTTTCTCACCTTTTCGGTCCTCTCTCCTCCTGTCCCAGATCTTGCTTCCTGCCCTCGCCTCCTGTTTACAGCTCTCTGGCTTTAAATAGCTTTTCAGTTTACTTTCTCCTCTTTCAGCCTCTCTGCGTGTCTTTCCTCCCTCTACGGAATCTGCCTTTCCGCCGGGCCTTGCATGTTATTTTTTGGTCAAATTTTAAATGATCTCACAGATGCTTAGTTTTGCAAGTTTTTAGAAACAGATTCATCAGGTAGCCTCGGTTTAAAGGCAGGAGACAAACCCAGCAGGGGCGCTGAGCGCTTAAGGTCACAGAAACCTCTCCTCTCCTGGCGCTTTTTCACTCAGGTAGATGCTTCTGAAAGGTCCTCTTTTAATCAATGATTCCCAGCCTACGGCTCTATCATACGGTCTTACCCTCACTTTGCGGGGAAGTCCATTTGATTTTAAAGACCCAAGAGTTTCTCTCTTTGCAGGTTTAACTCCCTGGCCCGCGTGGCCTCTCGGTGGCTCAGGGCAGGGAGAGGGGAGGCCAGGCTCTGCGACGTCTGTGTCAGGGGCACAGTCACAGGCATTTCTCTCTTTCTCTCTTTGGCCACGGCATGCAGCGGCTGGATGTGGGATCTCAGTCCCCAGACCAGGGATCAAACCCAGGCCCCAGCGGTGAAGGTGCCCAGTCCTAACCACTACACCTCAGGGAACTCCCTCCGAAAGCACTTCTAAGACTCCCTGGTCCTCCTGACTTCCCTCCATCAGGAGGAGGGACAAGAGAGCCGAGCGGCGTCAGGGCCTCTGCAGACCCTGTGGTCTGGATGTGTGCGGCTCTGGGGTCAAGAAGGAAAAGCCCAGAAGCAGCTGGAACGCTCCGGGAAAAGCCGGGAAGGAGCCGGCTGAGCACGGCGGGCCCGCAGGCGGAGAAAGCGAGGCGAGCAGGGGTGAGGTGGTGACGCCGTGGCGCGTGGGCTCGGCCGTGGCTCCCTGACAGCGGAGACCAGGCCCCCCTGTGACGGCCATGCAGCACCTGTGTCCCATGCTGGGGACCCGCCTGCCTTGGGCCCCCAGGGAGGGGAGTTGGGGACTCCCTTGGGTGGTGGGAGCACAGCAGCCCGGCTTCCCCACGAGCAGAGTCCACGCCAGAGGAGCAGGGCCTGCCCGGACGAGCGCGATGCCACGTTGGGAGAAGCAGACGGGGTGAAGGAAGAGAGACACCGAGAAAAGCAAAGCCGGAGTGGCCGGGGCAGGGCTGGGGTGGGGGTGACCTGGGTCTGGCCTCGTCCTGGGGGCCAGAGCATGGTCCTCGGGTGGCCAAAGGCAACAAGGGCCCGGGTCACCCGGGTACGAGGGCAGAGTTTTGAAGCAGTTAACTCGGAGCAGGTGCCAGGAGACAGTCCTAGCCAGGCTTTCGAGAGAAAGACGGGTCTCTGGTTTGGAACCTTCCAGAAGAGCTTTCCCATGCAGCCGATGACAGAGAGAACAGGTACTCCTGGGGGCCCTGAGCCCCAGGGCGATCACGGAAAACGTGGGGGCCACTCGGGGGGCAGGTGTCCCCCGCAGGCCTCCAGGCTGAGTTCCCAGGTCTCGCCTGTGGCCACGTCCGGCCCTCGGGGAAGCAGGGCACCTCTGCAGGGGTTGCCACAGGCCCCCGGCTCTCCGGGACGCTGGACATTTTGCACGCACCTCCCCAGCCCCTCCTCGGGCGCCTGCCCCGGCCGGGCGCACGATTCTGTTTCCTTGAGCCACGGTCTCTCCCATGGGTGCCTCTGCTCCCCAACACGCGCCCCGAGGTCCTGCTTCTTCTCGCGACAATACAGCCACCCCAGCTCCCGGGCGCTGGAGCTCCGGCGGGAGACCTGGTCTGTCCTCCGCCTGTGGGCACCCTCAGCGTGTGAGCTGAGCGCTGTCCGTGTCCCTGTGTCCCCCCGGTCTCAGGGCTGAGCAGCGGGGCGCGCGTGGCGCGGACAGAGCGGGCGCGCGGTCCCTCCCCGCTGGGCCTCCACCGCCCGTCCAAGGAGCAGCTGCCGTGTATCAGTAGTCTGGTCAGCAGACCCGGCACTGGAGCTGCGGTGGCCGCCTGCTGCTGGCGAGCGGCACCGAGGGTGCCCGTCCCTCGTCTCGGCCAGCTCGGTGCGCCACAGGGCGGGCTGTCCTCGGTGAGCCGCTGCTCTCTCAGGCTGGAGCTGGTGACCGGCCTCTCGTCCTCGGTCCCTGGGCTGCTGGCCCTGCCCCTCCAGCTACTTCATGGGAGCTACTTTCTGGGCGGGCGTGAGCCTGCTGGCCAGCGAGGCTGCGGCACTGATGGGGTCGGAGGGGGTGAGCGCGCCCGCGGCAGGGGCTCTGCCCGCGGTCCAGCGCCAGGCCCTCCGGGCGCCTCTCCCCACCCCGGTTCGGACCTGTCAGGTCTCGCGGGGACAAGCATCCTGCCCGGAGGGCTAGGGTGGCTCCTGGCTGTCCTGGGGGCCGGCCTCGGGTGGTGGAGGTGAGCAGGGAGGCAGGTGCGCTCATCAGAGAAGTGAACAGACGTCCCCCAGGTCACCGAGGACTCTGTGCCTGCCTCGGCTGCCGTCCGTGAGCGCCTGTGAGGAGAACTGTCCCAAGGCAACCTCGTCAGGCAGTCTGCCGATCGTGGAGAAGCCCAGTCTCAACAGTGTCTCTATTTAATGGAAAGCAACTTAGATCTGATTTTTAAGAAAATTGTTTTAAAATGTGGCTGCTCCTGAGTGTATTTTGATGGAAACGTCACTTGCCTAGAACCGAAAATGTGTTTCATAGGAAATGAATCACATTTAAAAATGATCTTTGTTGTGTAAGCGCTAAAGGAAGACTAGGCGTTATTTTCTGGGACAAGGAAGGAAGCAAAAGGAGAAAGAAGACAACTTTTTAACTGGGGACTCTCAGCAGTCGAGACGAGTGTGGTCATCTCGAATTTTCATGTCTCACCAGCAGCTGCCGGGGGGATGCCGGGGCCCATCTTTGGCTCTGAAGGCAGGACCAGTGTCACCGAAGGGGGGGAAGGCTCTGGGGGTCACTCGGGCAGGGAGGACACTCTGCCTGACCCCCCGCCCCCAGCCCTGCGGCCCGGGCCACTGACACTGGGAGGGACCATAGGGTGAGGGAGTTGCTATGGCAACCTCCTCCCCTCCCCCGCCGTCACCCCCCCCCCCCCCCCCCCCCCCCCCCCCCCCCCGAGGTGCCGCTGCTCCTGTGATCTGGGAAGGCTGGCTCTGAGCGCCAGGGGGCGAGGGGGCTGCCCGGTGCTGGGGAGGCAGGGCTCAGCTCAAGCGGCCTCTTCCTCGGACAGCGGACAGCGGCGCACAGCCAGAGCTGGGAACCGCTGGGACACGCGCACCGGCCTTCACAGCCTCAGGAGCCAGGCTCAGAGCTCGGAGGCCCTGCGGCCGGGATCCCGGGGCCACAGGCGAGTCCGGGTCCCAGAGTTTCCGAGCCCAGTTGGCACTTCCGTGTCCCAAGGTGGAGGTCAGCGTTCTGAGCTGCCACTGTCCCTTCCGCCCGTGCTGCGGAGGATGGCTCGGCCCTGCGTGGGCCGGGTGGGCCGCCTGCCGTGTCCCCTGCGCACGGGGTCAGGAGCAGCTGCAGCGGAGGGAGGGCGGCGCGCTCCCGGCCGCTGGCGTGCACCCACGTGGCTCCGCGCGCGGCTGGTGTGCACACGCGTGTGCCGCACACCCAGGGGCTCAGGGACGGGCACGCGCTCTGCTCTGGGACCTGAGGGCATAGGCGCCCTGGCCACAGAGGGGACCTGCCATCCCCCGGCCCGTGCCTGCTCCGCCTGGCCCTCCCCAGACCAGTGCCCTGGCTGTCACCAGCCCGGGTCCGGGGGCAAAACGATCGGGGGGCAGACAAAGGCCCCCCAGTCAGACTACAGTGCGTGTGATTTTCCTGCATCCGGAGCTGCGTTGGCCTCGTCATCCCACGGCGGCGCTCGCTCGCGACGTCAGGAAGAGCGTTGACCTAACGAGCCGTGGAAATTTAAGGACATTGAAAATACACGAACTCCATCCTCCGCCGGTCAGAGGGGCGCTCGGAGGGGCGCGGGCGCCCTCGCCGCCCTCCTTCAGGCGCCTGTACCGCGCCGGCCCCTCCGGGCGCCTGGGCTCCCGAGTCCCACGACGAGAATTTCCCCGTGGGGCTGTTCACCGAGGCGCCTCGCCGGAAGTCCCCCGCCGTCGCCGTCCAGCGGCTTCCGGCCGCTGCCACCCCGCCCCCTGCTCGTCGGGGCCCACGGAGAGGCCCGAAGGTCCCCCGAGAGGCGCCGCCCCGGGCAGGCCTCCCCGGCTGCTCCGTGCGGGGCGCCGGCGGGCGCGCGGAGCCCTGGCCGGGCCGCGGCGCCCCACCTCGCCTCCTGCGCCGGGTCCCTTGGGCGGCCTGCGGGCCGGACAGGCCCGGGCTGTGGAGGAAAACGCAGGCAGCTCTCTTCTCCGGACCAGGCACCAGCGCCGCCTCCAGGCGGCCCACCGTCAACGCAGGCCCCCCGCCGGGGGCGTTTGGTGAGATGCTGCTGTCTCGCTCCCGCTGTCAGCGGCCGCCGCACGTCGGAAACGCAGTCGCACTGCCGCCCCGGTCGCGGCTGCGCCCCGCGCTGAAGCCTGTCTGTGTGAGGCGTGATATCCATCTCGGGAGGCGCACGGAAGTGGGACAGTTCCCGGTGTGCAGGCCCACTCCCCAAGCCCACCGCCCGGGTTCGGATGGCGGCCCAGTCGCCCTGCCCTCCGCTCCGCCGTCCGTGGGGCGGGGGCACGTGCAGGCTTCCGGCTGCATCGCCGAGTCTGCACCAGCAAAGGGCAGGATGGACCCTGGGTGAGACAGCAGGGGGCGACCTGGCGAGTGTCAGGCGGTCAGTTATGGACAGCGCGACCCTCCTCGGTTCCCGGTGTCCGTTCCCAGGCTTCCCGGGAAACGAGGCCTCACCCCAAAGTCACTGTTGTGGTGAACTCAACACCACGCGACGCAGAATCGAACTGGAAGCCTCTTCTGCTCTCAGGCGCCTCCTCCCAGTCCAAGGCCACCCCTAAGGCCAGCCGGAAACCCGCACGCACCCAGACGGGCGTCTGCGGGAGCTGCTGGAAGGGCCGCTGGCCAGGCAGCCGCGAGCTGCCGCTGGCCAGGCAGGGCCGTCCTCGGCCCCGCCCCGGGCCCCGCCCCGCAGAAGGAGGGTCCCAAGCACGCCTCTGCCCAGCTCAGCCCCCGCCAGCCTCACCCCGCACCAGACCCGTGACCTTGGGGATCCCACTCGAGTCCTGGGAGGTGGGGGAAGATGTGATCCCCACTCTTTCTGGGTAAGAAAGCTGCATTCCAGGAGTTTAACGGGCTCGTCAAAGCCACTCAGCTGGAGAGCAAAGGATGGAACCGTGTGCCCAGGTCCTGTGCCCCCCGCCCCCCGTCCCACCTGGCCCAGCCGCACTGTCCGCCTCGCCTGCCGGCAGCATCTCAGGGCTGAGACAGCGACTGCAGAGGTAAGAGGGCTGGGGTCTTGTGGATGAAACAAGAGCAGAGCATTTGAGAGAACAAAGGGCCACAGAGTATAAGATGCTGCCATGAAGCCTAAGAGAATTCTAGATTTCAGCCAAGACTGTCATTTCTGACACCAGGAAGCTAAGATCACAGGCTCCCTGAAGCTGGCGTGAAGCTCACGCCTGAGACATAGGCTCAGAAAGACTCAAACTGGGTTTGGGGTAGCATGTGTTTGTAGACACCTTTGGCATGGACCACGACATGTGACCGATGCTGGGACAGCCTCCGCGGGTGCAGCTAGTGTGTAACAGGACAGCTGAGGTGTGCTCCGCCGTGGCGCAGACCGCCTAGGACGCCGGGGTCCGGCGGGCCTGGGCCTGTGACAGGGAGGAGACGGCTTCCAGCACCCGCGCAGACTCCCAGCACCCAGGGATAAAAATGCCTCTGTCTCCATCACGTTCTCATCTTAAAACACATGTCATCCCAAGAAGGCAAGGGAACCGAAGCGAGAATTCAAGGTAGGTTGAAAAATGACAGAGAAAAAGATGATCAAAATATGCCAGTTGGGAAAATGTTTTAGAATTCAGAAAGTGGGGAGAAGAGAGTGAAATTAGTAAGTGGGGATTAGATCTGAAGTGAGTTTGATGGGCTGATGGACAGTTTTATTTGATGATTTTAAAGCTGATTTGCAAGTCTGATATGAGCATTTTAAAATAATACCATATTAGACAAGAGAGAGAAAAAGACATATTAGGAAAATGGAAACCCTTTATCTTTGAAATATTTTGATCTTGGTTGTTGGAGTTTCAAATATAAGAAATTTCGTTCCATTCATTTGTTGCTAGAATTGGGTCAGCTTTAGGTGTTGCTTATCTTTGCCTTTTCCCCCGGCCTCCGCGGCGGGCCCCCAGGCCGCGGCCTGACACCTGCGGGAACCCCTCGGGGCAGCCGTTCTGGCCTCTCTCCGCGTCTGGGACCTCGGTCCTTCACTAACAACCTCTTCTCTCCCGAGTCCGGGACCTTGTCGGTCCTTCACTAACAACCTCTCCTCTCCCGAGTCCGGGACCTTGTCGGTCCTTCACTAACAACCTCTCCTCTCCCGAGTCCGGGACCTTGTCGGTCCTTCACTAACAACCTCTCCTCTCCCGAGTCTGGGAGCGGGGCACTTGGTAAGCGCGGGCCCAGCTGATTCTTATAAGGGACCGTCGGGGGGCAGCCTCGCCCTGCTCTGCAGAGGGAATGGGAGAGGCCACGCAGCTTCTGAAGGCCACCCAGCGGTGCGGGCCGCGTGGGGTCCTGGCTGCTGAACCCGGCCTCTGCGCCCGGCTCCCGGGAGAGTGACTCCAGGACCCCCCGGGGACCACCCAAGGGTCAGGAAGGCCACCTCCCCAGGCCTCCTGTTGCTCTCGGGTCACGTGTCTGAAAACCTGAGATGTTTCGGTGGCTCTAGGCTCTTTACTGAGGCGACGGATGTATCCTGGAGAGATTTTTAAAGAATTTCCGAAGAAAGTAAATAACGTACAGACCTCAAATGCTCGCAATGAAGCAATAAACAAACTTTCAAATTGTTTCCGCTTAACCTAAAAACCGACTGCCTTGGAAAATCCCCGAGGAACTGAAAGCTCGAGACAGACCTTTTCAGGGGCGAAAAATCTCGTCATGGTGCGAACGGGGAGAAAAGGAGAAACACCTTGAGAGTGGGCAGAGACCTGAGCTCGGGCGGAGAACACTCGGTCACCCGGGCTCCAGCCGACGGGCGGCGGGGCCGAGCCTGAATTGACAAAATGACTCCAAGGTCCATTAAATTCGCTGAGGACGTGTCCAGCGCCGCCGGGAACCAAGCCCGTCGCAGCTGCCCGCCCGGGCCCACATCCAGTGGGGGCTGGGGGAGCCCGAGCTGCTCAGGGGGGCCAAGCTGAAAACACCACCTGATTAACTAAAACCATCAAACGAAACCGGACAGCGCCCTGGATAGTCCTGCGGGTCAGAGACGCTGCAAAGACAGCGCGTCAGTCATTTGGCCTGAAAACCTCGGCGGTCCGAGCCCCTCCGGCAGAATGAACAGCAGCGCTGAGCGAGGGCGGCGGCCCGGCTGGGGGCCTCGGGGTGGGCGCGGGGCCGTGCACGGGGAGGGCTCCCCAGCGGGCGGCGGCGCTCGTCTCCAGATATTCACGTGGGACCCGCCGGCTGGTGCCGGAGGCGCGGCGCCTGCTGGGCAGCAGGACCAGGCCGCGGGCCCCACGTCTCCGCTCCGCGTGGCTCTGTCCCCGCAGAAGCTGACGGCACAGAGCGCACCACCCGCCACAGCCCCCTTCCGCCTGGAGCGGCAGCTTCTCACTTCGCTGAACCCTCCCAGGCCCCGCGGCCTGGTCTGCGCCCTTCACCGGGGCGGGCGGCTCGGCGTCGCGGCCTCCTCTGCCCAGGTCACCGGGCTGGGCCGCCTGCCGAGTCCGAGCTTCCCCAGGGTCACGGGTTCCTTCCAGGCTGGGCTGCACGGGTCACCTGACTTCGGGGTCTTTGACTCCTCTTCTCAGTGTTGGAGTCCCAGCTCGGTGCCAAGTGCTCCGTGTATGTGGGGGACGCCAAAGCCCCCAGGAGCCCCTGCTCTGTGCCCGTGCAGGTGACCACCGTGCAGGCGGAATGTGACGGCTGCAGAGGGCGGCCAGGCCGGCGGCCGCGGTGTGGGGCTCAGAGCAGGTCTGGGCCCCCTGGAGCTGGGCTGCATCGAGAGAAGGTCATCACAAGTGAACGTGGCTGCGTTGCCACAGGCCGAGAGGACCAGGACAGAGGGCGGGCGCCCCGGAGCTCTTGCCCGCGAGCGAGGCCTACGCTGTGGACAGTCATTTGAGGAACTAAGGAGCGTGCTCTCGGGGCCTCCGCAGCCACCTTCAGCCTCCAGGTGAGACAGCCAGCAGATCGCGTTCCAGGGGAGACCCAGGCCCTTCTCCCAGGAACGCACGCCCAGCCTCGCGGGCCTCCCTGGCCGAGGCGCTGCTGGCGGTCAGGTCGGCAGACAGACGTGGACATCGCGGTCCTCGCGGGGGTGGAGCGGCACCCGTGACATCAGTCTCTGCGGAACCAGCGCCCCCGAGGCCCCTCGTGCTCCCTCCCCGGGCCCCAGGGCGCCCCCAGCCGCAGCCTGGCATGTCCGGAGCCTGGCGGGGGCTGGCATCTGCGGAGGGGGCCCTGGACGGGCTCCCATCACTCTGAGCTCCCACACCGCCGTCACTTTCAATCCCCGGTGCTTATGCCGTCCTCAGATTGAGAGTGTCCTCGCGTCCACGCCCCACTCCCCACGCCGAGTTTGCTGTCTGCCAGGAAGTGGGGGCTTTCCCGCCGCCAGTCCGCTCCCGAGGGGATGAGGGTGACCTGCGGCTTGAGGGGCAGCCGGATGCTGCAGGGAAGGTCTGTGACGGGACTCGGAGCTTCTGCAGAAACGTCCAGGCTATCCTGTCCCCACTGGCCGTGGCGGGAGCCCCGGGCTGGGTGGTCTCACTCTCGGCCTAGTCGCCAGCTGCGGTTGCCGACGCTGTGCTCGGCCCACCTCCCCGAGCCCCTCGCCGCTCCCAGGACCCGGGCCTCACGCCCATCCCTCCCGCAGGCCCCTCCTCACGTCCCCAGATGCCAGCTGCTGGGGGCACCTTCGGGTGGTGTGACGCCCCACGACGCCCATGCTGCCTTCCTCGGGGGGCCCTGCAGTCTGCTGACGGCACCCCCAGTCTGACCGCTGCTCCGCTCCCGCACTGTCCCACCATGTCCACCTGGACGGTCACGGGGCCCCCCCAGGGCCTTCCCGGCCCTCCCCTGTCCTGCAAGCTGTCCCTGAGAGTGGGACTCAGAGTCCCGCTGGGCCTGCGAGCCCTGACGTGGCCTGACTTCTGGCGTTCCAGCTCCGGTTCTGGAACCTTCCCCGGCTGCCCCGTCTCTGGGCCCCGGCGATCAGGTGGGGGGGCCGAGTGTAGAGCGGTGACTCCGCCCCCAGGGGGCTCACCTGCAAAGCGCAGGGGACAACACCCGCCTTGGCCTGCTGTCCTGTTTCAGGCTTGGATACAGGTTGTTGGGTCTACAAAAGAGCCACGTGTGTGCAGGTCCTGTCACCTCACAGCGCTGCCCCGTCTGTGACACCCCCGCCGTGAGGGGTCGCTGGCGGGCGGCGCACGCGAGGGCTGCTGCCTCCCCGGGGCTGGGGACCTGTGGGCGCTTGCTGTTCTGAGTTGAGAGGAGAGCTACAGGAAAGGCCGCCCGAAATATGACGCAGCTGTTAGAAATAAGATTCCATAACCTACACCGAAAAGCAGGCTTCAAGGCGCTCAGCAGATGTGACTGACAGAGAACTTAACATGATCAGAGAAGTGAGGCTGCTCGTCATTTTCCTCTCCCTGCTTTCTCATTCTTTGCGCTTGTATCGGCTCTGTTTCCGAGAAGTCATGTAAAAATGTCCTGGTCTTGTTAGGCGCACCCCCAGCTCAGAGCCGCCCCTACACACCCGCCCGGGTGCTCGGTCACTGCGAACGGTTCGTCGAAACGGAACGATGGGGTGTCACGGTACCCTTGTGCCACCGACCGCAGGAGGACACATGAAGCAGCGCGGGGGGCTGAGAAGCTGCCTTCCCGCGCCCGCGAGGGCACAAGGCAGGGAGGGGGATGCAAGGAGGGCGCGGCTGCGGGTCCTGAGCCCGGCGGCCAAGACGGAGCTGGGTTGGAGATCAGCTGGAACAAGTCACCGATCTGAAGCCCGGACTGTGAGCTGCGCTATGCCGGCACCATCAGGATCCACGCGCTAACAGTGCTGGGGGCAAGCACGCGATGGGACCGTGTCGCGCGGCAGGCACCTTGAGAGCAAGGCATGAGCGAGCCTGACAGAGGAAGTTCAGGGTGCTGATGGCGAGCTGGCGTCTCAGGAGCTGGAGGCCCGAGTATTAACTGCGCACCTGCTAATCAGAAGCCCGGCTTGTTCAGTCACCGGCAGAGGTGGCCTGAGGGCCGCTCCTAGGCTACACCTGCCTCACCAGAGCTGAAGTTCTGTACAGCTGGAAAGTAATGAAGTCGAATATATGCTTAAAAATAACAGGGACTCTCCATGGCCTCGTATTAAATGCTGCCTGAATGGTCCCAAGCAGTGAGGTGTCTGGGCAACGTGTAAATAGTCTATCTGCAAAAACACTATGAAACTTAAAGGATTTCTCCTTAATCTGTCTGCAAATGGCATCAAGTCAAAAATGAGGACGGTATGTAGCTAGAAAAGGATTAACTTCCTTGCCAATGGCTTAATGACACAATAAAAATGTTGAGGGCACAGGTGCTGAAAGAGTCACAGGCTTGTCAGCCGCAGGAATAAAGCCTTCCTGAGTGTGACTGAAACGCAGGAGGGCTGCGGACAAACGCAGGAGGGCCACCAGTGACACCCAGGCCTGACGCCCTAGCTCTGTCCAGCACCGTATCCACTCGACACGCGTGGCTGCCGAAATCTGAACTAAGACAACACACTATGCGGTTCCTCAGCCACAGTGACCTCATCAGGCATCAGGAGCCACGTGCAGACGTGGCTGCGCCCGGGAGGTGCAGGTCCTGGCCAGCTCCACCCTCCCAGGAGGCCCCGCGGGACAGTCCTGCAGAAGCACTTCATCGAGCCAAACTGCACCGTCATTTTGAGGATTAGAAAGTATTGGCACTTAATTCCTTTTCTTAAAAAAAGTTAGGTCAGAGTGGGATTTCTCATCTCTCTTGGCTACGACAATATTCCCGGTTCTCTCTGAAGGCAGACGGGACGTCTCCGTCTTGCGGGGCTCAGGGGACTTCCCAGGTGCAGCTCCCTGGTACTGCGATGCAGCTCTTTTGGTAAAAATGCAGAGAGGAACAGGAGGGCTGGGGCGTGCTTCTCCTGGACTGTGGCTCCCGGCAGGCCGCAGACCAGGTTCGGGCTAAACACGCAGACAGGTCACACGGGCAGAGGGGTCAAGTCCACACACAGGGTGAGCCCTCGTGAGCTCCCCTGCTGCCCGGCCAATCGAACAGCCCGTCAGTCCTTCCCATCGAGGAAGAGACCCAAAGAGAAAGGCTCTCTGTCCTGAAATCGTCAGGAAAAATGCCCTCCAAAATCCTCGTCAATAATTTCCCAAAGGGAGCATCTCCTTAATTTCCAATTTCGCTCATTTTGCTCTAGGGAACTATAAATTAGTGTTTATTGGACTAAAACCTCAGACTCACAGTTAAGGGCCAGCATAATCTAGTCCTTCACGGCCAGACATCCATTTCCCCCACACAGACAGCCTGTCAGGCAGCTCTGGGCTGCAAGTGGCCGCTGGCCGCTGAGCCTGAAGGACGGTCACTTCCCAGAACTGCCCGGGATGCAGATGGGACCCGATCCCAACAAAAGGAGAAGCCAGATTTAACTACATGTGCTAGATGAGCTGGGCGTAGTGCAGGAAGAAGACGCAAAGAAAATTCAGTATGTCTATGAAGGGACTCCTGTCTGGCTTTGCCTCCTGGTAACAACACAGACAATAAAATACACGTGTCTACACACACGTGTGTTTACACACTGGCATACAGTGTATTTACACATACATGTGCATGCATTTAAAATAACTTAAAACTGCAGTATTTAAAATTGTAAGGAAAAGAATTTTTCCTTTTGTTCACAGGTGCCAAATACACTATGTGTTTTATATTCTTTATTTTATAAAGAAAAATAATTAGCAGTTAAAAGCTACTTCGGAGAGTAATTTTAAAATAATTTGTGAAGAATGTATTATTTTAGCTTGGACTCAATGATAAATTTTGTTTGATTTGTTGAGAAGTAATTAGTGTCATTCAGTATTTGCTGATACATGTATAAAAATTTCGTCATTTCAAACTGGAGGGACAGGCTACTAAGAAATATTTCCTGAGACAGGTCTTCCTCAGGGCCTTACTTTGGACCTAAAACACCCCCAAGTTGGTCACAATAAACACAAAAACCTCAGGGCTGCTTTCGGCAGACATTCACCCCCACCCCGAGAGGCCCTGGGCTCCTGGCCCTCAGTCCAGACACAGTGTCACCGCCAGCTGCTCTTTCTGTGGCCAGGGTGGGGCCTGTCAAACGGCAGGAGGACGGTGAGGAAGGCCGGCTGAGGAGGGAGACGAATGCGGGGTGAACCCCAAGGCCGCTGCCTCTCGGGGGGCGCTTGGCCATGTGGCCCCTTGGCGGGCGGCCCTACGCGGGGCCGCCGGAGCTGCTGAGAGCGGACTTCCTCATCTCGTGTCCTGGCGGCTGGTGGATCGGGATCTGGTCCACATTCACTCTGTTTCATTTAGTTTTGATGAAAATAGATGATGAAACACCAATGGCAACTTAAAAACCTCACTTCAAAGAGCAGACAAAGGCCGGCTCTTCAGGGTGGCCTCTCGGTCCTTTTGACAGGAAGGCACTGAGTCCCCGTCCCCTCAGGCGGCGCCGAGACCGGCTGTGACGGCCTGGCTTCAATCTTGGCTCCTTGGATGGAGCACGACTGCGGTCCCTGGGGCCCGGGAGGGCAGCCCCGGGCGCACCCACCTCCCTGTCGCCGGGCAGGGCGCCACTTTCCAGTCCCCCCCCTGCCGCCCCACCGTCCTCGCCGCCGGCTCTGCCCGGCCTCTCACCCGGCACCTGCCCCTCCCTGCCGCCCTTCTCCAACCTCTGCGTGTCCGCGTGCCCCGCGCCCGGGTGCCGCGAGGTCAGGCGCCAGCCCTGCACACACGGCCCCGGCCCCCGACTGTCCAGCGCCAGCCAGGCCCGTGCGGGACGCCCCACACAGCGCGGCTTTCCCTGCTGCCTGCACACACTGACAGTAGTTCCTTAACTCTGCTGCGGATTGCAAGTTTTTCAAACAAAAAATGAAACAGCTTGAGTGTGGTTTTCCTGGAAACACACTCCTGCTTTTTGCTTCCACCTGGAAGCTCAGAGACTTTCCAGAACATCCTCTTGAGGAGGAGGCACGAGTACAGGCGGCAGACGTGACGGCCGCGGCCGCACACACACGCACCCACCACGACAGCCTGGGAGAAGACCTGGCTGGACCCGGAGAACACGTGCACACCCACGTGCACGCCAAGCACACACACGCACACCCCAGTGCAGGCACATGGTGCACACACAAGGCACTGCGGAGTGCACACCCGCACGCACATGTGCAGATGCACGCGCACGCAGGCACACGGGCACTGCAGAAACACGGCGGGGAGAGGCCAGCACACGTACACCGCTTTCTGGAGTGATCCCTCAGATGTTCTAACAGCTGCGACTGCCTTAGTGTCTTCTCTTTATTTTTCTTTCTAAAGGACTTGCTATAAAGTCCTCCAAAGCCAGAGGCCCCAAAGATTTGGGGGTAAACGTCTCATTCCTGGAAGGTCACGAAAGGCACAAAGTCAGTCAATTGACACATTTTCTTCCTCCTTGGAATTTGGATTAATGAGGTCACAAAACCCAACAGTTTCACAGCGAACTGGGGCGGTGTTGCCTCCGTGATGACGTTTCCTGACCGTCTACCGTGAGACAGGTACCGGCCGCTCCCATTTCACAGGTGAGGAAACTGAGCCGCCCAGCACTGGACCACCCCTCGGGTGGGAGAGGCGTGCCCTGCGTTTTGTTTTTCACAGCGTCTACTGATCCGAAGCCAAGTCTTGACTTTTCGGCTCCCATCCGTCTCTGCCTGCCTTTGATGACCTAAGTCTGGTTCCCGCTCTGTGCACTCCTCACAAACGCACCCCGCCCGGAAGCCGGAGGGGCGAGCAGCACACCTAGACTGCGTTTCAGGTAACGCAGAGCTGGGACGCCTGAGTGACGCACAGACCCCATCACCAAGTCAGTAAACATCAGCCTTTATACACGGTCTTTTGTTTTGGTTTTGGTGGGTGTGCCTATAACACGGATAAAGGTGATTAAAATGTAACCCCGAACCTGAACAGCGGGCACTCCCCCTTACTAATCTGGGCCCGAGGCTGGCCAGTAGAAAGGGCAGGGACAGGAGAAGAGGTTCGCAGCAGCAGCAGCCCAGTTAAAGCGGCACACAGACCACACAAACCCTGTTGGCTGGGCCAGGGTGGGGGTGTCCGCGTGCTGACCGCGGCCAGGTCAGCGTTCCAGAAACAGGAGACCCCAGGCTCCTTGGCTGAACCCTCCCTCAACCCGGAACTCAGCGAGCCAAGGTCTGAGCAGCGGGGCTGGGCTCTAATTATGACGTGGTGTGTCCACTCCTGCGAGTGAGTGCGTGTGTAATTCTTATGGCAAAAGTTTTACTATATTGTGCTTAACTAAATTTCCCGTATTGGGGTTTATTTTAAATTGCCCCTACTTATGGAAAATAAAACCTATTTGCAACAAGCGGTATTTCCTAGGGGTGTTTTTAGAAAAACGCTGGAGCACAAGCTTTATCAACATTTTACAGACGTTGGCTATAAAGAGTGGGCCTGGGGTCTTCCCGGGAGGACAGAACCCCAGCAGAGTTTTCCGCGAGCGACTGTGATGTCCCACCTGGAAGTCTGGCTGCAGTGAAGCCGGCCCCTGGTTAGTACTGGGTGCGGGTTGTGTGGAGACACTGCAGGACCTCAAACTGAAAGCTTCAGAGAAAGAAAACCGGGGTTTGTACATTTATACAGTTAAGTATCACACTTAACTCTCGTGGAAAAACAACACACCTAACAGGTTACTAACTCTGAAAAGGTAGCATGAAAAGGCACTCAGGCCGGGTCTGGTGACGCCGCCACTTGCCGACAGAGCCGTCCCACGGCCGCAGCCCCGTTTCCGCATCTGCGAGGGGCCCCCCGCGCGCCACCCCCGGGGCTCTCTGCAGACGGCCCTGCACCTGACGCGGGGGCTGCGTGACCTGTTTCAGGGGGCCTGGGGAAGGCTCTCAGCATCTGCCAAACCTCAGGGGCGCCCACGGGCCCTCAGCGGGTGGTGTCCACCTGTGACGTGCACCTGACGCCCCAGACCGGCGCCCTGTCCCCCACCACCTCTCACTCACGCACCCAGACCCTTGCAGAGCAAAACCGTCTTCTAACCTTAAGGAGGGTGTCCGAGGGCTGCCTTTCCGGGTGAAAGGGACGTACCGCCTCCTGCCCCACCGCCAGCGTGGGCGCCTGGCCCTTACAGGCAGTTCCGCCTGCAGGACTTCACTGCAGCAGAGGCCCACGCCCCGCCCACACAGAAACACGCCCCGTGACGCACACAGCCCCGCCCACCCGAGGCCCGCGCCCCGCCCACACGGAAACACGCCCCGCGACTCACAAGGCTCTCGGACTTAGTGCTGGGAACTGTGCAGGCGGAAGGAGAAGAAAACGAGGTTAATCCTCAGACCCCAGTGGGCAGTGAGGCCTAAGCCGTGGACGCCGTGGGCTGGTGACTTAGCTCCCCATCGCCTGCCCTACACTCAGAGCTGGGGAAATAAGCCCCCGAAAATTCGAGAAATCGGTAGCCTTTAGAAAAAAGTGGTATCTCGGCCTGTGTTCACCATTTTAATTCTTAGATTTACATAAACATAGCCAGGTTTCAAAAGAGGTTTCCCGGTGTGTGCGGTCGGAATCCCTCCAAGTCTAGGTGAAACTACCTCAGAGCATTCTGGAGGGCTGAGAACGCGAGCTAAGACCCTCCCACCCAGGACCGCGTCAGAGCTCAGACACGGGGACGAGCCTGCGACCGACCGCTGCGCTCCGGCAGGGAGGCGGGAGGCGTCCTGGGGACAGGCCGAGCTATTACAGGGGAGGGTGGGCTGACGAGCCGTGTCTACCTGTGGCCGGGCCCGGGCCGTTTTTAGAGCTGATGGCCCCGATGGAAATCAGTTTAGATTTGGCTGGGACTGCTTACGAGGCACCTGCAAGACCCACATCACACCCTGCTTGCCCTGATCACACATCTAGAAGCAGGAAAAGGAATTCCTGCCTGGGGGGTGGGGTTTCTTAACAACAAAAGAAGGCTGAGGCTGATGTGGTGTGATTTTCAGGTTCTCTTAAGTTGCTATTTTCAGGTAATCTTAGCCGGTGGCATTTGCAGGGAAAAAACTTCCCTTGGGCAGCAGAAATCACGTTAGGCAGATTCTGAGCAAACCCCACTAATCTGGACACTTTCATTCTTTTTTTCCTGGACTGGTTCTCACAGTCAGGTATCCTATGTTGGGGGGGTGGGGAGCGTCTACACAGCATCATAAAGATCAGCCAGGAGGGTCGGCAGTGTTCTCCTCGCCTGCTGGGGGGGCGCCCTGTTCCCCGGCCGGCACCCACCTCACTGCTCAGCCACCAGCCTGGTCCCTGTGACGGACAGACCAGGGACCAGAGAACAGCAACAGTGCCAGAGTCTGAACGATACTCACAACACACCAGATTTTAATACACGGTCAGTTTACATATTGTACATAATTAGACAAACTCTCCTTTCAAAGAATACCCCATGTGTGCCACTCTGGATGAGCACGGAACAAAGGCTTATCTCAGGGAGTTTAAGAGGATGAAGGATCCAGGACCCAGAGTTCATCTGAGATCAAGCAGGTCCTGTCAACGGCCAGCTAACACAATCCAGTGTTAGAAGCCACAAGAGGAAGGTTCTCAGAGGGTCCCATGTCTCAGCTGAGGCAGCACAGAGAGCAATTTCTGGGGCTGGGACCCCCTTTCTAATGAGCATCTGAGAAGAGGTAGGATGACTTCATCTCATAAGGACTAGAACGACGTCACTCTCAGGCAGGCGGGAGGTCGTGCAGTGGGAAGTGACCAAAGCTTGAAGACTACGTATGGAAAGAGCAGCCTACTGAGAAGGGGGCATGCACAAATTACTCCAGAGAAAGCAGGTGCAAATCCTAAAGGGATGACTGTTTCTGTGCAGGGAAAGCCTTCGCAACCCATGTGGACAAGCCAGCCACGGAGCGGTGTCCTCAAGGAAAAGATTCAAGGAAAAAAAAACACAACGTAATCCTACTCTGTGGTTTTCTCAGGTTAGAAAGACTTATCATCAAGTAAACAAAAAGGTCATTCAAATAGGAAACTAGTTATAGTAGACATTTCAGAGAAATCCCTAGTGTCGAACCATTTCAGAAACAAACCATTTCAGAACACTTGTCAAGTTTCAGTTTCCCAGAAAAATGGTCAACTGAAACGGGGTTCACTTGCCGCAAAGACCAGTTACAGGTAACTGTGGCTTTCGGTCAGCCTAAGTCAGGAGAGGCCACGGAAGATGTGGCCCCAGGAGAAGGTGGGCTGGGCAACCACCTGGCCCCTCTGCGGATGCGGACGGCAAGGACACCACACCGTCCTCCAAGAACAGACAGGAGGGGAAGGAAGTGCCAGCACCGGAGAAGGAGCAGCTCTGCCTGGAACTTGCGACCAGCACAGACTTCTAAGCCCAGAGTCACAGGGGCGAAGCCCCGAACGCCAGATGGTCGGAAGCCTACTCTGGTCTCCGGTGTGGAGACCACCGCGGAGAAGCCGTTCTAGATGGGAGAGGTCCCCAGGCTGGCTTCCTGCTTACGGCCGGCCTGCTGCAACTGCGGAGATGCAAAGCCCTCCTCGGCAAGAGATCAAAGGGGAGCTGCCGTGTTCCAGGTGTTGCCCAGGTTTCAGGTGCAGGTAACCACGTTTGATCATGAGGGAAACAGGGCTTCAAGCCATGGAAAAGGGAGTCTTAACAGGGCGGGCGGGGTGGTCCCTGCTAATTCTGTCCGTTTGAGGTTCTAAAGGCTATCTGTCCATCAGGTAGTGCGTGGACGGCTACAGGCTTTTACGCTCTTAAGAAAGAGGATGACCTCCTCGTGTTTACACGCCACGAAGAAAACTCCCAGGTCCTGTGACGGAGGGGCTAGTTCAGGAGGTCATTGAACATGAGCAGGTGATCTATGGCGCGAGGGCCCTGGACAGGGAGCCTGTAAAAGACGACATGGTGTGAAACAGAACCCCGCCACGGGGAGCCACGGTCGGGGCATGGGGGGGCGTCCTTGGGAAGAGACCCAGATGGGGTCTGAACATGGAATTTTCTTTGCATTTGGCACTAAAACTGTTTCTGAACAAAACAAAAGCCGAGCACCTTGACACGACGATATTTATAACAGGCTGGGTAATTAAAAACAACTCTCTGGGGCTCAGGGTCTCACTGTGTTGTGGGACTTTCAATTCTCACCCTTCTTTTGCGCACCTGGGGGTCTGCTCCAGCCGGGTGACGGGGATCTTCCTGCGCTGTCTCTGACCTGAACTGTCTCCCAAACCCTGTCTACGGATGTGGTTATCTACATACACACACAAAGAACAGCCTGAGTTCGGTGGTGTAAACGTAGCTGACCAGATTCATGCTTAAACTATAGAGAAAATTTCAGGCGCAGAGGAGAGAGAGGGGGCGGTGTGGTCGGTGCGCTGGTGAAAGCCTTCGTTAACTGGGACTTGCTGCTGTCTTATGAGTGTGACTTGTTATGACCACGATGTATCTAAGGAATTAGCTAGGATCATGGTGTTTTTTTTTTTTTTTTTATCATCGGCACTATTTAAATATCCAACTTTATCATATTAATGACTGTCTTTTAAAAAATCAATTTTTGACTTTTTACATTACAATCACTCCCTAAAAACTGGAGTAACTCTGTAAGCTTCCCCTTCCATGTGCATGCATATCTGGAGAGAAAACACCTATGCTTTAGAAAATTCAGGCTAGAAAGGATATGATCTGAAGAAGCTAGAGGTAAATGAGAGGGAAAAGGCAGATGACTGTCCAGGAGGGTGACTAAGATCCTGAAGGCCAGCCCTGCGTGCCGGATCCAGGCACGGATGTGCACAGGTGTTTTTTTTGTCTTTGTTTTGTTGTGGTTTTTTTGGTCTCAACCGTGACAGGTGGAAGTTTCGGAGCCAGGGATCGAACCTGAGTCACAGCAGCGACCTGAGCCGCTGCAGTGTCAACGCTGGGTCCTTAACCTGCTGCGCCACAGGAGAACTCCCAGGTGACTTTTTAAAGACATTTTTCTTTTCAAATGACACAGGCTTTTTGTTACTACTAAGTGAACAGATTTTAGAAAGAGAATGATTTCCATGAAGTCTTACTTGAGTTCTTGTGAGCTGGTGGCCAGCATACTTCGAATGCTTTTGTCCGCCAGTGGGCAGCCCGACAGACTGTAAGACAGGCCAGGACAGTCAGGTGAGTAGCCCCTTGGCCCAGCTTAAGTTCCCGGACAAACACAACATAGAACTGAAATTAAAAAGTTTAATGCAGAAAAGCGATGGGGCAAGTGCTGTATATTGAATTTTCTGGGCAGAATGAACAGATTAATGTCTACGTATAAATTGAAGGAAACATATCTGTTAATAAACCACTTAAAAGTAAGATTAAAGTATTTGAGCTCTGGTTTCAATGTCTGTAAAGAATCTTCCAAATTTAGGTGGTTTATTTCAAAAGAACTGTTACACCAGCGCCAATCAGCTTTCAAAGGTCAACATACAGCACTTCAAGGGGCGACACAGAAGTCAACGCTTGTACTGGGACAGCATTGTTGAGGTAAGCTGAAAACAATAAATTGAAAAGACAGAATCCACCATGAGAAAAATGAAGGCACACCTTCTATGTGAGGCGTAAGTACCAGTCACATGACCACTCCCATCACACCTTGGTGTTGGACATCTGCCACCAAACAAAAACAAAACAGCCAAAATAGTAAGTATGTTTAAAAAAAACTTGAAAAAATTTTCATTGTTTCCAGTTTAGCTGCAATGTCTGCACGGGGATTTAAGCAACCCTGGAGAAAAGCTGCAGAATGCACGGGGTTACAAGGCACCGGCGTCCCCGCGGCCCAGAGCATCGCTAAGAGCAAGCGCGCCGGCGGCCGCCCTGCCCCTCCAACCGGCGGTCCGGACGCCTGGACGCTGCGCGTGCCGCGTGTCGCATGCTCACACGCAAGGCACGTACAGATCCGGTTTAGAGAGAAGCCAAGAAAGGGAACGTTGCGAAGCGTGAGCACTTCACCTCGCATTGTGCTTACGTTATTAAGTCCTTTTTGCCCTCCTTGCACTGGGGGTACTTGGGTTTGGGGCTCGGGATGGTCACCTCCCCCGGATACCGTCTTTCTTCGAGCGCTTCCTGGAAGGGGTCCAGGTCTTCGGGCTGCAGGCAAAACACAGCTTCAGGGCCATACCCAGGCTGGGTCCGCGCGCAGACCCGGGCCGCGCCCCCGCCCGGGGGCGGGGGGGCTGCCTGCCGCAGGGTCACCTCTGCCACCCTTCCCCTCCGCGCCCGCAGACCTCGCTCCTGAAGGTGCGCTTTGTTCAAAGAGTAGCGCTCCCCCCACGGGGCCTGGATTTCTCACCACCCGCTCTAAGTTCCCCAAATCGGGTAACCCGCCCAGGGCAGGTCCAGATTCCTCATTCAGATTCCTGCAGCGGCGCTGGCAGGAGGCGCCCGGGGGCAGTCAGGCAGCCAGGACTGCGGCGCACCCCGATTCACCTAGAGCGCTGTATTTGACAGCGCGGGCCAGAGCCTAAGCACTGCGCCCAGTCTTTGGTAAGTATTCTGCCTATGTGCCTTGAGTCCCAAGGCAAGCGAAGACCAACTTAGATTAATGCTACCATTTAAAATTACTCTGAAAAACGAACAAAAAAGGAGCTCCTCTGGCTAAGTGGGGGCCCTGGCAGCAACCCGCAGTAACCTGAGAAGTCCTCTAGGTGGCGATGTTCAGCAAAGGTGTTGCGTGAGCGCAGTTTTCACTTGTGTGGCTGTCGGTTTTGGGGGGACTAATTTTAATTAAAATAAATTCGGAGATTCAACTACCGTGCCTTATTTGGTAGTAACGACTGAACACTGTATGAAAGAAAAAAAAATACTTCGGATTTTAGCTTGCCGTTCAGATTCTATTCTTTAAGATGCCTGGATACTTAAATCAATTTGAAGAATGAAGATAATAGCTTTAGCAGCAGCGGCCTTATACACAGGTGCCTTCCCTGCCAATTCCTACGAACGGCTAATGTTTCCTTTTTCTCTGCCTCCAAGTTTCCGTACGATGCTCTTGCTTTGGTAGGGGTCTCCCTATTGTGTTCAAAAAGAATGTTCATTTTCCAGGGAATAAAGAAGATGTCATAATTTTCAGAATTGAATGCAGGCTAACAAAGAACACGTTTTCCCCTACTTCTTAGCCTAAAGGATAACTTTTTTAATAATCTGAATTTCAAAATTGTAACTACTTTAGAAATATGTTCTTGACATAGGTGTTTTGGTAATATTATAGTCAACAAAGATTTAGGTGACTTATTCTAGGCTGGAGTCTTCTCTTCTGAATATTTTAGGTTTCTTAGAGAGCAGACCCTGTCCTTAGCTTCAAAGAGCTAGCTATAGTTAACCATTTAAGTATTTAAGACTCTCAGTATTTTCTCCACCCGCAAGAAAAATCCTGCATTATATCCGCCTGTCACCCAGAAAAATGAGCTGATACGCTGTTTATACCCTTTCTTAGATAAATCGTTTGTTACAAAACACACTTGTTAGAAAATAAAATCCATCATTTAAAAAAGACACTGGTTTGTTTCACTCAAATCAATCCAAATACCTCCTCGGTCCACTTAAGTCCTCTATGCCCTGGGCAGCTAAAGGTCACATGAAAAGAGAAAAGACGTGTTTGCTGAGGTGGGTGCCAAGGCCATTTTCCTGAGTGATGCCAACTTCCCCTGCCGAGTGGACAGAAGCAGGGGCAATGAAAAGGACATACAGCGATCTCTTTGGGCTCGTCCTCGTCTATCCTCCGCGGCTTCATTTTGGTGTAGTCTACGGGCAAGTCCCAGCAGTCCCCCTCGCTCAGCTGGAAGCACCGGCTGTTCATCACGGCCTGCTGCTGGGGGGACATGGGCTCCAGGGGCGTCAGGACGGGGCAGCAGCCCTCCCGCGGCCGCTGCTTGTTCATGCTCAGGTCCAGGGTCCCGTTCTCGTCCACCTCCATGTCTGGGTTCTGCCGGACAGAACGGACGGTGACCGTGGGGATCCGTCCCTAGAGCACAGCCCCGCCTTCTGCCAGGGCAAGATTCAAAGTCAGGGTGCTCACGGCACCAGCTCCAAGGTGAAGGGCAGTGGTCCCCCGTGGGCTCTGCCACCCCGGGCTTAGCTGTGAGACTGGCTGACAGATCCACCTCTCTCTCATCTTTTTGCCCATCACCTCTCTATCATTTATCCATCATAGATGTGTATCTTTTTTTTCCCTAATAGACCTCTGCTTTCAGAAATAAGCCTGGCCAGAAGAGAAACAAGTCCTCATTTCAATTCTCTTCCAGTCCCCATACCGCTTAAGGGATCAGAAATGTACGTATGTATGTGTACAGATTAGACATACATACACTTACAGTGTATATATACTTAAAATTCTCTTTTGGTTTCATTGATACTCATACTTCGAGAAGGAAAACAAGAATTTAGAGGGATGGGGAGAGGAACTAGAATTCACTTTCTAGTACAAAATCTTCTGATGAAGAGAATTTCCGTTTTAAGACGGACGTGCAGTTCAGGCCCCTCTGCTGCAGTGGCCGTGGGCTGACCTGTCCTTTGGACAGATTAAGAATTCCTCGGTGGGAGTTCCCGTCTTGGCTCAGTGGTTAACGAATTCGACTAAGAACCATGAGGTTGCGGGTTCGATCCCTGGCCTTGCTCAGTGGGTTAAGGATCCGGCGTTGCCGTGAGCTGTGGTGTAGGTTGCAGACGTGGTTCGGATCCTGCGTTGCTGTGGCTGTGGCGAAGGCCGGCGGCTACAGCTCCTTTAGACCCCTAGCCTGGGAACCTCCATATGTCGCGGGTGCAGCTCTACATAAAGGTAAAAAGATAGAAAAAAAAAATTCCTCAGTGCCTGCCTCTCAGGAGGAGGGAGAGAAGGAAGGATGGAGGGAGGACAGAGGAAGAAAAATCCAAGTACCCCTGACAATCCTCCATTTTTCCCCCAGAGAGTTACACTCACTCAAGCAGAAATGTGATTTCCGAGCTGGCGTGAAAGCCGCTGCCCACTCAGATGTCTGGAGTGCTTTCCTCTGAGTGCAAGAGCGCAGGGAGGGAGGGTGCCTGGAAGGAAAGCCCCGGCCTTTGGGCTGTTACCTTGGTAAATTATAGCGTATTATTCTGCCTGAACTCTTCTTGTCAAAGTGCACTCCTGGTTTCAAGCTTTCATACTAATTTAGCCTTCATCATGGTGGATTACCATTCTCTCGGTCTTAGTTTAAATTTAATAATGTGGAAAAAAACAGGAAGGAGTTACTGTCTTTTTTTTTCCCCCCTTGCCGCAGAATCTCCTCCATGCTAGCCTCGCATTTTAGCAGCCTGGATCACCATGGAAATTGCATGCCCCTGACACTCCTCCAAAATCTAGGAATAAAAATATCAATAGAAAAGGAAGCATTTGCAAAACATAAAATTACTGACCTTTCTCGATTCATACAAATTACACCTATTTCTAACAACTACTGTCACTGCTGTGAGCTCAGGTGCATGCCTGTCCGCGCTAGCAAATGGAGAGGCCCTTTGTTCTGGAAAGGAGGCGCCTGGGGGGTCCGCCCGCTCGCGTCCTCGGAGAGCACAACGCGCTCGCGCCGCCTGCGTCTCCAGCCACCTAGTGGCCTCGCCGGACAGCTTTGAGCTCTGCGGCGGCCCAAGGGCTCCCTTTCCTGCTCTCAGCACCTGCCGGGAGCCCACTGACAGAGAACCGCTGTAAGCGCTGCTCGCCGGTTTAG
This sequence comes from Catagonus wagneri, assembly GCA_004024745.2. Classification (NCBI taxonomy): domain Eukaryota; kingdom Metazoa; phylum Chordata; class Mammalia; order Artiodactyla; family Tayassuidae; genus Catagonus; species Catagonus wagneri. The sequence goes on from PVHT021183517.1 coordinate 64,882, forward strand.
CATCTATGGTGTTTTGGGCTAACAGAAGCTGGATGAAACTGCCTGGCTGGAAGCCCGGTGGAAACGGGGATTTTTCACTTTCTTTGTTCGCCGGCACTGGGCGTGAGGGCGCGGTCCTGCGTTTCACTTCACCGCGGCGCAGCCCACCCTCCTCTGTTTAAGGTTCAGGGAGCACAGCTGCTCGAGTTTCCTAGTCTCCGTGCAGTCCTCCAAACCCCAAGAGGGAAGCACGGGGTCCTTTGTTTCCAGAAGTGACTCTGGGCCCGAAAGAGGAGGGTCCTAAATGGACAGGTTAATCTAAAAGGCCTGACGATTTCTCCTGGTCTGGAAAAACGAGTCCCCAGGACAACGTGCTGTCAAGCCTCCTCGGAGCAGAGCCCGGCGCATAGACGGTCTGCGCCGGCGTTTGGGAGGGAGGCTAAACTGCAGGCACTGGCTGGACCGCCCGCCAGCGGGGCTTCGGGGCGGTGGGAATGCGCCGGAGCCCCGCCCCCCGGGTCCGGCCCGCCCCTCACGGCCCCGCCCCGCTCGAGGGCCCACCCCTCCCGCGGTTCCGCTCCCCGAGGCCCCGCCCACCAGCGCCACCGCCCCCTCTCGCGCCCGGCCCCACCCCATGGCCCCACCTCGCTCGAGGCCCCGCCCCCGCGCCCCCGCCCCACCAGAGGCGCCGCCTGGCCTGCATACCCGCGCGGAGCACAAGTCCTGAGGCTTGGTGGACAGGTTCTGCGGCATCTCGCGGCAGCGCGTGGACAGGTTGAGGATGGCCGTGGCCGCCATGTGCGCCGCCTCCATGTCGTGCGTGTAGTCGAAGCTGCTCTTGCTGCAGGTGCTGCTGGCGCTGCTGCCGCCGCCGCAGCTCAGGTTGCTGCTGCTACTGGGTGCGTAGGTGCTGGTGGTGCTGCTGCTGGGGCTGGCGTCCTTGCAGTACCGCTTCGCTGGGGAGACAGGGGACAGGGATGATTCGGGGCCCCCGCCCAGAGCCACAGCAGCAGAAGAGCCTCCGTGCCGCCCGCCCTGCTGTGCGTCCACGCCTGTGCATGGGTACCAAGGGGGACACGGTGCCAACCAACTGACTCCTAGGAGAGAGTCTGGTTTTCCCCCCTTTGCCCTACTTCCACGTTGTGTGTTTGGACGGGCAGAGCTGGGAACTGGCAGGAAGAGCACACGTCTCAGGAGGGATGCAGGAAGCCCACCCGGGCACGTGACGCAGGCTCATCAAGGTGCCCACCCGGGTGCGGCCTGGCCACCAGGACGTCGGGGGCCACTGGCCTCACCCCCTGATCACCCCGGAAGGAGGCCCCGTCATGACTGCTCAGCTGCTCGCAGGGTGCCTGGGCCTGCAGACCCTCATCCCTCCAGAGAACTGACGGCCCATCCTGCCAGGCGGGGCCGTGGGGGCCAGTGGAGGCTCACCTCCGTGCATGTGGGGCCCCTGCGATTTAGGAAGTGGCATCCTGGTCAGCGTGCAGCTAGACCACCACTGGAAACCCCTTCCCTCTGCCGTCCTAATAAAGAGCCGCCCGGTGAAGGGAGGCAGCGGAGGGGGCAGAACCGCCCACACCTGCGGACTCAGTTAAGGCAAACGTTAAAGTGCTCGGGGAGGCCACAGCCACGCGGCCCCGCAGCCCTGCCCTTTGAGGGAGCGGCCTCCGCCTGCACCAGCCTTGCTGACAGGACCCTTCTGAACAGCCAGCCTCCCTCACAGCCACCCAGGCCGCAGGAACAGGTGTGGTGTCTGGAGCTGCTCACGGAGGGCGCTGAGCGCAGGACGGGGGGGTGACTGATGGGTGGCCGATCAGGGTGGGCCCGGGGCCTCAGATGCACAGAGTGCTCTTTGCTCCGGGGTCAAGTTCACTGACCCTGCAGCGGGAGAAGCCTGGATGGAGCCAGGAGACCCCTGTGTGGTGTCCTGACACCCCTGCCCCCGACAGGCCAGGCCTTCAGGAGAAACAGGCACACTGGCACCTCCTTCCTGAAGCCAGTGCAGCGATCCCCTCTGGAGGCCGAGGTGCGGGGAGGACCTGGCGGGCTCCCGCTGTGCTCTGGGGGGCGACTCCAGGGACCGGTCGCCCTTTGCTGCAGCCTGGCGCTGCGCTCCTGTTCTTCACATTGCCATTATCAGGTCTGCAACCTAGGCACCCTGCTCAGGTGCCCGCCGACTGGAGGAAGTGACACAGCCTCACGGCCAGCACGGTTGGTCATAGCAGCACCACCGAGAACCACCCAGAGCGCCTATGCCTGTGCACATGAAAGAACTAAGCTCTCACCGTGGCTACCTCATGACCCGGATGGTGGACCGAGCGCCCCGACAGCAAGAGCGTGTGTCCTGGCGGGGCTCTGAGTGCATCGGCAGCCTAGGGCAGCGGCGGCCTGGCCTCGTCCCAGCCCCTCGTGTGGACCAGGCTCAGTTCCGCACCCTCAAACCCCTCGAGCACAAGGAGTGACCTGCCAGGAGTTACCGCCGTGTCCTCATCCAAGTCCGCCGAGCTCTGGGGACCAGCGCTCAGGCTGCCGGCGAGCCCGCCCTCCCCGCCCTCGCCCGTGATGGCACCTGGTCTCTGAGCAGGGACACAGGGGACCTGCCCACTGGGTTCCGTAAGCCAACTTTCACGGGACTCCAAATGGACTCATGTTCGTGGCTTTATATCATTTACAATGCAACGTTGCTATAAAAATAGGAATATAAAAACTGGGAGAAATGAAGTAATACTTATAAGGGATTTTTTCCCCCCAGGGAGGGCCAGCCACCGGTTCAGTAAAAGAAATGTAGGCCACATAAAAAAGAAAAAAGTTTTGTTTTGAAATGAGAGCATTTCAGTGCCTAAAGGGAAGTAAACAGGACACGTGTGTCTCTGCAACAACTGCAGCGGAATTTTGGTGACGTGCATCTGCTTTACCAAATATTTAATCCCAAAGATTCTCCGTCCCCTGGGTTATGCCGAGGTGACGGGACTCGTCCAGAGCTTTGACACTTCAGACGGAACTGCGGCAGACTCACGGATGGGCCTGTTGGCTCGCACAACCGGAAGAAAGGCTGGATGACACCACCTCACAGGCATCCGTCCCCAAAGTACCAGCAGGCACGCCCGTGCTGTCTTGTTCCCAAGGAAAATCTAATTTCAGACTCCCAGGTAGTGAAGCCCTTTGCTTCGAATTACAGCCTAGCCGGGCTGGCGGTGCGGCCGCCAGGGGGCGCCGGGGAGCAGGGGCGGCCGGGAGGGCGTCTGCTCCTGCCGCCCCTCCCCAGCACCGACCAGCCCTCCCTCAGCAAAGCCCAGCGCACTTCCTTTTCCAATAGCACTGACAGACAACGCTATTTTCATTAGAAACTTTTCCCCGTCAGTCCACAGACAAACTATATTAGTGTTCCTCGGCATGCCAGCTCATAGCTGAATTTACAAGACAGAATCGCTCTCTTTAGAGTGTTACCTTTAACCACTGCATTTACAACATCAGAAGCCCACTGGATCTTAAAATGTACTGAGAACTACCTCCTCATGAAGTCAACCCTCTTGTGCAGGAAAAAGAAAAATGATACGCGATCTGTAGTGATCAAATGCGATGAAGTAGAAAAGCAAGATCGCTTTCAACTTAATGATCACCTTCCAGCTTAGTGACCTACTCCGCCTGTGGGAGTCTCGCTGAGTCCTTCTCCCCTGGCAATGCCACTTCCTTCTGGAATTGACATTGTCCTGCGGGGAATGGAGCAATGTGTCTTTCCCATCCGAGTTTCCATTAAAAGCAGACCAAGAGGAATACGGCCCAGAGATACGACTCCTGAGGCTCTCCCCCCACACCGGGTCCAGACCTGCACCCTTAGGTCTGGATGGATTCAGTGCTTTGCAGCCCTAATTCGTGGCACTGACTCCTAGCCTTCACGTGGGTTCACAGTTGTGCATTCCTTTAGGTAAATTGAAATATGGACGCAGAGTCCTAAGGAAGAAGAGGAGCTTTCCGGGAGTTCCTCGGTGGCGCAGCAGGCTAAGGATCTGGCATTGTCACTGCAGGGGCTTGGGTCACTGCTGGGCCGTGGGTTCGATCCCTGGCCCGGGAACTTCCACATGCCAAAGGCATGGCCAAAAGAAAAAGAAAAGGAGCCTCCTTGTGAGTGTCCTGCTAGAGCATTTGCTCAGGCGGTTTAATGTGCCTACTCCATCCAAGTCAGGGTTCGCGGCTGCCATCTTCCCCGCCCTCACAGAGTGCTGCCTACACAGCCCCTGTCTGCCCAGCTGGCACCTGCCTTCGCGCTTTGGGTCTGAGGGGTTGGGGGGCAATGAGACAGCTACTTGCCGGGGTGAGACCCAGAGCTGCAGGGGAGCACAAGCAGCTCTAAGGAGGTTGGAGGAGGCCCCAAGGGCAGGCAGGCATCTGTCAGAGAAAACTAGACGGGGATGAGCTTTTGAGGTCAGGAGAGGATGTGGGAGAACTCGGCAGGTGTTTGGGGAGGCAGGGCCTCCAGGACAGGGGTGGCGTGCAGGGGCAGGGGCGCCCTGCACCAGAGGATCCGTCCTGGGGGCATGGGGGCCCCCGGGGAAGGCTGCCCTAGGCAGGTGCCTGCGAGCGAACGGGGGGAGGAGGCCTGGAGCAGGGGAGGGGCAAAAGATGGGGGTGCACATCGGAGAGAAGAGGGCTTGGAGGGGCAAAGAGGGCCTCCAAGATGATGGAGAAGTGCCAAGCTTAGAAGAACTATGAAGTTGGGAATAACTGAAAGGAGGCTCATGAAATGGGCACATTCAGGGCTGGGAGTGAAGGGACGTTAAACAAACCCGGATAAATTGCCCAGAGATCCAGTGGGCATGGCTCAGACCAGGTTGGGAACTTTTTCCGTAAAGGCCCTGACAGCGGTCTGCCCTCAGCGGCCACAAGGTCTCTGCCAGGACGGTGCCCTGGGAAACGCGTGGGCGAGAGTGGCCTGTGCGGCAAAGCTGCTACCATCAGTGCAATTCGAGGCCCGTGGCACTCTTGCAGGCCCCACAATGTTATTCTTCCTTCAGGTTTTCCAGCCCTTTAGAAATGGAAAGGCTGTTCTCAGCTCACATAAAACCCAGGTATGGGGGTGGGGGGGCAGCAACGCCGCCGGGGGCTCTGGGGCAGAGGTGCGCCACTCTGCTCTCCCAGCGTCCCTCCCCGACCCCCGCACACGGTTTCTGTCCCCCCCATCTCCAGGTGGTCCCGCCCCTCCCCTCACATGTCTCGGGTCCAGCCTCACCAGCCCGCTGGCTGTTCCCTCTCACACGTGGGTTTCCTGCCTTCTGGTAATTTCCACCCAAGCCTCATGATCAAGTTTAAAATTGGCCACTTTGGTAAAGCTTGCGCTAATTCCTGCAGGCAGACGGACGCCTTGCCTCTGCGTGTGAGCACATGTTTCACCGTCTTCTCATCCACACTCTTTTCCTTGAGACTTGTTACAGAGACGGAAAGAGAAGACAGGTGGCAGAGAGGTGAGAGGGTAGATAGCTGGGTCGACGGATCATGGTGGGGGCAGACAGATGGGCAGACAGGTAGATAGACAGGCAGACACAGAGCAGCTCCTGAGTGTCTGGAGCAACGCAGGTGGAAACGCCAGTGTTTGCTGAGTGTCTGACGGCAGCTAAGGGATGGAGCCCAGAGCCTGGGCAGAGGCCCCGCTCCTCACGCCCAGGCCTTGTGCTCCCCTCCCCCCGAGGGGGCCCATGGCACTCTTTCTTTAGGAGCAGGCCTTGGGGACAGTCTCCTTGGGGGTGACTGCAGAGCCCCCACCCGGGGTGTCCGCTGCCTGTCGCCCACGGAACAGGAACGGCTCTTCCCAGCTCACACCCCTCAGCACCCGGCCCGGCCCGGCCCATCCTCCACAAGCACCTTCCTGAATGTTTTAACAACCCTGTGAATCTGGTGACAGAGAAATGGAGCTGTCCTCCACGTCCGCCTTGTCCTCAGCAGACGGTGGCAGCCCCTGCCTTTCCCTCCGAAGTTCCCGTTCTGTGTCTTCGCTGCTTTGTGGGTCGGCCGCAGAGCAGGGCCCTGCCTGTTTCCAGCAGGGGCTGTCTTTTCTGGGCAGGTGAGAGTCAGTGCCCAGGAAGAACAAGCCTGAGGCTCCTCCGGGGCCTGGCCCGCTGAGCTCCAAGAGCCAGGCGGCCGGGGGCGCGCGGGGCGGTCGCACCTCTGCCCTTGAGGAAAACACGGCACAGGAAGGCTGGTTCATCTAACGCCGCCCGGCCCAAGCGGAAGAGCTGAGCAAGGGCCCTGCCCAGGAAAACGTGCTCCGGGCCACGACCTCACCCAGGGGCACCAGGACCACGGGCCAAAGGCGGCCTGGCCTCACCACACAGCAGCAGGTGTGCGGCAAAGAACGACCGCTAGGACGTGTCAGTGAGCGGAAACCACATAAGCAGAACCCTAATTACGTGGATTCAAATTTTTTCATCCTTCATTTGCAAGCAAGTGAATGAAGTTATAACAAAGCCTGAAACTGGCAAATTATTATCACAAAAAACCCAGTTATTTTCTGTTCTCTAAGCCACTCCCTTTTCCCTACTTAACACCTTTGTTTCTACACTTTTAAGTCGATGCACCAAGGACAATCAGTATGAGATACACCAAGGAAACATTACACCTCATTCGCCACATGAGTTAGTTGCTATTGAGGCAAAGAATGGCTGAAATAATGTAGACGGACATGCGGCAGCTCATAAGGACTGTAAAAGGGTCTGGAACTCCCCCAGAATTCTACTTAAATGTTTTCTTTTTTTTTTCCTTCGGTGTGCTGTGATTTTAATTAACAATCATTCTCAGAGAGCAGCTCCAGTGTTTAAAACCCTCTCTCCTCGCCTCTGCTGGAGAAAACCAAGATAAGACTCCAAAACTATCCAACTTCTATAACCTGTGTTCCCCTCGGTGAAATCCACCCACTAAGGCCACACAGCCTAGAATTTAAAAGAGAAGCGTGGTTAGACAGGTACGTCAAACGAAGCGGCACAGGCTTCCCTGCGTGGTTCAGCTACTTACCCAGTTAGCTTTGCGATGACGTGGGAACCAGCCAGTTTAGGGCTGACGACACTGGAAGTGGGTCAGATACGCAGGAGAGGAAACAAACAACCTCTCCCTGTGAACCACGCGGGGTCTGCTTCCCGGGTTCTACGCTGTGGGCGGCCACGGTGGCTGCCACGAGTGAGGCCAGTGACAGAGTGACACAGTCAGGACCCAGGCTCCATGCGTGGCCGTGCCCGCCGCAGCAGGGCGGTGGGACGGGCAGAAGCCGTGTGTCCCTGTCTGCACATTACAATCAACGGTGGCTTTAAAAATGCCACACAAGGGAGGACCCCCAGGGCTCTGGAGCTGCCCGGCCTGGGGGACGGCCCCGGGTGTCAGAATCAAGGCCTCCCCAGGTGACAGCAATGCGCACGAGGGGCGCCCAGGGCCCCAGAGCCGAGAGCTCCGGCAGCGACACCGGCTCCCCCGGTCTGGCCTGTGTGCGGCGTCCGTCAAGGGTCAGGAAAGAGGAGCAGCTGTCTCAGTGAGCAGCCAGGGCGCCTGGCCCCCGCCCTGCCAGGCGCCAGCCCTCCTGGCCCCCGGGGACACGGAGCAAAAGGGTCTCCCTCCCTCCTGCGGTCCTGCTCCCGCACCCGAGCGACCCCGACCCCGGGCGGCTTCCTCGGGGCCACAAGCGACCGCATGCTGGACAGTCGGTGGGGGATGGGCATATACACAATCACAATGATAACGGCAAGCGCGACTCTGGGCATACGTGTGTGCACCTCCTACCATCAAATCCTTTGGGGGATATTTCCCTGGTTTGCACCTTGGGGGCTATGGCCCGCTTGCCGTAAGTATGGCTGTCGTAACTGTTGTACTCAAACGAAGTCTTGGAATATTTCTCCAGCTCTTTGGCCAGGTTGGAGCGAGGCGTGGTGGTGGGGACGTTGTTTCTGTAGCCGTAGTGAGGGATCTCGAGCTGCTTTACAAAGCACATGGGCCTGGAAGCAAACAAGAAACACTGGGGAGCTGGCTTCCTCGCACCTGCGCACGAGAGAGACGCGGCTCCGGTGACAGTCAGAGCATCTTGCTTCCTGGCTGCACGCAGGGACCGGGAACAGGCCGCGCGAGCTGGAACTGCGTGGCAGCGAGCCAGCGCCGCGCCTGCGACGTGGGCTAATGAGGGAACAAGACACGCGGAGATGAAACAGAGGCTCTGGAGGACGTGGGCAGAGGTGCAGCCTGGCAGTGACCGGGACGGACGCCAGGCCTGCGGCCTCACTCGCAGCTGGGGCATCGGTGCCTGGGCCGGGCCCTCGGGAGGCAGGGCTGAGCCCCAGGCCCGGGACGCCCCGAAGCCCCGGGTTAGAGAGGGCCGGCCGCGCCGCCTCCCCACCTGCGGGCGGGGCCTCATCAGGAGAAGGCTCGTCATGACTCCCCCATGTCCTGGTCTGTCCCCCACGTGGTGTCGCTGTGTCAGAGCCGAGGCTGCTGCCTGAGGAGGGGAGGTCGGCCACTCCGTCAAGAGGCCGACAGAGCCCTCTGTGGAAGGCAGGCAGGGCGCCGACCCCAGGAAAGGGGGGTGGCCACCCCGCGGCCTGTCGAGGTGGGCACGAGGCTCTTCCCAGCTCTTGGGGGTTTGGCTCAGGGAGGCAGGCCACCAGCAGGAGCCCCCAGCCTCAACCCTTCTCCCTCTGCCCCAACTTTCCTTTGTTAATAGCGGCTCCTTCTCAAATGCACACAGCCCAGGGCCGTGGGAGAGGCGTCACGCTCCCCGGGACTAGGAGCGGGCTGAGGAGGGCCTCCTCTGCCTGGTGTCAGCTCCCCCTCGAGTGCGCTACAGGCACCGCGGGCACGTTAGGCGGGTGGCGCCCACACACAGAAACATCTAGAAGAACACACACCAGAACGCAGTGAGGATTTGTCTCCAAAAGGTAGGATCCTAGGTGGTTTTTATTTTTGTCTAGTTAACTACTTCCACTTTTTATAAAGATTTTAACTTTTCTATTGAGAGAAAAAAGGGAGTTTCATGACTGCAGTAAAACCGTTTTGGAAAGATGTGAAATAACACGTGACAAAACCAAAGAGGAATTCGTATCATCTTCCAATGATTTTTTTTCCAAATATTTATCCCAAATCGTGTGTGTGTGCGTGCATGCGTGCACGTGCGTGTGTGTGCGCTAAGCACTCTCCCCTAATAGCAGAGTTGGAACCAGCCCACCAGGCGCAGGGCTGGAAGCCGGTTCTGGCACAGCTCATCCCGTGCCGCCGGGGACCTGCAGCTGTAAGAGCACAGCCGCGTTTCTTACCGAGACGTGGATGTGTGCTTTTGGTGTGACACCCACTGAGAAGGCAGAGGTCAGGGGGCCGTGGCGGTTTTGCACGGACGAGGGCGCGCAGGAACCGCAAGGCGCACACGGATGTAAGACCGAGGGAGGTGAGGCCCCCGCCCGTCCTCTCCTGAACCCAGCGGGGCTGAGCAGGTGGTCCTCGCGGCCCCTTCGTCTCCGCGGCCAGTGACCAGCGGTTGCGGGTTGGCCCTCCAGCCCGCTGGCCTTCTCTCTGTCAAGCGTGGTCCTACCCCCACCCCCGGGGCCTCTCTCCAGGGGGAGGCCCTGCCGCAGCCGTGACGTCCTCGAGAACGTGGACGTCCTCCTGCAGGGACGCCCTTGCCGCCAAACTAAGATACACGACTCTGGGCAGCTAGCTCATCCTCGAGGCTTTCTTTTCAGGCGCATTGACAGAAGGATGGCGCTTCGGGGCCAGAAAGAAAGCGCCCCGTGAGCTGCCCACGGGGGAGCCCGAGAGGGGGCGCGGCGCCCGCCGTCACACAGCCCCCGGGCCGGAGCCGGGCCTCCGCGGGCACGGCGCCCGCCTCCCCCGCGCCCTGGCGGTACCTTAGCACTCGGTCGGAGGCCTGGCTGGACTTGGACACGTCGCAGCTCTGGTGCTTTTCCTGGGCCTTCGCCAGTTTCTCCGCTGCGGCGATGGGGCATCCGGACAGGCTGCAAGGACAGAAAGGGCTGAGGCGTCTCCTTCGGGGGACACCGCAGCGCCCACCCCGGTCAGGGCGCCCTGGCGGGACAGACAGGCAGGGGGACAACAGCTCGCCCGCCTCCCGTCTCCAGCAGACAATGCCAGGGGCGGGCCACGCGTGAAGGTCGCGCAGGACCAAGGTTGGGGGTGGGGGGAGGGGGGAGGGACGTCGCAGACGCAGCTGCCCTTCTGGGGCCTGCGGTTTCTGGACATGAGGCGCTAGCTGCCGGCAGCAAGGACTTCTGATGCCCAGGAGCTGGGCTCTCCCATACCAGCAGGTGGCTTGCTGGGTCCCCCAGGAAGGGGCACGGAAGGGGAGGGAGGGGGCGTCAAGTACTTTGTGACTGAGGCTTTGTGAAACCACAGTGCCGGCTGCTTGTGCCTGGGTCTCTGTACGCAGTACAGACGCTGAGTCCCCATAAACGCGACTTGGAAACGGGTGAGTCTGCAGAGGTGGGGGAGGGGCTGACGCTGAACCCCAACCATGCCCAGGGCGCCCCGGCAGCCCGCCCGCCACGCCCTTCTCCGCGGGAGGCCTGGGCCACCGCTGCGGGACCAGGCTTTTGACTTCTTTCACCATAAACAGCATAAGTAGCCAAATCCACTGGACAAGCAAAAATTAAAGTGAAACTTCTAACAGTTTCCTCTGGATGTAATTTTATACAGCTTTGTGAACCTGAGCCTACAGGCAGTAAAAAAAAAAAATAGCAGGATCACTTTTGCACTACTGAAAAAAACCTGATTATAAGTAACTTAAGTCAGAATAGGTCAGGAAAAGCGTAGTGGGGCTTGTCAGAGCAGAAGCGTGGCTCTGGGCCGGGCGTCTGCAGCAACTGCCCGGCAAAGCCCATCACACCAGCCCCTCCCTGCCTGCAGCTCACCCACATGACCCCTGCTGGCGACCAGGGCCCAAGTGCAGGGTCAAGGGGCGCCCAAGGGAGGTCACCGCTCGCTCTTACTCCTCCAGTTCCCTTCCCGGCTGAGGAACGGGATGCAGGCCGGGCCCCCCGCCCCCGGGAGGTAACGGGGCTCTTAGCAGGTGGTCGTGGTTCCACCTGGGGACCGTCCGTGGGGGCTGTCCTGCCAGCACGACAGGGCGGGTGAACAACTAGGAAATCCCCGTCTGCAAAGGGGTCGGGGCGGGGACCTTGCCACCTGGCCCCCTGAGAGCGGGACCCGGGCCTCTGCCTCCTGGGGCCGCACTCCCTCCGGAGGTCCCGGGGCCACGGCCGCCAGGGAGCCGCTCCCTGCAGCCAAGGCGCAGGGCTCCGCTTACCTTCTGTGCGAGTTCCTGTTGCTATTTACATGCCCTCGCCCTGTGCAGCCCGGAGTAGGACACTTGAGAACATTCTCATGCATGGCAAGAACTTGACGAGGAGAGGCAGAGAAAACAGCCCAGCGTTAAAACACAGAAATGGTCCGAGTACAAGAGTATGCAATCACTGTAACAGAGCTGCTAGTTTACGACAGACAGGCCTACAGACAGCGAGATGGACATGATCGGGGGACACACGTGGGAGGAAAAGGGGCCCAACCTCACTCTAGGCGGCATGCGAAGCGGGCATGCGGGGCAGGAGCTGTGGCCTCGGGACGGGAGGAAGGAACTGCTCCCGATGGGGCAGGAAAGCCGGGCCCCCCGCCCCCCGCGTAAGCACTGAGTAGTGGGGAGTCAGCTAACAGCACTTAGGTCGGTGGCTTCTAGAACACGCCTCCGCTTAGGAAACACGCGGAGGTGTGTTTATGAAGACGTGGCGGTCGTGGGCGAAGAGACAGCCCCAAACCTCATTTTTAAATGAAATGAATGTGATAGTGACTTCCCATCTAGAAAGCAGGTGCTGATTCTTTTTCACGTGGAGTGAGAAGGCAGGAGGTGCTGTGCAGGCCCGAGGGACCCCAAGGGGCCGAAGCAGGACGTGGTCTTGGGAGCAAGGGCTCAGCCGCCCCGTGTCTGGAGCCCGTGCTCAGATATCCCCGCAGTGGCCGTGGGCCTGGACTGTCACCTGTCCTTTCTTTCCTAGTCCTCAGTGACCACTCACTGTCCTGGGTTGTGGGGACGGCTGGGGGCGTGAGCAGTGCCACCCGCCAGCGAGGTTACCTGGCGCCCGGTCAGCATCAAAGCCCTGCAGGCCCCGGCCGGCCCAGACCAGCCGGTAACTGAACTCCCGCAACCCTCCTCGTCCCCAGAGCCGCCTCTCTGCCCTGACGACCCCCCAGTCCCAGGCTGCCCTCCCCTTCCCAGGCAGCCCCATGTCCCCGCTCCGTTGTCCGTGCAGGGCTCGCCCTGCTGGGACCCGGCCGGAGCGGGTTTCAGGGGCCCCTGCTTCCTTCAGGGGGTGGCCTTTCCTTCTCTGGCCCCAGCAGGTCCGCAGGACGCAGCCGCCTCTCACACAGACAGAGGTCCCCCGCTTATGCTAAACTCCTCAAAGGCTGTCTTCCCTGGAGGGGCCTGCGGTGTGGACGCCCTCTCCTGCCCCCACCCCGTCGTCTCTGGGGGTCCCTCCCGGTGCCGCCCTGCGTCTGCACTGCCCTGCTGCTTGCTCCTCCTCCTCCCCGGGCCCCAGGGGCCGCTCCTCTCCCCGCCCGCGTCCACACCTCCGTTTCCGGGCTCCCGCTCAGCCCCAGCTCGCCGCCTCTCTGGGCAGCTCCGGACCCAGTTGTTGCCGACACTGCTCGGAGGACAGAGCAGGTGGCCAGCAGGGCCCAGCCTCGTCCAGGTCCCCAGGCTGGTCCCCCCACAGCCCAGCAGGAATATCATTCTGGGCGTCCAGGGCTACCTGGGAGATCCAAGGCCCTGGCCCCGGCAGGACGTGGTCCTCGTTCCCATTTCCTCGGCTCCGCCCGACCCCTGCCCGGGGGACGCCCGGCGCCTTCTCGGGCCGGCCTCCCGCTCTCCTCGCGTCCTGCCAGCCTGCCTCGGGGATGGTCCTGGAGTCCGTCCCTCTCCCTCCTCTCTGCGCTGCCTTCCCCCTGCCCTGCCCTCCCGCTGGAGTTCCCAGCAGCTCTCAGAGGCGCTGTGGATTCTCTCTCACGCAGGACCTGCCCACGGGCTGTCCCCGGCCCTGTGCTCGCAGCAGGGGAGCCTCCGTGACGCAGGGGCCACATGTCCCGTGCTCTGTGCCCTTCGCAGCTGGGCTGGGAGTGCTCGATGGCGAGTCCTCTGTGTCTCTAACAGAGTGCTGCAAACTGGGGCGCCGGCTGCCTTACGGGGTTCAACTGGGCAGAAACGAGGACTGGGGAGCTGGCCCAGGAGGAGCTAAGACGTGAAATGTGGAGAACGAGAGGCCTGACTTCTCTGGAGCCTTGCACCGGCTTACACATTACAGTGTCACTGACAAGTCGTGCGGCAGTGAGTCTTCACGGGCGGTTTCCGGGCATGCCCTGAAGGCATCTGAAAGCTGGGGTCAGAGCCGAGCGCCTGCCCCCGCGCACAGGTGAGGCCACGTGGGACCTGACCGGGGTCTGTGTCAGCAGGTTCGGGGCGCAGCTTGGCAGGACACAGGAGATGTTTTAGTGCATTCAGACTTTTCCTGTGAAAATACGGAGCTGGGGCTGCTCGGCCAGGAAAAGGAGCTGACGTCCTACTTCGACGCCTCAAAGAAAAACTGTGGAAAGAAGCTCTTCTGAGAACATTAGCGCTCGGTCCTCACGCGTTGTTTGCAGACAAGGACAACAAAGGACCGAGAGCAGGTCACCTGCCCGAGACCCACAGCTCATTCGGACTGAGCATCAGACCCAGGTCTCCACGGAGATGGGCGGGCTCGGGGTGGGGACCGAGGTGGCCTTGGCTCTGCTTTCTGCTCAGCTCACAGAGCGCCGAGCATCGGCAGGCAGCCGCACGCTGCCGGTTCCCGGGAAGAGCAGGTGACCGTCCGGCCTTCGTGCTCCCACCTGGAAACAGGGCCAATACTACCCTGAGGGTCTATTGGGATCAACAAGACCGTGTCGGCTGAGCGTGAGCTGGGGGCTTGAGGCGGGGTGGGGGCGGGGGCGCTGCGGGAGGGAAGCTGCGCGGGGCAAGCAGGGGCCTCCCGCTCATGTAACACACGGGCACCGCCCTGCTCTCCAGTCCGCCTGTGTCACAGCTCTGCGCCTCGGCCCGCAGGACGGTGCCGAGAAACGGGCTACTTCCAGGAGCCACTTGAAAACCTGGAGCCACAGTAGCTTCTGCAGATACTTCACCTGAAAACACCTCACTGCACCTGTTTTCTAAGCTCGACTATGCTTCCAGACTGTTCTCTGTTCTTCCCAAATGGGCCACTTTGATGGGACAGTCCTCAGTCCTCAGGAGATCCTCTCAGCAGTCAGCTGGTCGCCGCCACATCTCAAGCCAATCTATGATGCCTTCCCCGCTGGAAAGCAATCCCTGAACCTTAGACTCAGAACCCGGATCTTAATGCACGTGATCATGTCCCAAAATGGGCCTTCTTTCCCTGAGTATCTAAATAGTTGGCACACCTTTAGGTGCCAAGAGAAAGGCAACCCAAAACGTGTCCACCAACTCAGTTCTAAAAGAAGTTCAGTCGTTTTCACCGACTTATTTCGGATTCTAACTAAGGGCAGTGGGAGCGTGAGGTCCAGGCCCACCTGCGTTAAACCTCCTTACTTAGGGCTCTGCCTTGTAGAGGTGTCGGGGCAACTATGCCAGGAAACAGGTTCTACAAGTAAAAACACAGTAAAACACGGATACTGGTCCACATCGACAGAAGGGTTCAGATAACAGGCCAAAGACGTCTCCAGGCCTTTTTCTTAGGCGCTCACAGCTGTCTGGAGCTGCCTGGGCGTCTCGGAGGCTGTCCACGTCCGGCTCTACGGTCCGGGAGGAGAAAAGGAGAGAGGTGACCTGTCTGGGGTCACGGAGCAAGTGAGAGGGGCGGTGAGGGCCGAGCTGCGGGAGGCAGCGCTGAGGGGGAGGCCGTCGCCGGGCCACGCTGCAGGCTGGGGGCTGGGCGCGGCCGCCTGCGCGTGGCCGCACCGCCCGGAGATGGAGATGACAGAGAGGGAGGATGGCGGAGACGAGTCACAGGCGCGTGGGCCAGGGCGTGGTGAGACACGGACTTACTTTCTGGAGGGACCCTATCTTTGTGCGGGCATCCGGACAGACTGCGGTGATGCGGATAAAGCCCGGTTACGTGGCCAGTTCCATCGCACCCCGGGGTGGGGCACTTGCTCTCTTTCTTTTCTGCTCTCGAGGGATCTAAAAGCGACAACAGGTGTCAAGAGAATGAATTTCTTTTTTACCGGCTGAAGACAAATGTGATTATTCAACAATCTGAAGAGACCTTGAGACATAAGAAATAAAGCAGGTGTTGGGGACAGACTGTGACATCAGTTGATAGCCGTTTGCTTTGGGGTGATTTTTTTGACCTTTAAACAGTATAATCATGAGTTATAAAATATCTGACTGCCGACACTGAAGGAAACAAGAAGGCTCTCCCTACCTGACCTCTTGATTAATTGTTTTCCCGTGTGTTACATGATAAGCTGTGTTGCTCAAAGAAACCAACATAAATAATGATGAGACAGTGACCTTCTCAGAGAACAAAACATCTCTGTGATCCTTCAGCAACTGCTCCGTGACATTGAACCAGGAAACTTAATGTCGTTTAAACACTCTTGAGCAGAGTTTTTATCGAGCACTTGGATTGCATACGATAGAGGCTATGAAATTTGACCGGTATTGAAATTTCTCCTCTGGCAGCGCGGTTCCCGCTCCTGAACACACCAAAGCAGCATTGTTCTCACGACCAGTGAACTCTCAGAAGGCACTGCAAGCGGATGACCGGGACGGTGCAAGTCCCACCCCGGGGCGTGGTGGGCGATCGACATGTCTCCGAAGCCGCTGGAGCAGACGTCGGCTCTGATCTCCTAGTCTGTCCTTGGGGCCAGAGGGAGCTCTCGCAGCCGTGCTGCATGCGGGGCTGAGGGGGACGCGTCTGGGCAGCCTGGGGCTCTGTGGTACCGCCGGGAGGAGCTGCGGTACCGGCTGGTCAGAACTCCAATGCCAGATGCCAGGAATGCAATGACATTGCTGACAAAACGATTTCTGTACCCAGAATGGACCACAGGTCACAGATGTGCCGGAAATAACCCCAGACACTATTTCTAAGATCCAGCCCAGACCGGATAGTCACGTGAGTGTGTGAAATACCGATCTGGGGGCAGTTTTCAAAACCCAGTGCACAGGTCACCAGATGGGGACTAGTACGAATTCGGTCCAGGCGACGAGACAGTTAAAACATCTTTAGGGGTTAATGTTTTATATGGAGACCTCATTCATCAGGCCAATCATGATTGCTAGAAATGTTCTACTTTTGGCTAAGGATTCATTTTATATCAAGAAGAAGATTGGCTTAAAATTTTGGGAACTTTTATGGGCTTTCTTCCTAAGTCATTCATGTGAACTGGAAATAGACAAAGGGCTCACAGGAATAGATACAGACTTTTACGTTTATATAAAAATCCCTCCTTCTATTTTTTAGCTCACATTTTATTCTCCGAAATGTGTCTTTTAGGTCCTGGAAAACCTTCAACCAGTGCTGTTGCTGAGGGGAGTGTCCTAGATAAAGAGCTCCTTCCTCCCGTTATTTATAGATAATAACCTCTGATGACAAAGCCAAGCCTACGCTGTTGTGACTTCAATTTCTAAATCTCTTACGGGAGCTCCTCTTACACATGCTAGATCCCAAAGCGCAGTGTTTTACTGCCTTTTGGGAAATTTCATGATAGAAACTGGTACAATTTAATGAATGTCAATATAAAATGGTAAGTGTGTAGAAATAGTTTCAAAGGAAGACACTGATTATTTAAGACCATAAATTGGAGATATAACCTAAAATCATCAACTAGACATAAAGGAGTGCTACCAGGTAAAAAGCAAGTTATAGCTATTAGCAGGTGGCAAGTGACCCTTTTTCATGAGTGCATTTACAACGTCCTAACAAATTACACCATCTCGCGATCTTGAAAGTGTGGGGTTGAGCGCTTGTCTGTGTGGACACTGCGTGGCTCTGGCTACTTCAGTTCTGGGGACACCGCGGGCACCCTCCTCTCTCGACATGTGAGTCCTGGTGGAGGACGTGCCCTTTGATCAGTGCCCCTTGACTGTCTCCTCCTTGCAACCCCAATTCCTCTTGGGATTTAAGCAAATATTTAAGCAAACACAAAACAACCAAGCAAGCAAACAGGCCAATAGTTCTACCAAAAACCTTGCAACAACATCTAGAAAGAGCTGTGTGCTGGCTTCAGCCCACTCTCCCCTCCCCCGTCCCAAGAAGGAGAAGGAAGAGAGAGGGAGTTTCCTGACAAATTTCTGTTTCAGCCCAAGATCTTGGAAAGGTTACACATTTGTAATTGAAGCTGTTTGGAGGAGGCTGGGCATGAGTGAGGACTGGAAGGCAGTTCTCTCCACCTCGAAGCAAACCTGAGAAGCCGACCCCAGCTGGTCAGCCCGCCCTGTCGTCGCAGGGGCTCTGCAGGCCGTGCTGCCGGAGGACAGGGCCTTCGTCGTAATAAGGAGGGCAGGGCTCTCTGCCCCACTCCACTGTCCTTGCTGGGCTGTACTTACTTGGTTCTGAATAGAACTACATGCACTTGCAAAAGGAACCTGGGAGCCACTTGGAGCCCACGGAGAAGACGTGGGGCAGAGCTGAGGTCAGAGGGGGAGGATCTGGGGGACGCTGAAAGCGGAGCTTCCTGGCAAAGGCCGCTCCCCAGCCCCGCCCGCCCGCAGGAAAGCCCCTCTCGGCTTTCGGGATTTTACTGTTTGTCTCCACCCTCATTAATTTGGGGGGCAGCAAAGTGATCTGAATGCCACTTCATGTCCAAAACAAAATAAAACAACCACAAATCAAAAGCATTCAACAGCTACGGCCAGCTGCTGGGCCGAAATGAACCACAGAGATGGGCAAGGGCACAGCCAGGCGGGATTCGCGGGGACGGTGTGAGTCCGAGTGTGCTGCTGGGTTTCTCCGCGCCGAGACTCCGTCCCGAAACGCACCCTGCAGCATTCCAAATAGGTGCCCATTGTGTCTGTCCACCCGAGCCTTCCCGGGCGAGGACTCTGCTTCTTCCTAAGAGCTCTCTGTCCCTCTCAAGGACCCAGTCACCTACAGGTTTCTGCACGACTGCGCCCCAGCTGTAAACACACATGCTGGGTCTCCAGGTCCATGCAGCCCCAAAAGCAAGCTTGGGGCTCCACTGAGCTCCACTCCGGTGCCTTTAAAAAATGACCCTTCCTCGTACCCCGCCCCTGACAGGGTCTGGCCTGCACCTACCCTCCCGAAACCACGGTCAGCACGCAAGCACCTGCCACGACGGGAAACCCGCCCGGTCTCTGCCTGAGGTTCATCTCACGTGAGGTTTGGTTCAGACGATGCTCGCCCTGCCCCCGGAGGCTCGTGCACATGTTGAGAGAACACGTGCCTGAGTCACAGCAGAACGGGACGCTCTGATATTGGGTGTTTACGGAGCAAAGGATTTTCAGACCAAATGCCTGAACCTCATGATGGGGGAACTCAGTATTCATAAGGAATGGGACAAAATGCAAAGCAGACCATCTTTTCTGGTGCTCGAGGCAGCACTGGCCCCTTCCTGAAATCGTCTCTCACTTTGTTCTGAGGGCCCTGCGACTGAAGCCCCGCAGGGCCGGGGTCCTACCCCAGGTGAAACTGGAGCCGCCGCCCGCGGAAGAGGACACGGCTGGTACCAGCAACACAAGGTCACTCGTTCAGGTTGGAAACACCACCCACACACATTCGACGCAGTGACTACCCAGCACTGGCTTAAGCGTACACATGTGCGCAAACTTCACAAACGAAAACCTGGTTGGAACTATCACAGCGGCCGTTTTTGAGGAACTTGCAATAAAGCCAGCGCTGTAACCGTCTCCAGTGCAACTGAGCAGCGGGCGGTCCAGGTGCTGACGGAACCGCGAGCCATCTCGGCCTGGGACACGCCATGCTCTGCACAGCAGACGGCTCCCATCGCGTCCTATCTTAAAAGAATTACTGCGCGGCCACTGCCCCGGTGCGACGTGACCGGTCATTCTGTTACTGTGCAATTTCTGTCGGGGATGTTTTCTGTGGGGGAGGTTTCCCCCATAACTGTCCTTCGATGCTAATTTCATACATCATGATGCCACCTACTCAACGCAGTTTGTGAAATAAGCGCTTCATCCCCACCGACTAGCTGCCACTGACCTGCTGCTCCCGTGGACTGGTCTGCCCGCAGGAACCCAGGCTCAAGCTCACGGTCCCCACTCCGTGCTGGGCCCTGCCCCGGCCCGGTCTTTCCCAGCCCTGCGCGCCCCATCACACGGCTTACGATCCCCTGCTCTGACCCTAGGGCGCCGAGCCGCTCTGTACGCTGCCCAGCTGCTCTCACAGACCTAACCGCACAACAGACTTCTGGAATCAGCCCCAAGACGTGCCGTGCGGGGTCACCTCGGTGCTGACCCGACCCGCAGCCTAGGGGCCCGGCCCTGGCTCTAGCTGCTGCTCTCGGGAGGCAACTTACGGTAGGTAGAAATATTACCTTTACCATAGTATGGCTTTTTGACGTGGCCGTCGCTGGACTTAGCCTTCCTCTCCTCCCCGGGGAGCGGCCGTGGCGACTGGTCCTCGTAGGACCTCAGACTGTCCCGCCTTCCGGCCTCCAGGGCCATCTTCTCCCTCATGGCCTTGGCCCTCTCTGTCTCCAGGGCGATGGCCTTCTCCAGGAGGGTCAGGTTGCCCTTGGTCATGTCGAACACCTCCTCCGACCTGTCCGAGGTCACGGAGGCGGTGTCCTCCTCCCGCCCCGGGCGCCCGTCCTCCTTGGCGCAGCTGGAGAACGTTCTGGGCCTGGGGCTCAGCTGCTCCTCCAGCCGCATCAGGTTCGCCATGTCGGAGTAGCTCCGGTCGGGCGTCCTGCCCGCGAGGTCGTCGTCGGGGCGGCCGTGCGGGCGGAGGCCGGCGCCGGGCTGCGGCGCGCGCTCCTGCGGGCGGCCCTCGCTCAGCTTGCGGGCCAGGTCGAAGCACTGGTTCCGCAGACACTCCAGGCTGCTCAGACACGCCTCCTCGTCGCTCTCCTCCACCAGCTTCTCCGCCGGCCCGCTGCTGGCGGCCTTGCCCAGCATCGCGTAGCTCAGGCCCCGGCCGTCGGGCGGCCCCGCGTCCGCGTAGCCCCGGTCGCCCGCGCCGTCCCCCAGCGCCACGCCGTGGCCCTGCGCCAGCAGCTTCAGCGAGTCCACCGTCTCCCTGACCACGTCGCTGTCCAGGTCCAGGCTCAGCTCGGCCTTGCGGCCCGGCGGCTCGCTCTTGTCGCTGTCGTCCTCCAGGCTGTGCGAGGTGCTGCTGTTCATCTCCGACTCGGTGCGGGCGCGGAAGGCGGCGTCCTCGGCGATCTTGCCCAGGTTCAGCAGGGACTTGGCCACCAGCTCGTCGTAGTTGTCGTACTCGTCGTTGTTGTTGTCGTCCTTCTCCGCGTCCTGCATCAGGCGAGGGTTGTGGCAGTTCAGCTGACGGCCTTCTGCAAGGAGGACAGAGAAAGGGACAGGAGAGAAGAGAAAAGGAGAGGTGGCTTGCACTCGTGGCGGCCCCGCACATGCGCACGCACGCTCCCCACGTCCCGCCCGTGCACCCGGCAGGGGCTGCCCCACGGCAGGTCCGCCCACAGCGGCCACGCAGGCTGAGGCCGAGCACCACAGGTCACCTGGCGCGCACGCCCAGCGCGTGAGTGCCCTGGGTCAGCAGCGAGGAGACCAGGGTCCGTGGGGAACACACTTGAGAAGTGCGGCCCACCCTTCCTGCTGGACCGTGAGGATTACCCTTCGGACGCTGGTTTTACTGACTTACAGCCCGAGCAGATGCCAGGCCTGTCACGTGACCAGGCTTTCCAAGAGGTCATGGACTCCTCTTGTGGCTGCCTCCTAAAGGAGGTCCACAGCACTGCCTTCAAACTGTTTCACAGCCGAGCTCAGGCAGCACCGAGAAAGCCGAGGTTCCCGCTGGTCAGGCAGGGGCGCCCCGACTCGGCGGTCGGCGCAGACGCGCCCTGGTGGACTGAGGGCTACTTTGCATTTTCTGCCCCGGGGACTGCTTGTCAGGACGCACGGGGAGCAGCGGCAGTGCGCCTGTACAGGCTTAAAGGAAATCTGATGAACGCGGTTCCTTGTCTCGGCGGGCTGGAGACAGGGCGGGAGAAAGTACAAGCGGCCACCAGGTGCCCGTGGAAACCAGACCTAACAGGCAACACAGCCTCCGTTCCATTCATCCGCCCACAGCCTCTGGAAAATTCTGGTGAGCTGGTAGAAATAATGTGTGAATAACTGTCCCGTCCAGTCGCAAAATAACCTTCAGGAAAACGCATTAAAAAAAGACCAGGTTAACAACCGCACGAAGCCCCGTTTCCACTGGAATGCGTTCTGTTTAACACCAAAGGCAAACATGGGACCGCACCTCCCTTCCCCACGTGAGGGGGCCGCCGCCACGGGTGCCGCGAAACCGAGATTACGCCCCGCGGGTTCTCCCCAGACGGCTCCCTCCCTATCTTAGGCTGGATCCGGCCAACTGCGTGCCGTTTCCAGATATACTCTCTGTTGCTAGGAAGACTTTTTAAAGTTTATTAATGAGGAAATGAGGCATACGGGCTGGAAGACACCAGCTGACTCAGAGCCAAGTCGTGGAGCCCAAGTGTTTTCTGGATGGACTTGGTGCTGTCTCCTCAGGAAAGGCTTTTGTCGGGGAACCGGGTTTGGAAATCGGCCTGTCATAAGAGAAAACACCCAGGAGCCAGGGCACCGGCTGTGAGGTCCAGCAGCGCTCTAAACACCTGCCCCCCGGCCTGCCCGCAGCAGTCAGAAAGCGTCACCGAGTGTAGGACCGGGGTCTCCCCTGGATGAGGCCTGGGAGTCAAGGTCCTTAGGGCAAGGACAGCCATCCCCCCAAGGGCAGTGAGAGGAAGGAAAATAGGCCCCACGAACGCAATCGGAAGAACTGGGCCTGTTCACCCAACTGCATACGACCCGGCCCACCAGGCTCTCAGCTCTCTGCGCTCGGTGGAGGCGACCCTGCTGTCAGGGACCCTCGAAAATGTGACTTTTATTCTCCTCTCAGTTGATGCACTTTGGTCTTTATAGTCGTGGCTGATCAGAGAAGGAGTCTCCGCACAGCCAGGCTGCACTATCTCCACACAGCTGCTCCTTTTTGGTAGCCGGCACCGCCGTACCTACCAAGAACCCGCCACGAGGTGGATCTACAAGTCTGGTTTGAAAACAAGGTACCACGGGCATCAGCTGGGAGCTTCCGAACACAGACCCAGCCGTGATGCAGGCTTTGCACCCTTCTTCCTCCCTGTCTTGTCAGACCCGACCTATCACCCCGAGGAGCCTGGACGAGGGGGACGCTCAGGCCGGGGAAGAGGGGTCTGCGCCCCCCTCGTTCCCCTGAACTGCAGTGAGGACCCAGCGTTCATGACTCCTCAGCTCCCTGACCAGCTCTGTCATCCATGTGATTTTAGTTAAGTCTCTAAATTCAGAATCTCAGCAACATCTTCTGTTCGTTTGCCCCAAACAGGAAGCGGTTTTGATATGGTTTCTGAGCTTCCCCCATGTTCCCTCAGTGTCACGCAGAAAAGGGATATGTCCAGGCTCTTCAGTCATTAGATGCCCGTCCCTTCCCAGGTGACTCTCCCTCAAGGAGCTAAAAGCCTTCTTCAGCCACAGAGGAGGGAGGCTGGGAGCCAGCAGGAAGGTCCTACACCTGTCCTGCAGTCAGATCGGGCTGGAAATGACAGGGCAGATGATGCTACCTTGTCCAGCCCGAGCCCATGCTGCTGTGAGATGCTGTGACCTGGTGCTGCCCCGAGCTGGGGCAGGAAAGCCGAGAGCCCTGTGCCCATCAAGACCCCTGGGGCGAACGTGCTCTGCGCCCCGGCGGCAGGTCTCCGGCTGCTGGCCCGCGGGGCAGGTGCGGGGGAAGGATCTGGGGCGTGAGGTGAGGCGGGGCAGCG
>PVHT021183517.1:96640-134241 GCA_004024745.2 Catagonus wagneri
CGAACCCGCAACCTCATGGTTCTTAGTCGGATTCGTTAACCACTGAGCCACAAAGGGAACTCCCCGGAAGTTTAATTTTGATCTCAGACTGACCCCGAGAAATTCTCCTTTTCCTCATTTGGGATTGACAGAGCCATACACTGCCAATGGCCTGGAAAACAAAAGTTCCTGAAATAACACTTCCGTGGCTGTCGGGAGAGACTGATTTTTAAGCTGATCGAAAGGCATCATACTTTCTCCTCACTGTGTACAGTTGCAACCTTGCACCCAGAACACATCTTTCCTTCTGTGCTGGTCTCAGAATTCGGTGCTTTTTCTGCTGACTACAGGAGGAGGCGGGCTGCTAATTCTGATTTTCGTAGTCTGTCCACATTGCGACTTGCGTCCCTCATCAGGGACGTTTCCCGTGAATGATGCGAGAGCATAATTGGCTCATCAGTGCGAGCAGCACAAGGAGAGGGGTTTGGGGAGCAGGGGCCACGGTGCAGACCTCACCCTCATTCTCTCCTCGTCTCAGGGAAATTCAAGCCCACCGACTGCAAATTCCAGGACGCGTTAGTAACGGAGAACCTGGGGCATCACCTTGTGTGAAAGAAAAGGCACCCTGGAAACCTGGCGACCGAAATGGAGTTGATTCTTTCTGAGTCCGCAAGGCGGGCCTTGCCTTGGGCTCCATGAGAGGCGAGGCGGCTTCCTGCAGAGAAAGCGCACTGCACGGGGCGCCGGCCGCGGGTGCCGGGGAGGCAGACAGCCGGGGAAGGAACGCGACGGCAACGGCCACAGGCACCTTGAGGGGGCCGAGGCTGGGAGGAGCGGGGCGCTGCCCTGAGCTAACCGTGGTGCGCTGGACGCTACCCGCGCTTGCCACTGCCCCTGCTCAGCTGGCCGCCCGGCACGGCGGTCCCCTACCCCGTGTCCTCACGTGACTGGCGACACTCCCCCTCAAAACCCCAGCTCCTCGCAGCCACCAGCTTCTAGGAGGCGCTGCGCGTCTCCGGCTAACTCACACGCGGGACAGAGTGAAGCCAGAAACCCTTCGGCGGAGGCAAACGCTTGCGTTTTACCTAATTTAACCCAACGCTCAAGCGAACTGTCTTCAAAGCTGAATTGTCCAGAGAGCCCCAAGGTTCAACAAGGAGAGAGCAGAGCCAGGACGATACATGTTTGCAAGTCTATTTCAGAAAGAGGATATATTCAGCACCAGTTAGGAGCTAAGGACCAGTGAGGGCGGGCCTGCCGCTTATCTGGACACAAACTGCTACACTCTTCCCAGGAAACTTTCTTTCCTGTCATTGGGAAGATACACAGTGTACTCAGAAGGGGACACACACACACACACACACACACACACACGGATCACACAGATGTGTGCATACCTGCTATTGAAACATTATTCTTTTTACGGGGCTGTGGTATGAAAGTGAACTATAACTTACTAGGCATTCAATAACCATTTGATCTATGCTTCTCACCTCACGAGATAGAAGGTACTAAACTATGTACAAAGCTTGCTATTAGAAAAATCTCTGACCCCTGAAAAATAACTTAACTTTAAGATGACAAGGGAACTTATATTTAATAATTACCAACTTAGACCATTATATACATTTTGAAAATAAAATTCTTCATGCAGAAGAGCAGCCTATGATAGGTCAACGGGACAAAATACAATTTTGATTAACTGGTTATGAATTTAATGTAATCTGAAGCTAATTAGTTATCCTTTCCCGCTGTTCAAATAAGCAGACGGCGATAAAAAGAACAGGAGCCCTGAAGCAAGAAAAACCATCGGAAGAGTTCGGCTGTTTATCTACCACCTGCTAAAAAGAATCTAACCTCCGCGTCCAGTTAGGACGACGTGAGTTAGAGTCTCTACTGAACCCCCTCACACGATCACGGTGAGGTGCACGTCACTGCCCTGGCCGGAAACAGACATTGTGGGGAAAATTTCGGTTCCTATGTAACTCTGACGCTGGATGAATCTTGGAATTAAAAGAAGCACCTGACTGGCAAATTACAAATTACAGCCCTCTGGTACTCTCCTAACTGTCCTCAGCGGTGGAGTCACTTGGTGGGCTGTGGACCTTTATTTTACCTAAAACAAAACCTCTCCATAAACGGCACATTCAGCTAGAACACAGGTGGAGAACGGACACGGCATCCTACCGGAAGAAAAACTCTGAGGCTTTTGTCTCTGCTGGCGAGGCTGAGGTCCCTGCGGCTCTGTGAGGATGGCCTGGTTTCCTTGTGCTGGGTGACCAGCCGCTGTGACGGCCCCGCGGGCCCCCCCGCCCGGTGGCTGCGGCCACCTCCTCACCGCATTCTGGCCGGCTTGCTTCTCTGTTGGCTCTCAGACACTGTCTGCACTTAGATTTGCTAAGTCCCGCAGGACAGAACCCACTGACAGCCTCGCGGAACAGCGGTCACCAAGAGTGTCCACCACGGGCGGGCAGACCGACTTCAGGACAACCCAGATGTCAGTCACCAGACACAGGACGTCCTCGCCCTGGTTTGCAGAAATGGGCACAAATACACCCCGCGTGGAACGTCCTGGCCTTCACTGCACTTCTCACGCTGGACGTGGCTCTGGGGGTGGACGCTACCCCCGGCAGACGGTGATCCGGCACAAACCTTAGTCCCAAGTTAAAATAAAAGGCACCGGGGAGGACACGGAAACAGGGGTGGACAGACACGTGCCTTCCAAAGCCCGACTGTTCTAAACCGCACAGCGGGCAGTATGACGACCTGAAGTAAGTGCTTCCTCAGCAAAGCTATGTATCCTTGGATCTAGAACCTTCCTGAGGGATCCTGACGCCGGCGTTACGAAAGAGCTGCAGTATAACCGGCCTGGCACACCGTCACGTGATACCGGCTAATCGAGGGCTGGGAACACCTGCTCATGGGCTCCTCCAGCGGAGACTCTGTATAACAGCAAAGCCTGGGGGAGCTGTCTCTAGGAGTCAGGTGTCGGGAGCGACGTCTCGGGAGGGATGGTTTGTTCAGTCTGGAAACCGAGCGCACCGCTGGCACTGCCCGCACTGGCCTTGGAGCGAGCAGAACACACGGGAGGGTCGGTCACACGGGCCGTCTTTGATCTAAATGAGTCCTGGGACTTAGGGTTTGCAAGAGAGATGGTCTAAGAGAGAGGAAATTATTACACTTTACTGCCAAAAATATTTGGTGAAACGGACCTGTCTTCTTAATAGAAGGGAGGGGTAGCCTAACGATCCATCCTCGGTCATCATGGTCGAGCTCTCTTTACTAGTCCACCTGATCAGTGATTCCAGGAGGTGTTCAGCAGGGAATCCAGAGCTGAACATGAATGCTGAACCCGGGAGCCGGCAGGTGGTCGTCTCCCCTTCTGCTGTGTATTTTCCTTCTGGAGTCTGCCTCCTTTTGTGCCTCTGATTCTGACCCAGTGCTTGCTGAGCACAGAATGCTGGTCACCACGCTGAGCTGAGCAGGTCATGCAATTAGACATTCCAGGGTGGTATTATAATCATGCAATTGTTTCACGGTCCTATCATGCATCCATTGATTACGCCCACTTACTGGGATTCTTCTAGAAAAATCTCTTTAGCTTTGATTGCTCTCTCACTTTTTAAAACAATTCTGTTGTTCAGAGTAAACAAACCCAGTAAGTCACATTCTAAAGCTGCCTCGATAAAGCTCTGATCACTTTTCCAAAATATGTCACCTTGTACTTTTAAAATTATTTAAAACATGGCCCAGGGTAAACTAAAATTGAAAGTTGAAGTGCACAGCAAAAGGAGAGCAGAACCTAAAATCTGGTTGAGACGCTTGGTGAAATAATCCATATTTGCATCCATCACACACATAACACCCACAACTGCAAATATGAATGGCTCCAGCTTCCCAAACACAGACCGAGAAAACAAAAGTGCCACATTTAGTGCCATCCTCATAACAAGCCATGGTTAAGTCACAGATCATTGAGCAGCCTCAACAACAAATGATTTCACCCGGAACTACACACATTTAATAGTGTCCAGAAATAATTTGTCAAAAGGCTCTGATCTCCGACTTTCCACGTATTTTACTACCCAGAACCTCTGCGTCACTTCCCAGCGGGAAGGCCCTGTCCTCTCCCCAGTGACGTGGGGACATCACGCCCACGGTCTGCCCAGTAAAGCTAGTGCTGCCTCTGCTGGCTCAGCACAAGCCGTAACACCACGCGAGAAAGAACCTGGAAGGCCACATTTTAATCATGAAGTTTATGTGCATGTGCGTGCGTGCGCGTGTGTGTAACCTGTACAAGACACATTTGTATTATCGTGTGTGTGCATGCAAATATGTGCACAGACATATCTGTGTTACCCACGGCAGTGTAAACAGCCCGTCTTCCTGAAGGCCCTAAACCTCTGTAACCACCAGGACGAGACCACAAGCCAGGTTTCCTGGGACAAAGCAGCACGTCTGAGGGAAGAAAGCGCATTTACACCCCCGCCGCCCCCGCTGCCCCCATCAGCAAAAACCAACTGACGCCAGATCTAAAAAACCTCCCCACCTGCGGCTGAAACCCCTGTCCTTTGCGCTGAGAAACTAGCCTTTCTTGGAATTCAGACCAGAGACGAGCTTTGAGCGCGAGGAAGAAGAGCGAGGACAAGCAGTCCCTTTCTTGTCATACCCGCTCGGCACCCGAAGCAAACCCCAGGCCAGGAAAACAGCCCAGCTCCTCGGAAAAACCCACTTCTTTCTGGAGAAGAAACGACTTTCCTGAAAGGACTGCCTTTTATGCCCCGTTTTTGAGTCTGAGGCTCACAGAAAGCTGAAGAGAAAAGCACAATCATCTTAAATTTGTTGCCTCAAATCGGCCGCTGCCTCGTTCTTCTCTGTCGCCTGTCCCACCCGCGACGAGGACCAGCACGAGGTCCCGCTCCTGGAGGCAGAGCCGCGCTCTTCACCGCCTCGTCCCAGCAGGCCCGCCCGTCCCGATCCCCGACGGCCACTACAGCAAAGGCCCCGCAGCCGCCGTCAGAGCCGACCTCGGCGACTCGTGTGCCAGGGGTCGGCCACGCCTCCGACCCCCGGGCGGCCCAGGGCCACGCCGTCCCAACGCACGGCCGCCTGTGGTCGGTGCCAGGGTCTCCTGACACCTGAGGAAACGCAGACTTAAGGCTAGGTTGCCACCCTCTCCTTCCAGGACAAGTTTAAACTGAGCAGACGTGCCCGCCAGAAATACTTCAGCAAGTCTTTGTGATGCCCAACCTGAACGACAACCTGAGCGAAATCACATCTAACGGATAACCGAAAGGAATTCCTAAAAGGAAAGGGAGAGACACAGAGGCGGCTACGCTTCCCAGCAGGGCCCGGGCCGCCTTCGCCCGCGGCCGTCACTCGCCACTGCCGTGAGCACCAAGGCTGGCCAGCCCACTGGACACAGGCCCGGCCACGGCTGGCTCCCCACGCATCCGTCAGGGGTTACCGTTCTCCTCGCCCTCGTCCTCGTCCTCGTCCTCGTCCTCCTCGTCCTCGTCCTCCACCTCCTCGCCGTCCTCGTCCTCGTCCTCGTCCACCTCCTCCTCCTCCTCCCGCTCGGCCTCCTCGTCCTCCTCGTCTTCCGAGTCCTCGTCCTCCTCGTCCTCCTCCTTCTCGTCGCCATCCTCCGTGCCGTCGCTGTCGTAGCAGTCCTCCGCCGATGAGCTGTCCGCTTTCACCGCAAACGGTTTCCGCTTGGGAGCAGGTTCCTGGGGCTGTTTGTCTTGCGTTTTCCTTTTTTTGGCCAAGGGGCAGCCGTAAACGCTGTTGGAAGAGAGAGAGAAGGTCTGTGTTACAGCCCCCGAGGCTCAGAGCAGCAGGGGCCCGGGAAGAGGAGGCCGGCTCTGCGCCGAGGCGACGCGCGCACCCCGTGAGTCCCGGCACCTGCCCCCGGAGCGCGTCCCACGGGGCACAGCTGGCGTCTAGCTGCTGTAGGGCTTTGCTCTTCTCCGGGTCCCTTGTCACTGCCACCCATGCGATCTCACAGGGCCACCAACCACAACCCCGAGGACGGCTTACAAAGCTCAGCATCGTGCCATCACCCAGCTACCCAACGTATTACCAAGCGCCTGCTGGGTGTCAGGCACGCTTCAAACAAGGGCTGGCTCCTGCGTACTGCGTTAACGCACATGTGACTGTGGGAACTACGAAGATACACGTGTTGTGAAAAGCTGTGGCTCTATTTGGACCTGTACAGTCTTGGGATAAAATCCCATCTGTAGACAGACGGCCCTCTTGGAGAACACGGACCACAAATGCCTGCTGATGGCAGCAAGTGTCCAGTTCAGACTCTGCTGCACGTGCCAGGCCTGCCCCAGCAACACAGGAAGCTGCTGGGTGTGCCTGGCAGTCGGCACGAATCATGCTGAAACCGGCCCAGGCTCGAGTCAGCCCCTCACAGCAGGAGCGCACAACCCTCCCGTGAGAACGGGTGGTTTTCCAAAGCTTTGCTGCTTCTTAGAATCCTCTTCTTCTAAGAAACCCTGTGCACGCGCTGCAAGGAACGGGGAAAATGTCATGTGGGAAAACGCTGTGGGCAACTGTTCTACTTGTCTAAAACAAGACCGTGACCCCATCACTGGCGGAACACTCTGGAACGGATGCCCGCAGACGACCGCTGACTTACTTTTGCACCTGGAAGGGTGAGCTATTTATTTCGTCATGAACCCATCCAGGGCCTATCTATTTGGGAGTCTGCCCTGTGCTGGACTCTGCTGAATAGGAGATTCAGAGGTGAGCGGTACAAACCCACCCTGCAAGTCCCCTGTGGTCCAATGGAGACTCAGACATGCCTGTAATTCAGCTTTAGAACCTCTGGTCACCATTCACCATGAGGCATCAAGTACCCTAGGAGTCATGGGCTCTCATCAGGTACCTGGGCGTCACGGGCTCTCATCAGGTACCTGGGCGTCATGGCACTCCCCAAAATAGATATTGAATAAACAGACAGAGTGTGACAGACACTATGATAAAATATACAGAGGGCACAATGTCTTAAAAGAGAGCTTGGGCTCCCCAGGAAAGGGTGTGCAGGGGATGGGCTGGAAAGAGATGCGCAGGGCCCTGGAGGAAACACTGAGAGCCCTGCAGGCTCAGACCAACCTTGCGGGCTGATCGTGGGACTCTGGAGCTTTATGCAGGAAACTGGGCGTTATCTGAGTTCTTTCAGACAGTCAATGAGGCAATCGAATCTGCATGCGGGGAAGGTGGCGGCAAGGTGTGGTAAGGACTGATCGGCAGGCATGAGAGACTGGAGACAGGGGAGCAGAAAGCAGGCAGAGCCCCCTCCCTGTGAAACAGGTGGCAGTGGGTCTTCTACCTTTCATATGTTCTCATCTCTTAAAAATGCAACCATCAAAGCAATAATAATAATTATTATGGTCAGAAAAAAAAACAGAAGAAAACAAATATAGGCCTATAGAGTATTTCTAACATGAGATAAGTGGATATCTGAGATTTCTTTTAAATAAACATTTACAGGGATTTGGGGAGAACCTGAATCAATCATCCTGGACAGACAATCCACAGTGTTGCAGGACTGCAGGTCCCCTCACCACCACCCCTGACAACTATCAAGTCCAACTCCTAGCAACCAGCCTCCTAGAGAGTGGCCCTGGGTCGGAGTGACTATTAACACGCACTCTGTGTTTATGCAGATCAGCTAGCAGGTGTGGACCCGGTACTCTTGTTCTTCCCGACTCTGCCGCGAAGCTGCAGGCCACAAGGACTGTTGGGACCTTCCCATCTCCCCTCTCTCCCATCAGGTCATCAACACGGCGTTGGATGGCCTGTTCTGTGTCAGAGCCACACGCACCCCAGGCATGCAGCCTGCTTCCACCATCAGATGCTACGAAATGACATGAAACCAGGTGGCTTCGGGCTACTCCGTAACACTACTCAAAACGTGCCCACCTCTGCTGGCAGCAGGAGCTTCCGTAGGAAGTGCAAACCCTGCCCCGGGCGGGGCTCTTGGTCCTTCCTCCCGCTGCCCCAAGTCTCAGGACGGCTCACGTCCACTCGGACCTTCCACGGTCAGGCTGCAAGATCAGAGTGGGAGAACAGAGCAGGCCGTCTAGTTCTGCCTGGGCTGGTTTTACTTTCTGTCCTACATTTTTGTAAACATTTGGATTCTTTTTTCCCCTGGCCTTTTTGGAATTAGCTGGCCTTGAACTTCCAGCGTCTTCTGCCAATTCACGTGGTTTGATGCTCAGGCTTTTTTCGATAGCCACTACTGTAAACTGCAAATAAAATTGCCCTCCAATAACAAACAAATGCATTTTGTGCCTTCTCTGTCTGCCCCATTCCCACTCACTGCAGGATCCTGGTATCTACTTTAAACGTGACAACCGGATTCAAGCCCATAGGACAGGTTTTACTCTGCTTGCGTCAAACAGCGCCTGGATGAGACTGCGCTCCAGAAGACAGGTGCCTCGCAGTCTATGCCACCCAGTGGCTGGGATATTTCCAAGCGGAGCCTTGGGAAGCAGTTCTGGACGTGCACTGCAGAACACAGCTCCTCACACCAACAGGCGTGGCCATTGCGTCTGCTGCCGAGGTGGCCAGCAGGAGAGAATCTGCACCCCTGAGGAAGGGTGGGTGTTTCCTCTCTTCTGCCTGGCAGGTGAGGTTGGTCCAGGTTCTGGGAAAGCCTGCCTGCCTCCCAGCTGCCACCTCACCCAGACTCATCTGGGTTCACATCTATCAGCAGATATAAATCCTTCTAAAAAACGCCAGAACCTCACAGTTCTGGAACGTCCCTGGAAAGACAGAGCAAAACTGGGGATCAGGTGCCAAGGTGAAACCCCAAGCGGAGGACTTGGCAGGTGCCAGCGCGGGCCCTTCACCCATGTCTCCCACCCTCGGAAGGTCCAGGCTCCACTGTACTCAGGCCTCCACTGTGCGCGCAGCTGCCTATCGCCCGCAGCGGCTGATGGAACCGGTGCATGACGGCTGCTCAGAGAGTATTTGTCGAATGGACAAACTACAGTTTTTCCTATTTAATAAAAATGGAAGCACTTATCATATCCTAGTGTAATTATGGGTTGACACACTGTCTTTATCCTTCACGAGGTTGAGAAGGCGGCCTGTGCTTCATGGATCATTCTATTTTTGGAGCTTCAACCTCTAATACAGAAGCCACTAGTCATATATAGCTACTCGCAAAATTAAAGACGATTTTAGGCAGTTCCCCTGTGACGCAGCAGGTTAAGGATTTGGCTCAGGTCACTGCCGGGGCATGGGTTCCATCCCTGGCCCAGGAATTTCCATAGGCTGTGGGTATGGCCAAGAAAGAAATTAAAGAAGATTTTAGCTTTAATTCCTCAGAGGCACCAGTCACATTTCAAGGGACCAATGGCCCCATGGCTAGTGGCTGCCATACCGGACACAGGTGCTGGAAAGACAGCTGCCGAGTGAGAAATCTGAGAGGGCGCTAGACTGAGGGAGGGCAGGGGCGAGGGAGGAGGGCCTGGGGGCCCCAGGTTCCTGAAGCGCGACTTCCGGAAGGCGCGGTCTTCTGGCCCAGCCAGGGAGTGAGCCCTGGGCAAGGCCAGCAAAACCAGCCGTGGCCGTCCCAGAGAACCAGGGCCTGCCGGCAGAAAGCCTCCCTTGACCCGGCGCCTGAGCCGCTCCCAGCACCAGCCAGTGGCGGTGCCCTGAGCCGGGCCCGCGGCGGTGATGGGCTGCTGCCAGGCCCTTCGCTCTGTGGGAGCTGCGCAAATGTGCACCGCGCGTCTTTCCCGCGGCGGCTGCTCGCGAGCGTCAGCGGGTATGATGACCGGAGGATCACGTGCAAGGTTGACCGGCGCTTGAGTTACTTAAAGGGACAAATGCCAGTGCCTGCAGCTCCACGTGCCTCTAGGCGGCACAATTCCATGGCATTTCTCTGTCTCAGTGGGCCCCTGGCATGCTTTTCAGTTGCTGGAGCTTTTACCATCTTCTTGATGTTGACTTGATTTAAACAATCTTTTTTTTTTTTTGCCTTTTCTAGGGCCACACTCACAGCATATGGAGGTTCCCAGCCTAGGGGCCTAATGGGAGCTGTAGCCGCCGGCCTACACCACAGCCACAGCAACGCGGGATCCGAGCCGTGTCTGCAAACTTCACCACAGCTCACGGCAACGCCGGATCCTTAACCCACTGAGCAAGGCCAGCGATCGAACCCTCAACCTCATGGTTCTTAGTCGGATTCGTTAATCACTGAGCCATGACGGGAATTCCCGATTTAAACAATCTTTAGTCTTTTGTGCCAGGCTTGTCTAGAAAGTTGGTTGCATGCCGAGGAACCCCTGCAGCAAACACACGTCCATAAAATAGTATGTGTTACTTTTGCTCAAGGCCAGTTTCGCTGGTATTTTTAGTGGTCTTTTATTTGACATTTTCACTTCTGCAACTTCTCTCTTTTGGCCACGCCTGCAGCCTTTCCGGGTCGGTCCCGGGTCAGGGGTCGAAGCCGAGCCACAGCAGTGACAACTCCGGTCCTTAACGTCTAGGCCACCAGGGAGCTCCTCACTTCTCCAATTTTAATACAAACAGGAGGCAGGGTCTCAGAAACTGAAAAACACATTTGGCAGAGATGCCCCACCTGCTGAGGGTGCTGCTCACGGAGCAGCTGTTCATGGAGCAGAAAAGCCAAGGTCACTCTGAGGCTCACGGAGGGTGTGACGCTGTGTCCTCTCCCGTGCTCGTGAAGAGCCTCAGCTGTGTGAAGGGCGAATACTTGGAATCGAGGTTATGTCTGGACCTGATGCTGGAGTCCCGAGCTCCACTGTGGACCTGGCTGAGGCCAGCACCCCTTGCAGACACTCACCATGTCCCTGTCCCTGCCGTCTCCTGAAGTCTTTACAGACGTGGGTCCAGGAAGCCCTACGACGACCCTACGAGACGGGGTCTATTAAAATCCCCACTTTGAGAGATGGAGATTCCGAGGTTACTCGCTGAAAACCTCAAGGCCGAGTAACACCAAACAAGGTATTGGAACCAGTTTCCCTGTCTTGGTTTTGTGATCGCTGAAAAGGCAGAAACACAGCCCTCCTTCCTAGAAGGTCGGAGCGGGGTCAGCTAGAACACAACACATTCGCACCTTAGCATCCGCCACCGGCGAGCAGGTGGCCCGCAGTGCTGCTGAGCGCAGGGACGGAAGGCGCCGGGCCAGCGGAGACTCTGTGAACAGCATCTGAGTTAGGTCAACACAAAAGTGACCCTTTAAGAATTGAAACTTGCTCAGGACCGCACAGCTATTTAACTCAGTTCCTGCCAGCCTCAATTTTCTCCATCCGTAAGATGGACACAGTAATACCTATCTCAGACTTCTAATGAAAAACATTAAAACGTACATAAAATGCTCTGTCCAGCACGGGAGGTGCCCCGGAAATCTGAGCTCTTTTCCTTATTTTCTCCCTCTTCTTGTCTAAAATACAATTGATACCCTTTTTTACAACTGCACTTTTAAAGGGTTATTCCTACATGTCTTCAAAATATATAAAGGCATTTAAAAATACTTTAGAAGTAATTTAATTCACTGAATTGTTAAATTAAATAGCTAGCATTACAGACATTTACCTGGTATCTTTTCAATAACATATACATTAATAAAACTAATGCAGTTTTACCTGTATATTGAAATATTTCTTTAATTTTGTTCTTTTATTCTCTGTAGAGTGTTGTAAGCAGAGTTAAACTGATTTGAAAAGAACGTATCTTTAAGTTAAATGTGACATAAATGTTCTAAGCATCGTAAGACAGTCGATGAATGATTTTTTTATTAATCTGACCCTAATACTTTAGAGAATAAAAAAAAAAATCCATTTCTGGAAGGCAGAGACTTGCTTTACGTTTTTTCTAAATCATTTTAAATGATGTAGCCAGTTATTAAATATTTATTGCCTTGAATGGCAGTTTAAAGATTCAAATAAAACATAAAATAATCCTTGCGTAATTATTTCGACGGAGTAGGAACACCCCCCGAGGGAGGGCAGCTGTCTGCAAGGTCCTGTCCAGCAGCTGAGGTCCAGCAGGAAGATGTGGGCTGGCCTTGGGGAAGGGGCACCTTCCAGGAGACTTGGTTGTCTGGCTGCGAGACTGTTTGTTTCCTGTATTTAAGAATTCTTGAAATCCTTCCAATAGCCCTCTCCTCTTTTTATTTTCACCTGAAATAACCCGGGTGTTCCTTTACAGCTAAAAGAATCCAGCTAAAGCAACGCTGGTGTGAGAGCTGGTCTTCCGGTTTCACTCCTGCTGCGTGAACAGGACACGAGTCGTGTTTGGTGCTTCCCAGCTTTGGGCATATTCCCCACTGAGCTCCTATGAAATCGAGGCTCGGCTTTCACAGCACAGTCCCCCCCCGCCCCCCGGGGCCCGAGAGCATCCTCAGTCCCCGAGGCCGCCACAGCACGAGGCTGCAGCGGTGCTCGCCGTGCACCGGGAGGCGTGGACCGCACTTCCCGCGTGCCCACAGGGCTTGTCCGTGCTTTCCACCACTTGCTTCCCAAACTCGCTTTGGCCTTGGCGCAGTCACCTGGCCTAGCCACGGCCTCCGTCCGTCAAGACCGCCAGTGCCCCCCCAGGAAGGACCCCCTCCCTGGGCTGGGTTCCCCTCTCGGACCCAGGGTCTCTCCTCCAGGGTCATCTGTGGTTGGGTGAAGCTCGCCCTCCAGGAGCTTGCTGAGGAGGGGGCACCGAGGGGACATTCTGGACCTGACTTCAAGGCCTCTGTGCTCCCGGCCCCCTCGGCTGGGGGATGCGCCAGCGCGCATAAGGCCGGGGCGCAGAGCCTTTCCTCAGAACGCAGGTTGCTTCTCTGTGTTCTAGTTTCCGGTGGTCATATCAAAAAGTTCGACACTATTATGACTTCCGGCCGTGCGTATGAAGCCAGTCGCTCGCTCCTTGCTGGGAGCCTCCTCGTCTGCAGCTCTTAGGCTCCCACGGCTTGGGGGGCTGTGCCTCGCCCGTGGCGAGGAGCCTGGGCGCTGCGTTGATCTGGAAGGTCAGGTCAGGGCCGTTTTTGAATCGCTTCTTGCACGATTTTAGCCTTGCATTTTCTCCGTGCTCTTGTCTGGATTGCTGTTATGTGGATACGGTGTTTGTGGACTGGCACTCTCATTGTCTTAGCAATTTTTTTCTCCTACTTTCCCCGTAACTTTGACCTTCAAACTGGGAGATTTCTTCAACTTTATCTTCAATCCTTCTCAGAACCTTCTTTCTCTCTTTCTTTTTCTTTTTCTTTCTTCCCTTCTTTCTTTCTTTCTTTCTTTCTTTCTTTCTTTCTTTCTTTCTTTCTTTTCTTTCTTTCTCTTTCTTTCTTTCTTCCTTCCTTCCTTCCTCTCTCTCTCTTTCTCTCTCCCTTTCTTTCTTTTTTTGCTTTTTTAGGGCCGCACCTGCAACATACAGAGGTTCCCAGGCTAGGGGTCTAACCGGAGCTACAGCTGCCGGCCTACAGCACAGCCACAGCAATGCAGGATCCAAGCTGCGTCTGGGACCTACACCACAGCTCAGAGCAACGCCGGATCCTTAACCCCCTGATCGAGGCCAGGGATTGAACTTGCATCCTCATGGATGCTAGTCAGATTTGTTAACTGCTGAGCCATGACAGGAACTCCAAAGCCTTTATTTCTCACTCATCATTTTTCTAAATTTCATAGAGGTCCTAGTTTTCTTCTAAATAAACAATCTTCCCATTTCTCTGAGGACAGTCTTACAATATTGAAAAGGCTTCTCTGTACATCAGTTCTATTTCTTCAAGTTGTTTTTTCTGTTAACTGTTTTCGTCTTTGAGGCAAAACCTTGGCTGTTTCCTCACACGCAGGGAGATTCATGGTGCTGCTGTGAGCTTCAGGTGCAAGGATCTGGCGGGGCTGCTTTGCAGGTAACACACATGAAGCCTGTGCTTTTCCCTCCCGATTGCATTCCGCAGGGAAGACTCTTTCAAGCTCCCAGGGGGCTGGGGTGCGGCCGCAGTCCTGGTGGATGCTGTGCTCCAAATCTAGTGTGGGAGACCCCCAGGCTCTCGGGCTTCAGGGCACAGATACCAGTCGAGCCCCCTGTGAGCTCTCCCCTGCCCGGCGACTCCAGCAGCACACTCTGCACTCTCTTCTCTCTGGAGGACCGTCCTAGGCTCATGATGCTGAGAGCGGCTGGGTTTGTCTGGCTCCTGGGGCAGAGCGGGGCACGGCGCACCTGACAGCCACACATGCGGAAAGCGTCCCAGTGTTCAGATGCGTGGTCTCTGCGCCTTCAGAATTCCCTAGGGGTCCCAAAGTGACATCACCTGCTCCTGGGGGTCCTCACTGCCCCCTGAGAGCCAGCTGTTATTGGGGCAGGGGCTCTGCTGGGTTACGCAGCAGAGAGCTCTCTCCTTTCCAGCTTCCGACATTTGGAGGCTGTCCCTGCGCCTCCAGGATTTTCCCTAGGGTCCTCCGGCTTTTAAGAACCAGACTCCCGGCTGTCATTTTGGTTAGGCCTGCAAAGTGGTGCTAGTGAACAAGGGTGTTCCTTTACCTTGAAGCCTGATGGCATCTGCTTGCTTTTTAAGAGCCTTAACAACATGGTCCCATCCTTTCTGGAGTTGTGGGTGGCACCGCACACCCACGGCTCCCCTCCCTGTGGAGACCCACCCTGCAATTCTGTGCTCACGCATCACCGTCCTGGCCGGGAATGACCCCTCAGACAGCCCCTTCAGGGCCAGCTCCAGCCCTTCCCCCGGTCAGCCTAGAATTTGGGTCTGCGGCCTCTGAGAGCTCTGCATGGCCAGATGCTGCTTTATACTGTTCCTGACGTTTTCACGTGCGTTAGTCGGATCATCTCAAATTGAACGGTTTCCACCGTCTCTTTAGGGCTGTGCCACGTAACTAATCACTCTAATCCCCAGGGAGGAGCACGCGGCTCCCAGTAAAATGCCGGCCACCTCCTTCCACCTGAAGAACAGCATTTACGGTACTGGCACTGGAAGTCTAGAAGGCTGAGCACAAGAATGAAGCTACCGCTTGCCAGTGAGACTGACAAATTAAATGCCCCAGAACTTCACTCTGACTCCTCCTATCTGAGCTGAGGACCTGGGGCGGTTAATAACGGCTCCAGCTCAGGATGGCCTGGTGACCCACTCGCGGGGAGACGCTCCTAAGACAAGGCCTCAGAGCAGCAGGGCCCTGCGGCGCGGAGCTCCAGCAATCACTCAGGGCCCTCTTCACCCAGAAGAGGATGGGGCTAAGGCCAGAGGGACTCAGTGACATGCAGGAGGTCAGAATATGACCAGGTTTTCCACCTGCTAAGTGAGTGCATTTCTGCCCGGGCGGGATGAAAGCCAAACTGAACATTAGCCAGAAAAAAATGCTTCTCCTGGGGGCCTATCAGTGCGTTCCGAGACTCACTGCCACTTAAGCATCATACCCCTCAGCTCAAAGAACACGTCCGGAGAAGAAATTGCTGGTGATGGACACGGTGCATGGCTAGCCTGTCAGCAGCATAGGCGTTTCAGCTTTATCTGTCTGAATGCTTACAAGCTGACACGCGAACTCTGGGTCAGAAAGGTGCTAGGTCACGTTTAATGAGAACACGGCAATGCTCACTATTTGGTGTGTATTTAGTCCAGATGAGGAGATTCAACACTCAAGGCAGCAACTGTGACAACGTCATTAGCAAGAGACTGTGGCGCTATGTGCTTCCACGGACGCTGCGGCCGTGCCTGACCCCACAGTGACAGCGACGCCGCAGCGGCCAGACTGCGGCCGTGCCTGACACGCTGCAGTGTGCCCCGCGGCAGGGCAGCCGTCAGGCTCCTGAAGCGGCACCACTGCTCCCATCCTGAGTCACAGTAACGGAGGCTGAGAGGAGGAACTGAAGAAGCCCACAGAGTGGGAGAAAACATTTGCAAACCACGGCCAACAAGGGCTTAATTTCCAAAATATACAAACAGCTTATACAGCTCTATATCGAAAAAACAAACAACCCAGTCAAAGCCTGGGCAGAAGACCTAAAGAGACATCTCTCCAAAGAAGACATATGGATGGCTAACAGGCGCATGAAGCGATGCTCGGCACCGCCGATAACCAGAGAAACACAAGTCAGAATGGTCATCACCAAAAAGTCTACAAGTAACAAATGCTGGAGAGGGTGTGCGAGACGGGAGCCCCCTGCACTGCCGCTGGGGATGTGAATTAGTGCAGCCTCTGCGGGGACCAGTATGGAGGTTCCTTAAAAAATTAAAGAATAGAGTTACCATATGATTCAGCAATTTCTCTCCTGGGCGTACACCTGGAGAAGATTAAAATCCCACTGAAAAAGATACACGCAGCCCAGCGTCCACCGCAGCACTGTTCATAATGGACGAGCCGTGGAAGCACCCTAAGCATTCATCGACAGAGGAATGGATTGGGGTTCCCGTTGTGGCTCAGCGGAAATGAACATGACTAGTGTCTATGGGGATGCAGGTTCGATCCCTGGTCTCACTCAATGGAATAAGGATCCAGCGTTGCCGTGAACTGTGGTGTAGGTTGCAGATGTGGCTCGGAGCTGATGTTGCTGTGGCTGTGGTGTAGGCCTGCGGCTACATCTCCGATTCGACCCTAGCCTGGGAACCTCCATATGCAGTGGGCGTGGCCCTAAAAAGACCGTGAAAAAAAAAAAGATGAATGGATTAAGTAGATGCAGTACATATATGCAACAGGATACTACTCAGCTATAAAAGAATGAAATAATGCCATTTACAGCAACATGGATGGACCTAGAGATTATCCTACTACGTGAAATAAGTCAGACAGAGACGAACACTGTATGTTATCACTTATAAGCAGAATCTAAAAAATGATACAAATGAATTTATGTGGAAACAGACTCACAATGAAGAAGATAAAGTTACAGTTGCCAAAGGGGCCGTGGAGGGAGGGGACCGACGGGACGGGGTGAACAGACACACGGGGCTATACACCACGCAGACAACCTGAGCGGGGCCTACGGTGGAGCACAGGAACTATAGCCAGTACCTCGTAAAGACCCGCTATAATGGAAAATAACCTGAAAAAGAACACACATGTGTACATGTGAATCGCTTTGCTGTACCCCTGAAACTAACACAACACTGCAAATCAACTGTACCTCAATGAAAGAGTCTAGCAGAGAGAGAACTGAGAAACAATCTATGTGAGAAGTTACAATTTTGCCAGGTACACCTTTGCCCCAGGGACCAACCTACAGGAAAATAGATGCAAATGAAAAGCTAAAAATCTCTTGCTCTGCCTCAAATTCTTATCAGAAGCCTCTGCTTCAGATGCTTTCAGATGCTCTAAGACAGAGTATTTTGTCTTCATATGGCCAGTAGGAAATTACTCAACTGTGAAATATTTAAAATTCTGGATTTTAAATGGAAGGACTGAGATTTTTATGTGTTCAGCCTGGGGACGGAGAAGATGCAAGCGAGTGTTCACGGCTCAAAGGACTACGACCATTCCTATGATCACACAGAAACACCCGGCAGAAATACCAGGCCGTGTGTGCACACGTGCACATGCAGAATACGCACAGGCATATACATACTCCAGGCAAAATCCGTCTCTTACGGAAATTATGAAGCTTCTCAAATATGCATTTTCTAAGCAGTTTTGCAGCAAATACTCCTACTCCTCATGGATTTTCAAGGCTGTTCTGTCCATTACGATCAAATGAGATCAGATGCGCTCAGGGGTTATGGCCACAGATGGCTCTGTAGTGTCATGGTCATCGGGTCACAAACAGCAAGCCTTAAAACCTGGTCATTATAAAAAGGATTAAGAATGCCTTCCCCATGCTACGACCTTGACTTCAGTTTCCTGGGCAGAGGTCAGTGTCATTGCTGTGCCTGCACTTCCGCGCAGGAAGCACAACCTTATGGCCAAGTCCATCTGCCTGAGGGCTTCCCACCCGGGTTTGCCTAACATCTCACCTGGACGCAGTATTTTTATTCCAGTGTTTTGCTTTTCCAATAACCAGTAGAAATCCTGTTTAAATAAAGCACAGACCTTGAGCTAGAGCTTAATGCTATGGCCAGGCTGCTCTTTGTCACAGAATTCCAACCTCAAGCCCGGGTCTCCATTACTCCTGGCACCACGGCCCTTTTCCCAGACTCGGACAACAACAGGTGTTAGATTTTCCTGTGACGGACAGTGACCTGGGGTTTGTTCAGAGGAGGTGGAGCCTTGGGGGGCCACATGCTAAGGCTGGGGTCTCCACGTCCCCTTGTCCTGGGGGCCTTCCAAGATGGGGACCTTATGACCACAACCTCCTTCCTTGGGTGGCTCCCCACCCAGCACCCACACCCTCCCCCCAACTGTGGGGAGGGTGACCCTGCCTTCTTTTCTGGCCTCACTGGCCCCCTCCCCTGGCCTCAGCCTCCTCATGGGCTGGGGCTCCTGAGCTGGGGTCTCGTGCCTTCTCTGTTCGGCTCTGAGCCCGTCCTGCAGCCAGGACAGGTCTGTCACCACGTGGATCTTGGCACTTGGCACAGCACCGCTTAACGAAGAGCTTGGACTCGGTACGTGAAACGAGGCTGGAGCACGCAAAGTCCCTCCGCCCCTGGCCACGGCCCCTGCTGGCCAGTGGGGGGTGTCTCCCTAGGGAGGGGACGCAGCCCTTTGTCCCCTACCCGCTGGTCCCAGCACGATGCCGAGGACACCTGGACACCTGCCGTGTCTGCGGCCCCGTGCTCCTCGGGGAGGAGCCGTCTTATCTCATGGCGGCTCCGCGCGGCTGCCCCGGCTCAGGCAGGTGTTGCCTGGTGGCCACGCGCCTTCCTCCATGGAGAAGGCGGTCGTCCTGGGGACTGGACGTTTAGGTGGAAAAGCTGACCAGTCCTCGCACTTGGAGAATCTGTGCCCCCTTCTCCCTCTCAGCATCCTTCCACGGCAGGCAGGAGCCGCCTTTTCGGGCAGGCCCATAACGAACAGGAGAGCGGGGGGAGGGGACGGGGAGGGGACAGAGCTCTCCTCTGTCTTCTGAGGAGCTGATGGCACTCTCTTTGGGGGGAAATTTGTTACAGGCAGACACTGTGCAGGGGTGGCAAGCGCCTGAGAGAGTCCGAGCAGATGGACTATTGCGTTTCAGACACGGCGACCCCAGCGCAGCAGAGGCAGCCACACTGGAGCGGAAGCTGGGGGGCGCTGCACAGCGAAGACGCACGTGGCCGCTGGACCACGATGCTGGGCATACATGAGACGCGGGTGGGGCTGGAGCGCAAGCTGGGACCACACGGGTCTTCCAGGGCTGCTTTCCACAGCATGGCCGGGTTGGGGGTTCCGTGTCCCCGCGGCTTCTCGGGCTAAGTGGCGCACACAGTGCCCACCGCGTGAAGCGGTGGGACAGAGCGAAGCCCTTGTCCTTCCCGTGCCCGGTACCTGCTCATTGTTTCGCGCGTGGACAGAGTCGCCCAGAAGAGGGCTCTTGTTGGCGCCCGTGTGTCCAGTGCTGTCCCAGGACCCTGCCTCCTGCCGCCCGGTCGCGCCCTCCCCGCCTCCTGCACTCTGGACGCTTGTATGCGCGGCTGTCCCAGTCACACACCCTACATCACCGTCATAAATACTTCCAGGGCGGTATGTCCTTGTCCCCAGCTATCCCTTCTACCGACGGCTGTGTGTGCAGAGAGCACAAAGCAATGAGCCTTCAGAGCCTCTCGGCAGCACCCGCAGGGTCGTGGTCGGTCTGGCCACAGCGGGGACCGCTTCACTCCCGCCTCTGTGAGATTCCCTGACGAGTGCTGGAATTTCTGAAATGAGGCCCCTGGGCGAGTTTGCACACCGGGCTGAAACCCAGCCCCTCCAACTGCTCGCTGCCTCCTGGTCTCCCCATGCCCATATCCACCACGCTGCGTGCTGGTAGCTGTAGCTTTGCCTTCTGTCATCGTCATGCGCGTCTGGGGCACGGCTGTGGCAACGCTTGGTGGCTGCCTCAGAAACGTCTGCCCACCTGCTGCCTGGCTCGCTCTACCCACCGTCAGGGGGGGCTCTTGCCACCAGCAGCGGGGCGGGGGGCAGAGGGACCGCTGCACCGGGGGCGCACAGCTGGAGGAACCCCAGAGAGAGGCAGACTCAAGGGCCCTGCTGCAGAACCTCTGCGGCTCCTTACAGGTCTGGATTTGTATCATTTTAAAATCTAAAGACATTTTACTAGAACGTTCTGCTACAATTTCCTCCCCCAGGGGCCCAGTGCCCGTCCTGACACCCTTGGTTGGTGGCTCTGATGGCCGGCCACTGCGTTCTCTTCTGCTCCCAGGCTTGGAACGCGAGGCTGGCGGGTGGCAGGAGGGGGACCAGGAGAGCCCTTGGCCTTCTGCCTGGAGCCCCTCCTTACTCAGCTCCAGAGAGCACCCCCTACGCTGAGTCCTGGAGGAGGCAGCCCGGGGCCAGGTCAGCTGAACCCTAACCAGCAAGCGCCTTTAAAAGGAAGAGGGTGTGGCTTAAATTGCAAACCATGCCTTTTCCCAGAATTTTCTGGCAACAGCATCATTTAAAAAGTGGCCAGTCTTTCGAAAACTTATCCTTTTACAAACAGACAAAAAAATTGTTTCACGTAAGAAGGAACTGTTTTAAAAACAATTATTCCACATTATTTGCAGTAGGAAACAGGGACCCTTTCCTTCTGTGGCTGGGAGTGGAAACTGGCCCCACCCTCCTGGAGAGAAGCTCTTGAAGCAGCCCCTGTCCTCATGGCCCGCGACGCATGGCTCCTCCTCGTGACCACCTGCCCCAAGGGGACAGCCGAGGACATCAACACTGTCCGCAAAGACACTATCACTCGTGATCTATAATACGGAATATTTGCGAGTTCCCTTTGTGGCTCAGTGGTTAACGAATCCGACTAAGAACCATGAGGTTGCGGGTTCGATCCCTGGCCTTGCTCAGTGGGTTAAGGAGCCGGCGTTGCTGTGAGCTGTGGTGTAGGTTGCAGACGCGGTTCAGATCCCGTGTTGCTGTGGCTGTGGTGTAGGGAGGCAGCTACAGCTCCTGTTAGACCCCTAGCCTGGGAACCTCCATATGCCGCGGGTGCGGCTCTAGATAAAGGCAAAAAGACAAAAAAAAAATAATAAAAAAATATAATACGGAATATTTAATACAACTGAAGCACCCCCAATAAAAAGAGCCGCCTAAGTTACAATATCATCACAGTATGGGGGTTAGCTGTGAAAATTAAAATTAAAATAGTTAACGGCATCCGCAAAAGCTCATGTTATAACGTTAAATACAAATTGAAAAAACACAAATTTACATCTATAGTATGAGATTAACTCAACGAGGAAAATGCATTAAAAGTCCAAGTAAAAAAACCCCTCGCCAGGGCGACCGATGAGCTGGGAAAAGGTCCTGTTCCTCCGAGTGCTGGGCAGTGACAAGGACAGGACAGATGCTCACCAAAGACCACCCCCACTGCCATTACTTGTTTTCTTGTTATCTCATTTTCAGTCTCTGTTCAGGGAAAAGAGCCCAAGTCACTCCCGCGCCCCCGCAGCGGTCCTCGGTTTCCGGCAGTAAAGCCCTGCGGGAGGGTCGCTTAAGACCATCCGAAAAGCACACCCTTTTCTACTCCCTCACGTTTCAAAACGGCCAGGCCGGGGCTGTGCGCGACCCGGCAGCACCACTCAGCCCCAGATCTCCTCCCCTCTGCCTCTGCGGCATGTATTAGAAATCAATCTGGGTTAATTTAAAAAGCATCTCAGACAAAAACCAGGCTGCCTCGGGGGAAAGTTCATTAGTCACTCAAGGCAGTGCACCTCACGGTAATAACCTGCTTAGCGCCTTCCGAGA
The DNA here is from genome assembly GCA_004024745.2 of Catagonus wagneri. Lineage (NCBI taxonomy): Eukaryota > Metazoa > Chordata > Mammalia > Artiodactyla > Tayassuidae > Catagonus > Catagonus wagneri. Next base: position 118,399 of record PVHT021183517.1, read on the forward strand.
GGGGGCGAGCGGGCTGCCTGGAGCTGGAGGGGGATCCCACACTGCTGCAGCAGTCGGGACGGGCCAGGCCACTGCGCTCCACGCCCCTCTGCCCGTCCTGGGGGTGGGGGCTCTGCTCCTGGGCGGGGCCAAGGAGCTGCTCCATAATTAGCGCCCCCCCGCCCCGCCCAGGACCTGAAGGCGGGTGAGGACGCCTCCTTCATACAGAGGGATGTGCAGAGGTCCAGAGGCTCCCGCGGGAGCACAGCTGCCACGGGGGTGGGGTGGGGTGGGGTGGGGGCTGGGGGCTGACCGAGGGAGGCCGGCGCAGCGCTGCATCCCATGCATTATTGATGAATAGAAGTAAGAGATGCTCGCCCCCCGCCCCCTCTCCCCAGAGTTTTCGGAAATGCAGGCAGCACATCTCCAACGCAGTCAGAGACAGCACGAGGTAGTATTCTTGGCCCCGCAGAGCGGCTACTAAATTGCAGTGAGTGGATCTTTTAAAATCTGCTGAATTATACAGGTGGCTTGCCGAGAGGCAAGGTGCGGGCATCTTCCTGCTCATTCCTGGGGCCACAGGGTCGGCGAGAGCCTCCCGGGACCAGGCAGTCCTATCTCAATCAGGAAAGCAAGTCCCTCAAAGGCTTGAGCACAGTTTCCAGGATGCGTCCAGGTTTTCTTTCAGCCGCTTGGGCCCTTTGTTATCCGTGTGCTCTGCTCAGGGCAGAGACGGCCAGGGGACCACAGAGCCTTGCTGGCCCAGGGGACGTGCACAGGCAGGGGCTGGCTGGGGGCTCAGAGCAGCCGTCTGCTGTGTGACCTGGAGCCCCAGGTCGGCTCTGCAAGCAGTCCCCACTCAGGGAAGGGTGGAGCCCTGACCCTGGATCCACGGCCCCACCAGGTTCAAAGAGGCCATCTGGTACTTCAGGGGACACCCGGCCACGGTGTGCTCATGTTTCTTTGACTGGCAGGCTCGTGACAGTCCAGGGTGCGTCAGGGGACACCCGGCCACGGTGTGCTCATGTCTCTTTGACTGGCAGGCCCGTGGCAGTCCAGGGTGCGGACGGAGTGAAGTGGAAGATGACCATCCCCTGGCTGCTGAAGACCCAGGGGTGACGCTGGGGCAGGAATGCTGGGAGTGTGGCTGGGCTGCTGGGGACCTTCCCCTGGGCCTGCGGTCTGCTCGTAAAGTCCATGTGTGCCTTAGAAGTTCCAAAGGTGGGTCTCGGCAGGGAGCAGACACTACAGCAGAGTACCGGGTGGCTCTAGGCACAAAGGGGCTTGGAGACAAGGTGCTGGCTGTCACCTCTGTGCACTCCTGTGGATTTCCAGACTCACACACGCTCCTCCTTGAAATTCGCTGCTTGTTCGCCGCATGCACCCGTCTTCCCATCACCTGCAAACCCTGGCAGAGCAGCTGTCTGCCCTTGGTGCACACGGGCTTGTGTCTTCAGGGGCAGCAACCTCACACTCAGGGAGCATCAGAACCCCCGGGTCGGGGTGGAGGGGGAAAAGGACAGTGGGCCCTTCTCCCAGCTTCTGAGTCGCCAGGTCTCGGGCGGCTGTGCAGCTAGGAGGTTGCCTTTCTAGGGAGTTCCAGGTGATGCTGACCTGCTTGCAGAAGTCTGGCCAGTGGCCTGCAGGGAGCTGCCCCCCCCCCACTTCCTTGTGCTGGGGCCCCAGCAGGCAGCCCGGGCTGAGGCCTGGCTTGGGGGGGGTGCAGGGAGGCCCAGCAGGGAGGGTTCATTCTGTGCCATTCACACCAATCTGACTTGGGTTTTCAGTTGTTTTGTAGCTGGAAACGAAGTCACCCAGAAATTGTTTCAGACGAAACCACTACAACCTTATCAGGCAACGTCGCAGCTCAGGCCACGCTCCTTCCTGCGAAGCCTTCCGCCAGTGCAGCTGGGTAGACGGTTCTGGACTTGGGAGTTCAATCACTTCTTGGGGTCTCACCCTGGCAGCACGGTCTTCTCTTTAGGACAGAAGGTCCCAGAAGCAGGACAAGTGCCCCCTTCCCACATCAGCAGGACGGCGGTTGTCCCCGTGAGCCCTGGGCTCCTCCAGGGGTGTATATAAGGCCACCTGCCTGTCCTCCGACACGGCCCGGGGGCTGGGCTCCTCGTGGAGCAGCCCTGGTCACTGGTCCGGACCGCAGACCCAGCCACCTGGCACGGCTGCCTGGACTCCTGGCCACACCCCACCCTCCCGGGCCTGAGCATCGGACCACTCCCCTCACGGGTGGGGTGCCTAGTCGGTCCCGGCCGCTGCCCCGGGGCACGTTTCCAGATTTAGGTGTGCGAGTCTCAGGGACCTGCCTCAGGAGGTGCCTGACCTGCCCATCTGGAGCCGGCCCCTACCCCGCCCTCCTCCTCACTCAGGGACCAGCCCCCCACCCCCGCCCTCGCGGCCCCCGTCGTCCCCACGGCTACGCGGAAGAGTGGACCTGCCAGGATCCCGGCACAGACAGTGGCAGCTGCACCACATGATTTGTGCTGCACATTCTGGCCGTGTTCCAAAGCCATGTTCAGACACCTGCAGTCACTGGTCAAGACCGAGGCCGAGGGTGTAACTGCCGAGTCTCGTCTTCACCAAGACAGACCCCGAGCACCAGCGACTCCCCGCGCCCACACTGCCTGCGTGGGCTTCCCCACCTGAAACACCTGCGCTCTTTCTCTCTGAATGTGGAGTGAGTTTTAAAAGCATACTTAATTTTTTCAAATGTCAAAAACCCACCCTGAAAGGCATCACCTGTTTTATCTGCAGTTCTGAATGCACTGAGCTGGCCACACTGTCTCCTGAGACAGGGCCAGGCCGGAGAGCAGTCCATTCGGGCAGGCGTGCTGCAGTCGGCGGCGGGCAAACAGTTCTCCCGGGATAACGCTAGGATGCTTTTTCTTCGAAATAGAGAATTTATTGTGGCAAAACACGTTAACTGCCACCATGGTCCAGAAAGACGGTGCCCAAAATTTGTGTTTGCACACATTCAACTAATAAGAAGCAGGGAGCGGTGCTCAGTCCGGGAAACCCACTTGCCGTCAACCCCTGCTTCACACAAAGAAGCCCCCGCATCTCGGCATATCGGCTCTTGGAGCCACTGTGCAAGCCATCAGGTCACTGCTAAGATAGCTGTGCCCTAACTCTTGATTTATGATGTTAGTGATGCGCAGTAAAAAGGATGGTGCGCAGTCAAGTTTATGGACGGGGCGATGTAAAATGACGCCTCGTGAAGAAGACGGGGAGCTGTTTATCCGCGCGGATTCCTGAAGTCAAATACAGCTCGCCGGCCGGGCCTGCGTGCACAGAATCCTCCGCCAAGGGCCCTGTGTGCCCGGCCGCTCGGCGGCCACACGTTAATTAGCGCGTTCAGCAGACGCTGCAATGTTTCCACGCACCCAAGTGGATCTTCATTTCTCACAGGTGGGGTCCTACTAATTAAAATCAGCTTTGCAATTAAATGTGGAAAATTGTGTTAAACTTTCAAGCGTGGTTAGAAAAAAATGCAATTATTTTCAGGGTTTTTTATTTTAATGCAAATGAAAATTCTATCCATGTGAAACCAGTAAAAGGGAGGCACAGGGATCCCTGTTTCTGGCTCTTTCTTCCTCCCTGTCTCTTCCTCTCTTTCTTTTTGATTATAGCTGCTCCTCTCGCTAGCAGTTGCCATGCTGCACTCTCTCTCCCAGGGCCTGGCTCTGCTCCAAGGCTTTTAGTGAGTGCTCCGTGTCAAGGCATGAATAATACAGCCCCCAGGCTGTTGGCAGAATCCAAATGAGGGCGCCGGCATCAGGAAGCCCTCGCTGCAGCTCCAGAACAAGCTCCCGTGAAGACAGGCAATTATTCACCCGCGGCCGCCGCCACGGCCATCACGCCGGTGGGCGCGGAGGCACAGGAAATGGAAAAAATCGGAAGGAACACACACCACAAGCCAGAGAGAATTCAGTGGTTTCTAATCAAAAAGAAATCTGCCATTTGGAGCTTTTAATTTTCAAGCTTCAAGATAAATTGATTTGACTCTGAGTTTTCTAAATCGGGAAGGATTTAAATATAAAACCAAAGCCGTCACCTGGCTTGTGGGTGGTTGTTGCTGGTTACGAGGCTGGAAAGCTAGATTTCAGGTCAAGGATTTCACCAGAACCCTACGCTCCACAAATAAAAACTTAAAAAATAGCACTGAAGGGTAAATGTAAATAAAACCCATTAAATTTCAGAAGCAAACTCAGAGGATTCATAAACCAGACGATGTGAACAAAGAATCCTTGTTGGGCACTTTAATCCCCCCGTCCCTGTCTCTGTCCCCCACTGCCGTCTCCCCTCCCAGCTCCCCTCTTTCTCTTTCATTGGAGGCTTACACCAAAATCCCTATTCAGAAAAAAGTAAGTAAATCCAATTAATTCCAAATGGTCCAGTATGTATATAACCATTAGGAGGAAGGCTAAAATTCACATTCCTCCGCTTTAATATTTATTACTCTGTAGTAAATATTAGTAGTTTTTATTATTACTAGTTCTAATTTTTATTGGGAAAATTTGAAGAAGATTTAAGAACGATAAACTGGCCATGGCTTTGAGGACGACCTTGCTGTCCACACATTCACCCATCTTTAACAGCACGTGGCATGTGCCTTTAACACAAGCAGCGCCTCACATCCACAGGGGAGAAGCGCCTGTCGCCAGCCCCAGGATGTTCAGTCTCAGGCGAGCGCTCCAGAGATTTTTCCAGAGGCCTCTTGATGCCCCACATTCTGGCTTAGTATCCATTCGTGTAATTCTCTGGATTAACAGCCAATCTCTTCCTCAGGCACTTGAACTAAACTAAAGCAATTATAGGCGAGTGACGTGGGCCTCTCCCCAGGAAAAGGCTCCTTTTCCACCCACTCCTTTAGACACCTGCGGGTCACAAGGGCACCTGCGCTGGGGAGCGGCCCGGCCGGGCCTGGCGGGAGCCTGGGAGCTTCCCTTCCCCAGGTCGGAGCGCCTAGAACCAGGCTCTGGAGAACTCACTCGGAGTGGCTGAGAGTTGCTCTGCGTCTGCAAAGGAAGCTTTGGGGCGGCCCCACGTCTGAGACACACACAGGCGTTCGGTGTCCGTGAGAACGACTAGGAAGCTCCGCGTGCTTGGGGCAGGGGTGCGGCGGAGCCGCCAGTGTGAGGAGAGGTCAGGTGTGCTGGGCACGGAGAGCCTGAGTTCGCGTTCCGGGTTTTCACTCACAACAGGAGAATCGCTTCCGGCCCTAACTGCAAATTCTGTGCTCTTCTGTCACACTTCCCTGCTAATAATGTAAAGTTAAATTTGCGAAAAAAAAAAAGCACCAGATTCACATCTGGATCCTGATGCTGCTTCTGAAGGCAGAGGCTGGCGATCTCGCCAGCTGGTAAGAGCCAGGCCGCGGTCCCGCACGTCGGGGTGTGGAGACGCTGCCTGAGCCCAGAACCCTGCTGGCCAGCGGGCAGGGAGGGAGCAGAGCGGTCAGTGCAGGGGGCGCGGCCGTCTGAGGAACGCAGGATGCCCGCATCAGACGGTGGGCTTATCATCCGTCCATTTGTACCCGTGACTGCCAGGCACCCAGAACTAAGTGGAATCCTATAGAAAAACCCCTGGTAAAATTACGTTCTCATTTCCTTTATGTTTTTCCTAATGTAATCTCTGATTTAACTTTTAACCGTGAAGTTGTCCATGTGCTTATCCGCCACCTCAGACTGCTTTTTTTTTTTTTTCAGGCTGCACCTGCAGCATGTGGAAGTTCCCAGGCTAGGGGTCTGATTGGAGCTGCAGTTGCCGGCCTACACCACAGCCACAGCAATGTGGGATCTGAGCCCTGTCTGCAGCCTACACCACAGCTCATGGCAGCAGTGGATCCTTAACCCACTGAGCGAGGCCAGGGATCAAACCCGCATCCTCATGGGTCAGGCTCATTTCTGCTGAACCACAACAGAAACTCCTCCAACTGTGTGTGAACTAGTAACACAAACACAAACACCACGAAGAGGTTGTCTTTAGTTCAAGGACAAAATCATCCGCTAGAGCAAGTACTGTAACTTGAACTCCTATCCCTCAATTTTTTTCTCTTTTTACAGCCACACCCACAGCGTATGGAGCTCCCCAGGCTAGGGGTCGATTCAGAGCTGCACCTGAGACCAACACCGCAGCTCACGGCAACACAGGACCCTTAACCCCCTGAGTGAGGCCAGGAATTGAGCCCAAATCCTCATGGTGACCATGTTGTGTTCTTCACTGACTGAGCCACAAGGGGAACTCCTATAAGGAGCCTTTTTCCAATCTGAGAAATTCAGATGTCACTCCTTAGTTGAAAACAACCGATAACAGACAGACACAGAGAAATCAAACTGAGAAAGCCCCACCTGACATCTCAGCCAGACCATGCAGGGGGAGGCTTAGCTGTGGTACAGGTTTTGAACGGTAGTGAGTTTCACCTAACAAAGTCTGCAACTTTCTCACTTTAAAATGGAAGAAATTGAAGTCAACACACGTTAAAGAATTTGCTCAAAGGTCCCTGGTCATCACTGACAGAGGGGACACTGGGACACACCATGAGCCCCTGACCCATTCTTCCTATTAGAACAATGGGAACCCTGAGTTCCAATAATAGCATACACTATGAATCACAGTAAAAAAAAACAGTGTTATTTTAAATCTAAAAAATTAAACTCATTTTTGTTGCAACACTTTGCAGCTTGGCTGTTTCTGTGAGGCCCCTCTAGTGTCCCGTCTCCTTCCCTCCCGGATTCAGGCTGTCCTGGGAGGAGGTGGAGCTGGCTGCCTCCACACTGCCCCAGCCTGAGGCTCAGCACCGCTTGCTACGCGGGGAGGGGAGCCTAAGGAGATGCCGCCACCCTCAGGGCCCCGGGTCCTCCGCTTCGCGGTGCACCTGCAGCAGGAATATGGACGCCTCCGAAAATTCTCGGGAATTTCATGATTTTCTCCCCCTGCAGAAGTGTGGTTGTGGTTCGGACACCTAATGAACACTAGCTGACACCTGATCAAAACTTTTTAGCCAAATTTAATCGTTCCTTCCGGTAGCAACGCAGTCAAGTTTAACTACGACCAATCAAGACAGGGTTAGGGGAAAACACTCACTCCGGCTGGCTAACTTGTTTTCCACTGTGAACATAACAAAATGGCTTTTTAAAGTGAATCTATATATATACCCTCCTTCATAAAATAAATGCTTAAAAAACCCACTTATTTAAATTACATAATTCAGTAATTTCCTATTTTACTCAATAAAAATAATGGTCTAACAAGTTAAATACAGCAATTTAAATCATAAAATTCTCTTAACGATGGCCTGTCACTCCACTGGGATGGGGCCAGCTCCTCGTGGATGCCCGGTAAAAGCGTCCTGACTCCTAAATGCTAGTGCAGGACGCCGGATAGCTCACACATCTCCCCTTGGTTTGATACAGGACGAACAAAAGTTGCTGAATTCACCCTGACCCCGGGGCCCGCCGGAAGGGAAATAAAACGAAAGGCAGAGAAGGAAGAGCAGGGCTCAGGCACCCTGCTCGGGGTGGTGTCAAAGCTTTGGCTCCCTGGGCCTGAATCCCGACGGCTTGGGCCGAACAGCCCCAGTCTTCACATTCTGGTTTGTGGAAATCAGCTGAAAGCGCGTCAGGCCTGCTGGCACCGCTAACTCAGGATGACCGAGCCTTGCAGTGAAGGGCCAGGCTGCCTGGCACCTCAGCGAGGGTCCTGGGGAGGGGACTCTGAAGACCCACCTGCACGTCCGGGGTGACGGATGCCATTCTGCTGAGATGCCTTTGAGCCCTAGGTGCTCCTGCTCCACCTGTCACTGTCCTGACATCCCGGATTTCTGAGCTGCGGCATCGCAGCCCCAAATACCCAGGAGCGGGCCTGTGTGGGCTGTGCCCTCCCACCGTGACCCCCGCAGCGCCCGGGCGGGTGTGGGCTTCCCTTCCAGGACCAGCCGCCTCCCCACAAAAAGATTGGAACTCGACCACCAGGGCTTTACCACCCTGAGCTGGGGGAGGAGGAAGCCGCTTCCCGCTAAGCCGAGGAGGTCCCCAGCCAGCACGTGGGAGGCGCGGAAGGCTGGTCCACGGAAAATTCCGCCTGGGAACGGGGAGGGGGATGGTTTAGGGACCCAGGCGAGTCCTCATCCCGTGAGGAAGCACAGCCCACCATTCCCCAAGTCCGAGACCGGCCCTCACTCTGCCCTCGAGCCTCTCGGAGAGCGCAGCGACCACGGAAGAGTGGACCTACCTCCTGTGTCTTGCGTATTTTCCGCTGACATGGCCACTGCCATCACAGCCAGGGGTGGGACAGCTGCAACAGGAGAGGGTGAGTCACTCAGGGGCTGGGCAGGTGCCCCCCGCCCCCGCCCCAGCCTCTGTGGTGTCGAAGGGAAGGTGGGGACGCAGGCAGAAAGAGAGGCAGACAGTGGGGGGATCAGGGGACTGGGCGGCCCGCAGCCGCCCATCAGGAGGTGGGCTCTCTGAACCGCTGACGGGGCTGCGTCTTGGCCGCGAGCACTGACCTGAACAGCTCCTGGATGGCTGGCTCCACGGGAACTGCGGGGACACAAAAACGGACACAAATTTGCCATCTATCGCGAGAACCTCTCTTCCACAGAAAGCCACCACGAGGGTGGCGTCAAGGCCGGGCCAGGACGGACTAGAACATCGCGCCCGCCGCGTCAGGAAGCAAAGGCCACTGCTGCCGGCCAGCCGTCGCGGACAGCGGCCTGCGCTGAGCGGACTCAGGATGCAGACGGGACACCGGCCTGAGCGGTCGGTCAGCCTGGCGTCTGCCCTGGTAGTGCCCCGAGGGCACCCAGGACGGGCGAGCACAGGACAGGGCCCCAGACAGCCAGGTGCACAGCCGGCCCCGGCCGCTGCGCCCACACAGGAAAGCGCTGCGTGCAGTCACCGAGAGCTCTGGTTTTCTTACTAACAGGAAGCTTTCGATGTCCCAACTCCCTGGTCTTTGCTGCAAGCCCCCGGCATCTCCACCCCCACCCACCTCTCCGGAGCAGTTTCGTCAGAGCTCCCGAGAGCCTGTGTTCCAGTCTCAGGTCCTCAGCAAGGAGCCCGATAAAACACACGTGCTTCGGTCTCAGTCACGGAGCCTGCAGGCACAGCCTCTGCAGGATGAAGGCGGCCCCAGGCAGGGCCCCAGGAGCCGGGAAGCAGGACGTACCTCGAACCCCTTTGGACCGCGTGCGATGCCGCTTCTCCTCGGCGTCCACCTCCATCTGGGGAGAGAGGGAGGGCGTCAGTGCGTCTCCTGCCGGCAGTTTGGGGCCAGTGCCTTCGTCCGGCTCCCTCCACAAGACGCAGGCAGTCTTAAGGTGTTATTGAAAAATAACAAAGCAGGGAGTTCCCATCGTGGCTCAGCAGTAACAAGCCCAACTAGTACCCATGAGGAAGCAGGTTCGATTCCTGGCTCCGATCAGTGGGTTAAGGATCCGGCGTTGCTGTGAGCTTTGGTGTAGGTTACAGACATGGCTTGGATCTGCCGTTGCTGCGGCTGTGGTGTAGGCCGGCAGCTGCAGCTCCGATTCGACCCCTAGCCCGGGAACCTCCATTTGCTATGGATTCGGCTCTAAAAAAAGCAAAAAACAAAACCAAAACCAAAAGAAGCCAGACCCTGGCCATGCAGGTCCCTTCAGGGGCAGGCCTTGATTAGGATGCTTCTGGGTCAACCTGAGTTGTACTTTGTACCAAGAATATAATAGCACTTAAGCCTGCAAGAGAACACGCTTGTATCACGTCTGGCTCCTCCTTGTGGTTGAACGTTCAAGCTGATCAGGGAGTTTCGGGGGAGAAGGGGGGCACGGACGCACGGCAGCCCGGGCTCACGTTCCCACCTACCGCCTGCCTGTGGAGGCACAAAGCGCACCCGTCTGCGCCCCCGCCTGGTCCCCACACGACCCGTGAGGGAGTGGCCCTTACGACGCGCTCTCACAGGTGCCGCCTGCCCAGGGTCACTGCGTGGCCGCTTTGCTGCAGGGCCCTGAAAGCGCACCTGTCCACACTTCCTCTCGAGGTCCCGGGCACACACCGCCGAGCCAGTGAGCGGGTACTTGTGCATTTGTGCACCAACCACCTGCACGCGTGTGAGTCACTGACACACAGCGAAACCCGCGGCAGGTGCGACCTCCTCGCCTCCTCAGACGTGAGGTGAGAGGGTGGTGGCAGCTCCTGGGGTCAGACTCCAGCCTGCGGCGCGAGCCTTTGCCCTGTCCAGGGGCCAGAGCCGCGTCCCGGGTGGAAGGCACCGACGGCCAAAAGCCACATACGCACCGTCCACGTCCTCCACCATTTATGACGAGAAAGGCCAGGACTCGGGAAAGAAGCCTGTCGTACTGGTGGCAGCTCTGGCAGGTGCCCTTGGAGCAGAGAAGAGCGTGGGCCCGCTCTCAGAAGGAACTCAGTGCAGCGAGATCCTCAGCAGAACCCTGCCGGCCCCCGAGCGAGCCAGCACTTACTTATTACAGTTGTGTGTGGAGAGATAAAATCCATGCAATGAAAACAGAGCTCATCCGGTGCACTCCGCCGCCCCACCCCAAGGACGGTGTCCTGTGCAGTGTAAGCCTGCGCCAGACAATAAAAGAAGGGTTTCAGGAAGAGGGAGGCGACGCCAGGGGCCACCCTGAGAAAGAACTTCTCAGTGACACTAAGAGTGGCAGGAGCAGGTGCAGGAGGAAAAAAGCCACACGTCGTGGATCTTCACCTGCACACTGGCACAGAGATTGCTGAGGTGCAGACACTTGGACGGGCGGGCGAGTGAACACGTGGGTGAGTCCATTTACTGGGAAGACGGGGAACCAGGAGGTGGCGAGAGCAAAGTGGGCACTGAAAAGAAGGGCTTGGTGGAGCAGCGGGGGCTCGGGCCGCGGGGAGAGTGGGGGATCACAGGGGCCGGGACTGACGTGGAGGCTCACGGCTGCCCCAGGGGACAGACGGCTGTGGCTGGTGCTGGAGCAGGGAGGCACCCCCACGCCTATTTCAGAAAGAAATCGGGGAGGGAGGCGGCCGGTTCCCCGGAAGGAAGGGCGCCAGAGAGTCCGGCTCCTGAGATGCAGCCGTCCAGGGAGACGGACGACCTGAGAAGCGTTTGCAGGAGAATCATGTTTGAGGGGAATCACAGGTAAGCGATGTGGGCAGGCCCCCAGGGGTGCAGGGTGAGTCGCACCCACCCCCGGAGAGCGTGTCGAAGCTCTGAGGTGGCTCCTGCATGCGGACAAACCCTCCAAGCGCTAATGCATCAGCCCAGCGTGAGCACAGGGCCCATGCGACAGGAGGGCTGTGATGGAGAAAACGCGGGTCACGTTGCGTGGACATGGTGTTCCCTGACTCTGCACGCCTGTCCTGGGACGCGGGGATGGAAGCCTGACCTTTAAGGAATGGGGGCACAAGCTGACCAGCGTCAGGACCAGGGCCGCTAACCTTCCGCGAAGCGGGGAGGCTTCCTGGAGGAGTCCAGACACACACTGAGTTTTAAAGGAAAACTGGGTTCCGGGTTTAACAAAGGGTTGGGGCAGTGGGGGTCCCGGGGGTGGACCCTGGGGGCTGGACGGGGTGCCGAGGTTCAGCAAAACAGCTTGTCCGGAGGCCGTGCACGTCTCCAGCTGGGCGCTCTGCCTTGGTGGTTAATGACGTACCCACGCCCCCCTCTGGCCCTCTTCTGGGGGTCGCTGGTCCTCAGCTCCCAGAAAGTTCTGCCAGACGAGTGTGCGGAGACGCTCACCCACCTTCAGAGGAGCTGCCCTGTCGGAGGTGCTCGCCCCGGGTCCGCTTCTCCCGAGACCCAGCACCTTCTGGTCTTGGCAGGGATGGGTGCAGTCCCTCCTGCAGGGGTGGCGGCTGACGCCCCCGGGTCAGCAGGGCCCTTCCATCTCTGCGGGTGACCCTGCTGTGCGTGTGGTGAGGCAGGGGCAGCTCAGAGGCAGGTGGCCGGGCGTGGCTGGGGGCTCCACGTTCACTAACAAAGCCAATCCATTCTCCTCCTCACCCCACTGGGGGGGTCCAGAGACCCGGGGGAACGACTTGGGGGAGGAGCCGGCACGGGGTCTGCCCGCCCTTCTCCCCTCGATTGCCCAGGAGGCGGGGCAGCAGGGCGCATAACACCCAGCTGTCCACACACTGCGACAGCCGCGACGTGAAGGAGGCGGGTGCCATCTGTGCATCTTAGCCATTCCTCCTAAGACCGCACGGCACTGGCGAGTCTTTGACCCGGCCTCGGAGCGCCGTCTCCAGGACTCCTACACTGTATTTACAAAACTGACCACGTGTGTGCGTGTGTGTGTAGACGTGGGAACATAAGTTTCTTTTCTAGTTGCAGGTATTTCTCTTAGACTTTTGACAATCATCCTGAAAGCGACTGTTTTCAGCTCCTAGACTCCCAGGCTCCCTGGACAAGGCAGGAGAGCCCAGGTCGCCTGGGAAGCCGCAGTCCTGGCACCTGGGAGCCAGGACAGCGCACAGCGGGTGCAGACCCACCTGTGTGCCAGGACAGCCCCGCCCCAGGGAGCCCGTGGGGCAGGTGGGCACAGGCCGGGCTGTGCCATCTCTGGTTCAGCCCTGGCGCAGGGCCCGGCACGAGAGCGGCTGCTGGGTAAGGAATGCTTGCCTCAGACTAAAGGGAAGCACGCGGGCCCTGAAGGCCAGGCAGGCGCTGGGCAGCAGGTGGAAGGGAGTCGATTAATGGGCTCGGACGCTCTGTCTGCACAGCAAGAAAGGAGGGAAGAAAGGGGACTGCTTCTTAGAACGGAGTTTTCACCCAAGGAAGAGGGCACTTCAAGAAAGTAAAGAATGGATGTTCGAAAAAGGCCAAAGGTGGTTTTGGTGGCCCTCCCGGGGCCCTCACAGGCCCTGTCAGTGACGCTGCCTTTGGCCTGGAGGCAGCGCCACGTGGTGGGTTGATCACAACAACGTCTAGGACTTTGGGGGTCGTGATGGGGCTGAAGGTCAGGCAGCTAGGAAAGACCTGGAGCTGGAGGTCACGCCCGAGCTCCCCGCCCAAGGCCAGGGCCCACCCTGCGAGGCTGCGAGGCCCTTCTGGGGAGATCCTGGGCTTGCCCGCCCGAGCCCGGCAAGTTCGACCTCTGCTGTCAGCTGCACCTCTGCTCCAGCTCAGGCCTCATGCCACCTGCTCCTCTAGCGACCCTCTCGTCTCCCTTTGAGTGGTGGCCACTTCTCCAGCAGCACCCGTCCCCCAGCCAGCTTGTGCCCTGCTGGACGTCACTTCTAGAATCCATGGCTCCCACAGCTGAGCCATCTCAGCCCTCAGCAGAGGCTCCATGCTACCCCACCTTCCCCAGATCGTGGCTCCTGACTCCCGCAGGTCCAGACACACTCAGGGCCCGCGTGTCCACCCTGCGACCTGGGCTCAAACCAGCGTCCACAGTCCGGGCCTCTCGTTTCAACCTCGAGCCCACACTTGTGGCTGTTTCCAGAGCGCCGCGGTCTCCCAGCAAATTCACTGCAGACCATGCTCAGATATTTCCGTGCAGCTGGGCCCGCCCTGCGGTGGGACGTCTCTCACTGTCTCGCTGCTCTCATTGCTCAGCCTTTGTCCACTCCTTCATCAGACACCTACTTCGGTGCTGTGGTCAGAAGAGGTCCCTCCCTCGCTCCGCAAGGCCCCGCGAGGACGGAGCCTGTGAAGGCCCACGGCGAGCCCTCTCCTTGTCAGTGGCTGTTTATGGAGCAAATGAAGTGTCGTTTCTCAGTGGGAAATCTTGAAATCAGCCCTGGCTTCCCCTGGTCTCCGTTGCTCTGCCACATCACGGGTCACATTCTGCTCTTGGCCGCTGCGTGCATGGTTTTCCGCGCCCCGTCTCCTGGGTGCCGCGCGGGCTCAGCCCTCAGCTATTGACACCGAGTCCCTGCCGCCTGCCCCGGAGGCTGCGGCCTCATCAACCCGCCGTGTGCACAGCGGAGATGCAGTTCCACTTCCATCCTGGGCCCAGAAAGGTTCCCTGGCGACTGCCTCAGTCTAAGCGCCAATGCCTGCCTCTCTTCGCTTCTACATTATCGGGCTGGAAAAAAATCAGAAGCGGCACACACAGTGACTGCCCGCTCCGCGTGGGCAGTGCAAAGCCACGGTTACGGCCGCACCTCCTCCAGCCAGCCTTCTCATCCACAAGTTCTCTCTGCTCCCAAAACACAACGAACAAAGAGCCGCTTCATCCGTCTGCTTGCTTTTCACAAAAGCAGGCTCCACTGCACACGACCTCTCGGTAAGTTGGTATTTTTCACTAATTATGTCACGGCTGCCTCTTGAGGTCAATGCCTGTGGATTATACTCTGTGAGTGGCTGCGTTACCGTCCACAGAATGTACATCCAGTGATTTATCCAGCCATCCTGTGAGTTTCCTACTAGTGGATGGTTAGGTTGTCGTATTTCATTTGTTTTATTCCACTATGAAGAAGCTGTAACAGATGTTGCACATAACACTTGGGCATATTTCCATAATATAGTTTTCTTTTTGTCCTTTTTAGGCCACACCTGTGCATATGGACGTTCCTGGGCCCGGGATGAATTGGAGCTTCAGGCCTACACCACAGCCATGGCAACACTGGATCCTTAACCCACGAGGCAAAGCCAGTGACTGAACCTGGATCCTCAAAGAGACAACGTCAAGTCCTTCACCTGCCGAGCCACAACGGGAACTCCCATAATACGGTTTTCTTAAAGGGTATTTTCAGCAGGGTTAGCAGCCGTGAGAGCCCCTGCCATTGTCAGTAACGCAGGATTGTGCCGACTTTTCCAAGGGCGTGGGGCGCGTGGATCCCACCAGCCGCTGCCTCTGCTGAACGCCACGCTGTCCCCGTCACGCCGCCGCCCCCACCACCCCGCCGCCCCCGCCACCCCCGCCGCGCACATGGCCAAGAACAAGAGTAGCTTTTTCCAGCTGTCGGCCTGCGCTTCCCCTGCCATGAAGCTCTGATTCTCACCCTTGGCCTATTTTTCTTCTTTTTAAAATTATGCATCAACTTATAATGTCTCTTCATGTGTTTCGGGTGTTAACTCTTTCGCCCAGCTTATCTGTCGCAAGCATTTTCCTTTTCTCTTCGCTGGCTGTGTTTCTCCCCAGACACGAGCACGAAGTGCAGGCAGACCCCCAGTCACCTGGACAGAGTCCAGCGCCCTGCAGATCTACCGCCCGGGCGCCCTCCTCGGCGTGCCCCGGCCGCGGACCCCGGCGTCTGGGCTCCCCGGGCGCAGCCCCTCGCCGCCTCGACAGGCACCGGCTCCCGGCCGGCGTGTCGGCCGCGCGTCTGCTCTACATCTCCGGCTGCGTGCCCATGACCCGGCCGAGAGGGGCGCTTCCTCGTCCGCCGAGCGCCGGCCCCTGGACTAGCCCCTCCGGGGGACGAGCCCCTCCGGGGCAGCGACGAAGGGGACGGCACCTCCTGTTCCCGAGACGGAGCCGCAAGCGTGTCGGGACGCGGGCAGTCGGCAGCGCTCAGCATCCCCCGCTAATCTGTGCGTCCGCTTCTGAGGCTACATCTGGTCTCTAGTCAGCATTTTCCAACTTCTCTCCAATTTACATTGTGATGAAGTGACACAAAAAAAAACCTCAAAGATTCAAATATGTTATGAGGTAAAAATCCCATAGAAGTGCCCATTTACCTAAAGATTTGACATTATCCTAGTGATTTTCTAACACAATTTTTTTTTTTTGCCTTTTGTCATTTTATGGCCGCGGGTTTATGGCCGCACCCGCGGCATGTGGAGGTTCCCAGGCTAGGGGTCTAATCGGAGCTGTGGCCACCGGCCTTCGCCGCAGCCACAGCAACGCAGGATCCGAGCCGCGTCTGCAACCTACACCACAGCTCACGGCAACGCCGGATCGTTAACCCACTGAGC
>PVHT021183517.1:134341-272945 GCA_004024745.2 Catagonus wagneri
CACAATTTTTAAAAAATCCAATTAATTATTTCTTAAGGACAGAAACACTACTAAGGAAATAAAGATCCGAAAAATTAGAGAAGCCGATGTCTGCAAGTGAGGAAGTGTAATCCGTGAAGGAAGTCTGTGCTCAGGGGAGACCAAATACACTATTCCACAGCACATTTTCAGAAATTAAAATGTTTCACAAATTATTAAACAGGAAACAAGAATTTGAGAGAAAAGGGGCTGGGCTTGGAATTTAGTTTCTCCCACTTACTGTGCATTTTACCCTCTGATCCTCAGTCCCGCCCTCTCCCGCGTAGACCACACCCGGGCAGGGACACTTCCCGTGAGCTCAGGCCAGTCAGATGGTGTGAGCACACACCACCAGGCCGGGGCTTTGTGAGCTGTGAGGTGCTGTGCCCACGGAAGGAGGGACGCTGTGTCCTGACTGGTCCAGTCACTTCATGTGCTGATGGACTGTCAGGGGACGGAGATGCAGGTGCCCACAGAAGAAGAGAAGCTACAGCAGAAGCGCGTCAGAGAAAGCGAGTGGAGAGAAGGTTCTAGAAGGATGCAGGGGTTAACACTGAGCTAGGACCCTGGGGTACGAGGGGGCCGAACACAGCCCCCTGGTGTTACAGCGACCCCGCTGGGCTGTGGCCAGGCAGCTGCAGATCAGCATGGGAAGTTTCGTCCATCGGATGCTGGGGTGGGGGCTGGGCGACCCCTCTGACCCTGAGATTGCTGTACCTGGTCTCAGGAGACCAACAGTGGGTTTCTGGGCAACACTCCAGAGGAGGCAGAACAACAGCCAGAGTCCCCAGACTGCAGTGCACAGGCCATGAAGTGGGCACTGCCCAGCCCACGAGCACGGGCCTGAGGGCTCGAGGGCGGCATGTCTCTTGCATAAGCCCCAGGATAGGTCATCACACCATCAGAGAGGGAGGCGGTGGACACCAGGAGAGGACAGGAATGTGGGCCTCCAAGAGGCCATGGCGACACCTGAGGGAGGGCGGGGCAGCTAAGGGCTGCGGCAGCGGAGGCCCTGGGGGAGGAGGCAGCGCAGCTGTGATCCCAGGACGCAGTTTGCCGACCATGTCTGGACTGACATCTGAGCATCAGCCCTTTATGCGTGTACATGTGCACACGCGCACACACACACATGCACGCACACATGTACACACACGTGCGTGAACACATGCGCACACTCGCACACACCCAACACACACACTTACGCACACGTGCACACGCACATGCACACGCGAGCACACGCACACACACCTCCCCGTGCACACGGGGCTGCACCCGCCGTGGACACACACCTGGGGGTGAGGTTACCTTGCAGGAAGCCTTCTCTCCTAGGGACGGAGGCAGCGTGACTCCGTGGGCAGGATGCAGGCCCAGGGTCGGGGGTTCCCTCTAAGTTCTGATCCGGGTCTTCCCCAGCCTGAGACTACGGTGAGGTCACTTAATTTCTCTGTGCCTCGATTTCTCCATCTGCAAAACAGGAACTGGAGGTCAAGCATCTAAAGATGTTATTAGGACATTTGGGAGCAGCGTAAATGCGGGCTTGGCCTCGGCAGGCCCCGTGGACCCTCCAGCTTCCCCGGGAGCAGGGTCTTCTGGCCTATCCACCGACAATGGACCCCTCGAGAATTATTCTCCCGGACGTGGGGCTGTTCTGGCTCTGGGCGTTTTCCCTTGTCCTGTTGGGGAAGCCCTGTTCCCTGCAGGCTGTGGGACATTCTGCTCTACCTGAGAAGGTTCTAGAACTGCAGGTCTGGGGACCAGGCCCCCCCCCCAGGCATCCTCTCTAGTCTCTCCTCCTGCATCTGGGATGGAAGCAGTGCACAGGTGGCCTGGCAGAATTCGCACACGGTCCTTGTTCAGCCTGTGATTTCTTCTGGGAGCTCACGGGCTACAGGACGAGGTCGGTCCTCGCAGGGTCTGTGGAGCTGGCAGAGTTTACACCATGCATTTTCTTACCATTACGTCCTTTATCCATCAGCCAAACTATGCAAACTTTCTGAGAGAAGAAATGGGCCCTCAGAGAGGCTGAGACGGTGCCCAGAGCCACGCAGGGGCTCGCAGGCGCCCCGAGGGGAACGGCGCTCTTGCTGGCAAGTCTGGGGCTCCCTCTGGGACAGCCAGGCTTTCAAACGCAGCCCAGGAGAAGCAGAGGCCCGAGACCCGGCGGGGATCTGAGTCCCGGGGGCTCGTGGTGGCTGTGGGTGCTTCCCCTCAACGGTTCCGACAGGAACTTGTTTGGACACCCTCATGCATTCCAGAGGGCCCACTGCCTGCTGCCAGCGCGGTCCTGCTGGGAAATCTCTGGGCACTGACATCCCAGCTAAGCGGTTTATCAGACCACAGCAAACACTCAAGCAAGACGGCCCTGTTTCCGTGACTCCTCGTTTGAACAACAGGCAACCAGACAACTAGGTCAAACAGCAAACAGCGGGGTGTTTCCTTGGAACTCAGTCATCCTTCCTGTTACCTGGGAGCCATGTCCTGTCTACGGCTGCCCACCCTTAGCCCCGAGTCTCGCTCCCTGCCTCGCACGCTTAATTTTCCCAAGGCACGATTTCATCCCACGGACGGGCACTGGGTGTTCACACCCGTGTGTTTTGCCGGGAACACAGGCCACGGCCCGCAGACCACCTGAACCCGTCCTGTTCCCAGGGAGAGGGAGGAGCTAGACCGGACTGCACGTTTTTCTCTTCAACTTCGCGATGGAAAACAAAAGAACCCACCAACCCAGGCTCCTCCTTAGCAGTTGTCTGTCCCGAACTTTCCTGCGAGCCCTTCGCCTGTTTACAGCTGCAGCTCTGGTGCGAGCAACTCTGGAACGGCCTGTCCCACGGGCCTCGTGTTTTGTATGCTGCAGTCAGCAGCTGGATAACATGGCCTCGTGATTGGAGGACAAAGACAAGAAGAAAGGAAGAGAGAGAGGAAAGAAAGCAGTGTTCCCACAGCCCGGGCAGGGGACCCCGATCTGACTGAGCCGGCTGCTACAACGACGACTCATCCAGCCAGGAAAAGGTTCGGAGGTTACAAGATCTGAAATCTTGGGTCATGAAGGCACCACCACTTACTACCTCTTTACCTGGGCTTGTGGTTTATAAGCATTAATTTCCTAGAATTTTTTCAATCTCTAAATTACATAACACAGGAGTTCCCTTTGTGGCGCAGCATAAATGAATCCGACTAGGAACCATGAGGTTGCAGGTTCGATCCCTGGCCTCGCTCACTGGGTTAAGGATCTGGTGTTGCTGTGAGCTGTGGTGTAGGTCGTAGCTGTAGCTCTGATTAGACCCCTAGGCTGGAACCTCCACATGCCGTGAGTGTGGCCCTAAAAACAATAAAAGACAAAAAAATAAAATAAATAAATAACATAATACACAAAACGGATCTTGCTACCCATAAATGCTCAATAAACGGTAGTATGTTTATATATTATTATCACTGTATACCCATTTATTTATTTATTGCTCTTTTTTTAGGGCCACACTAGTGGTATATGCAGGTTCCCAGGCTAGGGATCGAATCGGAGCTGCAGCGGCCAGCCTACGCCAGAGCCACAGCAACGCCAGATCCGAGCCGTGTCTGAGGCCTACACCACAGCTCACAGCAATGCCGGATCCTTGACCCACTGAGCGAGGCCAGGGATCGAGCCTGCAACCCCACAGTTCCTAGTCAGATTTGTTTCCACTGCACCACGACGGGAACTCCTCTACCTATTTATTAACACGCTTCCGTAACATCTCTGAGTTTCAGTTTCTCATTCACGACCATGACGATGTAAACAGCTCCCTGAACAGCAAGACCTTTAACTAACTCATCCACCAGGTGCTGAGGGCTCCCTGGCTTTCGGCTGCTAGGCTGGGGTGACTGCACATAAAACACGGTAGCTGACACTGCTACCTAAATTCAAAGGAGGAATAAAAGAAAGAAGAGAGAGGAGTTTGGGTCGACAGAGTTGCAAACTTAAATATGCAAAAATAGTTTGGGGAGAGGGTAGAGAAATAGAGGAAATAATAGACATAAAAAACCCATAAAGCACAATGTCTGGGTAAAATAGCAATTCCATGCCCACCACCAAACTGATTTCAAATACAATAATTGAGAAAAAAAGAACAAAATCTACTAAAACAGAAATTAAAACAAGTTAATACCTAGACAATGTGTTCAGTTTTGATACTGAGACATAGGTAGATGTTGGCCTTTTTAAAATAAAAAATTCCTTTATAAAAACTATAGCTATAAAAAGCAATTTGCAAGCAGCAAATATTCAAGTCAGTGCGAACAATATTATCAAGAAATACACATATAAATAGCTCATAATACTTAAAAATCAAACTATTAAATCATACATTAAAGAGTGACAACCAAACTGTTAATTATGGTTCAACTCCAGTTCTCGGCATAAATTAAATTGGACTCATGATGCTTATTTACTGAAGCTGTCATGTGACAACTTGTCATGGGGGAGTCTGTGTTCTGTTAACAGTAAAGTCGGGTTAGAGGTGCCCACAGAGCGTGTGGGAGGCAGGTGTTAAGGCTGCGGGGCAGGTCCTGCCCGAGGGCTGCAGGTTCAAGTTCAGCAGTCAGGTGGCTTCCTGGGACTTGGCGGCAGAGCAGCTGTTGCCGGAAGCCCAAGCCCCACCCCCAACGCCCGCCCCCCAGAGGCAGGACGGGGGCAGGCTGAGCCCACCTGCAGCCCCATGGCCAGATGCCGCTGGGACTCAGGCCAGAGGCCTTTTCCTTTCTTTCTTTTTTTAACATTAAAGGTCAGTGGCAGAAATCCACTGGGAAATTTATTTTAGGAAGTCAAGGTCTCAGACCTACTTTTTAAAATCTGCTTTTGAAAAACAAGCCTCATGGGCATCTGTACTGAGATCCTGAGAGCCAGAGAGATGGCGGGGGTCCCAGGCTTTCAGCCTGTCCCCCTCAGCCTCACCGGCTCTCATCCCCCGAGACTGTAAGAAGCAGAGAGCAGGGGAGCTGTCCATTCTCAGATCCCAGATGGTCTCTGCCTGGGTTGCTCTCGTCCCGGCTGACGCTCAGCCCAGGCATTTCTCCAGGTCAACTTCACAGGTGCCACTAGAAGGTGAAACTAAAGGGCGCGGCAGGAGGTCCCCAGGGGCTTCCCCGCCGTCAGTCTGGCTCTGCGAGAAGCCCTCCTGTTTTAAGCAGCAGGGACAGTGGCTGGGAGAGGGCGGCAGGGGAGTGTGAGGCCCGGCCCTGTCTCACCTGTGTCTTCTCAAGGGCAAAGCAGGGTCCCCTTGGCGGTTCCTGAGACAGGGTCCTGAGACCGGGTGCTGAGACAGGGTCCAGCGTGCAGTGGCTCGCGCAACTCCCGCGCTTTCTGCGTGCTCCAGATACAGACACACCTCGCTGCTGCCCTGGCTTCGTTATTCTAGAGAAAGACAAAGCCACCGGAGGAGGAAGAGCTCCGGAAGGAGCGGTGGGAAAGGCTGGCTCCTGCTGCGCTCTGGGTCCCAGGCCCCTTCTTCTGAGGTTTAAGCTGCGCCCCCCTCTCAGCACCGCTGGGACGTGGCGCCTGCAGTCCACTTGCAGGGGGAACGTCACCCAGGCGAGGTTAGAGCCACTGGGCCCCCAGCGTCAGCGCGGTCACCCCAGTCAGACGATGCCTGGGTAAGGGTAAGGCTGAAAACGGACGGGGGCTGGCACCGTGGGAAGCGGCACGGCACGTCCTCCCTGGACGGCGGCGGCCTCAGCGGGCTCCACGCCCAGGGCTTCCGCAGAAGTCTGCTTGGGGTTGCGGAGCTTCATCCTTCCAGGGACCAGGTTCAGACCGCGTCCGTGTCAGTGGTCTGCTGGGCGGTGGGGACACGGCAAGGACAATGCCACCCGGAGTCACTGCTCTTGGGGAACCAGAGTCCAGGGTGTGAAGGATGTTGGGGGCAGGGAGTGAGGGCTGGGCGGGCGGCTCCTCTCGGGCGGGAGGCACGCGGCGGGGATGGGAGAAGCCTGGACGCCAGCGGAGCCCTTGCTCTGCCCGCCTTCAGGCCGCGGGGAGTTCAGGAATCACAGGACACATACCCCCCACTGGGCCCGCGGATGCGGGGCTGGCCGTGTTCCCCGCGGGCCAAGCAGGGCAGCCCCTGGGAGGCACAGCCTCTGCAGGAATGGCTGGGACTCCCGGCCTACCCGGTGGGGCTCCCGGTGCGTGGTGGAGGCAGCTTCAGGGCCTCGGGAAACGCAGGAAGGCAGAATTTCGAGGACAGCGCGAGGGAAGCCATATTCAGCATCAGGAGAGAGAGGCCGGCCTGCTGGCCGGAAGGGGGAGTGATAATGGAGAGACACACACCTCTAGGTGTTTACATGACGGGCGGGCACGAAGCCTCGTGGGACCAACCATCCACTGCGCCCGGTCCCCGGACGTGCCAGTCTCGGCCCTGGCGTTCTGACACTAGCGGCCAGGTTCCCCGCACCATCCCCCCGATGCTGACTCCAGGACACAGAAGGCAATTAAAAAGCGTCAACCTGCTTAAATTACACTTTACAGGGGGAGGTATTAAACCGTGCAGGTAATTGAGTCCACAGGCCCACCAGCAGCTGTGCGCCCCCTCCCACCTAAGCAGCCGGGGAAGGGGGTCCCGGGGCGTCGCTCCGAGCTGGGGTCTCAGGGGGGACACGTGGCAGGTTGCTGTGTGGTTGTGTTGTTCGTCGGAGGCTCCCGGGACTCGGCGCCCGTCACCTTGGGGAGTGCCCTTCGCTTCTCACTGTGCACCTGACACAGACGGCCTCCTTCCTCCTGTCACTCCCCGCCGCGTCACTCCGGGCAGTGGCCGTGGGGACCAGCCTCACACCAGCACCACGGGAGGCTGTGGGTCCTTTAGAGCTCACGTCCCAGAGTGACCACGGGCTGTCGAGCAGGCTCGGTTCTGCCCTCAGGAGCAGGGTCTGCGGTCTGTTGACCCAGCTGAGTCCCGGGGTCCCTTCATCACGTGGGGCTGATTCCTGCCCGTCAGGTTGTGGGTGTATTCAGAGCGCTGATGCATGAAGTGTCCAGCACAGAACCAGCGCCGAGCCAGCGCACGCCTTCCCCCAGGCGAAGCAACTGAGAAGACGCCGGAGCAGTGTCTGAAGTGCTTGTCAGGTAACTTTGAAATAAATAGGTTGCAAAATTACGCGTAATGTGCTCCTAACCAAAAACCACAATGGAGATGAACAGGTATCAGCCAAAAATAAGTACAGTTGTCGATAATACCCGTGATGCGGGGCTGGGCTTTTTAGCCTCGAGGTTTCCCTGCTGTGGCGCCATGTCCCCGACCTACTAGTGGCGAGAGCCCGGTGGCCCCCAAACAGTAAATGCTTACTCTAATTCTGAATTCTGGGTACAAAAGAGACTTGTTCTTAGCTAGGCTGACTGAACAAGGCTAATTCCATGACAATGTTGGAGTTCTTGCTTTTTTCTGTTCAATTTCCCACTAACGAGGACCGACTTTTGGCAGGAGGGGAAACTCAGTCCACACTGGTTGCTGGTCACACGGTGACCACAGGCTGGGACGGGGAGTCGCCCTCCAAGAGGGCGAGGGTCTCGGGTGGACAGACTGGTCTTTCTAAAACTGTAGCTTTAATTTTAGGTTCAGAAAAGCTTGGACACCTTGGATCAGGCTAGGCTTAGCAAGGCAGCTTTTCTGCCTTACGCCTTTTACTATGTGCCCGTTACAAAACAATGCAACGAAAAGGTGCAATTATTTGCCCACTGAACCCTCAAGAAGCAGGAAGGAGGCCAGAGCAAATCCTCCTGGAGCCTGGGCTGCATCCCTGCCGAGGGCCCGCGTAGACGGGCCCTCCCATTCACCTGTTCGCCTGGGGACTGTCCCTACCGCCAGGTGCTGAGCTGACCTGGACAAGCGGCTGGGAGGAGGCCTGGGCTTCCCAAGGCTGAGTTCCAGAGAGAGGCCACCTCCTGGGGGGCTGCTTTCAACGCATGTACACTGGTGTGGGCGCAGCAGCCAGCGCTGTGGTGAGCCCTCGTCTGTGGGCTGGACGGCGGGGAGCGTGGGTCCTCACTTGGCCAGAAATGTCAGCTTGCTTCAGCCCATTATTAGACGGTGACTTCCGTGTGGAGGGAGTTTTGTCTCCATTTCTCACCCAAAGAGATCAATTCTGTTCTGGAGACTCAGGCAAGGTCAAGGAACATGCCCAAGGTCACTCGTATGGGAGGACAGATTTGGTATCCAAGCCTGGGGCTCTGACCCCGAGTCCAGGGCCCCAGGTGGTTGGAGAACACACTCCCGGGGGGGGTCAGGACGTCACAGCAACGCCGAGGTCCACTGAAGACCCTCCTCGGGCCCTTCAGGAGCGGGCGTGCTTATCAGCTTTGCCGTGTCGGCTGCAGCACTCGTGCAGTCCCGAACACACGCGCACACACACAATTTATCCAGGTGCGATCTGGCCAGATTTCTTAATTGGTGCTAATTATTCCATAATATGGCTTCTCATAATTTGTGAGACTACCAGCTATCTGGATATGAGTTCAGATGATTTCCTGTTTTTCACTGAACGATGCTCTAATGAGCCTTGTCTGCGTCTCTTCCTCAGGCACTTGAACTGATGTTTCTCAACAGTTAAAATGTTAGCAGATACTGGCACGACCGTCTCAACGTGGCTGGATCTGTTCTTGACCAGTGGACGTACAGACGAGCGTTTCCCAGCCCTTCCACTGCACTTGGTGTCACCAGATCCTGCTGGTTTCGCAGAAGAGCTGGTCCGACCTCACTGCCTCTCTCTCCTCTTCTGTGACGTAGCTGATTGTATTCCCGACCTTTTCGATTGCATTTTATGCATATTCTGCATATTTACGCTTTTTGCGTTACACACGCAACAAATACTTCTCCCCAAGTTATCACGGGTATTTGCCTCTGTCTGCAGACGTTTCCTGTGCCTGCTCCAGACGTCGCCAGGGACACTCTCTAGTCTTTCCTTGTGTTGCTGCTGCGTCTCATGCCTCATCTGAAGCGCCTTTTCCAGGGCTTCTGAGCTGAAAGACTCATCATTCCAGGACGTTTCCCTGATCCCCTCACCCAGCAGCGAGCACCCCGCGTGTGTTTGGGAGGCTATGCCTCGTTCCAGCCGCCCTGGGATGACAAGCCCGGTTGTCATCCTGCGAGGGCTGGAGCCCACAAATTCTGAGTGATGGAGGGCAAAGGGGCTGAGTGAGGGCCCGGGAGGGAAGCCAGGCTCTGGGGCAGCCAGAGGGCCCCTTACAGGCCGGGAACTCTGCTTCTCTAAGGGGCCGGGGGGTTCCTGAGCCCAGAGACAGCTGACTGAGGGCCAGGGGGAGGGGCACAGGCCGGGGAGGGGAGGGGCTGGGCTTAAAGGGACTAAACAGGCAGGACAGGTCTGACACCACAAAACTGGTCTGGTTCTCTGCTGATTGTGGGAGGAGGGCATCCGGGTTCAAGGGGGCACTGGTCTTGGTGCTGATTCTGGAAATCAGTGGGGGTCAGAGCAGCCGGGGACCCCCTGTGGGAATCAGGCCATTCCCCGCTTGTCTGACACCTGCTGACTTTTAGATCCTTGAGCGGATGGGAACATGGTGTTTTTGAAGATGTCCAGGTCCTGAGATCCTGCCGTGACCAAGGGTCATGCAGCAGAGGGCCACCAAGCCGTACTTCCAGAACGTTCTGATCATCAGCAGGCTCAGGGCTGAGGGGCGAGAGACCTCCAGATGTCCCAGCTCCCTGTACACACTATGCAGAGCCGTGCCCGTAAACGAAACGTCCTGCGGACCTCAGTTAAACAGGGCCTGACTGCCGAGGAAACCCCGCAGCTCGACTCACTGAACATGCAGCGCCCTCCCAAGGCAGGAGGGGCGGGGCTGGGAGTCCACCTCCAAACAGGTGAGTGCACCTGTCCGACCCACGGCTCCAACACCAGCTCCAGGTGGTCTGGAACTACGGTTTAAGCTCTCTGCTGGTTAATATTCTCTTTATTTTATGGAAAAGCAGTTTTTCTTTGTCACAGCCCTAGGTCCATACCATTCATTTTAAACAGTTTTAAATAAAAAGAAACACAAGTTCAACCGGGTAAAAGACGATGGTACTTGTACTGGGGGAAACGCTGACCCTTTCTTCTCCTCCTGAGAATCTCCAGGCCTTCTCTGAGGCCGGAGCCGGGCGCCACGGCTGACAGGTCACGTCACAGGCCTTCTCTGGGGCCGGAGCCGGGCGCCACGGCTGACAGGTCACGTCACAGGCCTTCTCTGGGGCCGGAGCCGGGCGCCACGGCTGACGAGTTGGCCTCTGCCCTCTGTACCGCCCATGGGCCGTTTTTCAGCCCAGGAGCCGACACGGTCACATCGGTCAAAGGTGAGAGACGCTGCGTCATGAGCCCACGTGTGACCCAGCACTTCATCTTCAAGTCACAGGGCCACTGAGAGTGACAACAGGGGCCGAGGGGCTAGAGCACCCAGTGTGGCCGCGTCCAGGGCTCGCTGGCGGGCCGACGCCGGGGTGGGGGCAGAAGCCCGCCTCCACACACGGCAGGGCGTCCCCTGTGCCGGAGAGCAGAGCCCGGGCGTCCCTGCAGACGCTGTTTCACTCGACCTAACTGTCACGGGTCCAAGTGTGTCTCCAGCAGTCCCGGGCTGCAGCCGTAACTGCGGGGACCGCAGGATGTGACGCCATCCGTAACATGAGCCACTGCAGACAAAGTGAGGATGAGGTCACACAGAACAGCAGGATCCCCTGATCCAGTGTCACCTCTGTTCTTATAACAAGGGGCACTGGGCACGTAGGACCAGGCAGGGAGGTGCCCTGTGACCGTCCCTCAGGATCAGGGTGAGGGCCTGCAGACCTGGGGGCTGGGGAGGGGCCTGGGCAGGGACGGTCCTGCCCGCCCCTGGGGCGTGGGCCTGTCCTGCAGACAGCGAGGCGGTGACGTCTGCCGAGCCCAGGCTGCGGTGCTGTCACACGCGAGCGAAGGCTCTGCCCCCGGCCAGCCGGTGGGGGCTGTTTACCCTGGGGTCCCTGTCACACCCTGACCCTCCTCACTCATCGGACTCTGACGTCAGAGCCGCCGCCAGCAACCTCTTCGGGGGCAATTCATCTGGGTGGAGCTGGAGGGCAAGGGTCACAGCCACAACCACCCCCGTCCCCGGTCCCCCTTCCAGGCTGAGGGGCACCTGAGGCAATGTTCAAACTGCCCTTTTCGCCTCAGATCGGGCCCCAGGCAGGGCCCAGCTGTCTCTGGAAAAGTGGGACGCGACGGCAGAAGAGGAGGCGCCAGGAGGGCAGTTGCGCCTCCGTTTCCCTGTGTGCCGGCCTGAGCCCTGCGTGACCCACAGGAGGACCCACAGGGAAGGCTGCAGGTGGAAGCCGAAGCGGGCGCGCCAGGCCGCTCAGGGGCCTGCCTCTGCCGGAGTGCCGAGCACCAGGAGGCAGGAAGGGCGAGGAAGGGGTCCCCATAGAGAGGGGGCGCCCAGGAGCAGGTCGCGGAGGAAAGAAGCGTGCTGTGGGGAGCACAGGGCCCCCACCCCCCGCGGCGTGCTCTGCGGGGGTGCCCGGCGGCGGGAACCAGCAGCCTCCCCAGGCGAGCTGGGAGGCCCTGGGCACCTGCAGGGCCTCCGGGCTGCACCGGGGCGGCCTGGGCCCCGCCTGTGCGCTCCCCTCCCATGGCTGTCCACGTTCCCGCCCCGACTGAGCCTCGCGCAAAGTGCTTTTTCCGTTCGTCACCAGTTCTGGCGCGTGTTTAAAGCCCTTTCCGTGCGGGATGGGGGTCCCTCATTCCCTCGGGCTGGGGGAGGGGAAGCTGCACCCCCTGGAATCTGGTCCAGACCCACGCAGGGTGGGGCTCCTGCGCTTTGTTCTCGCAGGGCCTGGAGGCCTCCCCGCCCTAAGTCGGTGCAGCCTCCTCTCAGTCCTGCGAATCCTGGTTTCGCTACGCAGCTTCTCGGCGTCCAGACCCGCGGCAGCCCTCCTGGGGAAGCTGCTCTCAGGCACAAAGGCACATGGACAGGGGACATGCATTTCCTGCCGGAGGACTGGACAGAAAGCAGGAATAAGACTGCAGGTCATTTGCTGCCTTCGGTTTCGTTAAAGCCACCTAACTTTAAATTCTCTCAATTAAATAAAAAAAATCCAGGGCAAGCATTTTCTTGCCAGCTTGCTTTCCTTACATCGGGAAAAGCTGGACTCAGAGAAGCTGTTCTACGCTGTGACCTAAAGACACTTCCCTGAGAACAAAGGCCACTTTCAGGCAGCCCTGCAAACTGATCTCGCCGACACCCCGCGTCTCCTGCCGGCCCTGCTCTTTCTAGGACTTTCTCAGCCCGGCCGGGCCGCCCTCCCACGAGGCATCTGACCCGGCCGCCCCCTCACCGCCCCGGACCCCCGTCTACTCCCTGTCTCCGGCTGCTCTTTCTTCCCCCAGGTGAAGATGCTCCCGAGATTCTGGGCCTGAGCTGCTGGTCTCATCTCGCGACTTCGTCCACTGCGTGAATTTAACTTCTACCCCTAATTAAACAACTCAGAGTTTTACCTCCAAGCTCGTTTTTCCATCAAATTTCTCCTGAGTTCCAAGCCTCTGCCCCCCCAACCCCCACGTCGAGGGGGCCCGGCATAGACCCCTCCGCCACCAGCCAGTCCGGCCCTCCCTGGGGCCGTGGCACTCTCTAGGTCACCCTCCCCCATGCGGGAAGCCACCTTTCACTCTCCTTTCCCCTTCACATTTTCACTCGGTTGCAAGATTTTGAAGTTTTTTCTGTCTCAGCTCGGAGATGCCTCCAAAGCCGCTCCCCTGTGCCCACCTGTCGCCACCGCAAGCCCGTCTCAGAGCCGGGCGGCCTCGTCAGCTCTGTAGTCTAAACCTCCTGTGCACTGTGGGTTTCTTCACGACAGAAAACTCTTGCTTTTTAAATCTTATGCAGAAACCCCACATACAAGGTGGACGGAAGGCCACGTGGGGCTGGGGGCTGGGGGCCCAGGGTCCTGACCGCCAGGTTTTACTGGCTCTCTAGGTCAGTGCTTAGCACAGCTCAGCTGAGCAATTTCTCCTGCTCAGGATCCTGGGGTGGCCCCGCAGTCGCCAGTCCCGCAGCACGTTTTCTGCCTGGGGACCCGCGTTCCGGCTCTGCCGCTGTGCGGTTCCCGAGCTGCGGGCCCTGGCAGTGAGGACGGCATTTCATTTACCCAGCGCAGCGACGCAAGAGAAAAGGGCCCAGTGGTATTTACTGAGTTGAAACCAACTTAAAAACACATGTAAGAACCATCTAGGCTGATTTCTATATAAAAGAGACACAGGTAAGTTGGAAGATCACCAGTGTGATTTTTCTCGTCCACGGGAATAGTCTGGGGGAATTTTGAGATCTTTTGAAAAGAGCTACAGGATTGCTTTCAATGGGGAAATAAATATGCTGCGGTCGGTCGTCCTGAGCTGGCAGTGCTCAGGGCTCCCTGGGGGACTAACCCGCAGGAGGTGACAGCCGCCTCACTCACCAGGGCTGCAAGGAGACATTAGCATACATTTACATAAATTTACATATAACATTGGTGTCACCCCAGCTCCCAAACCTGCATACTGGATAAATTTTTTAAAAAGCTAGTGTGACCTACGGCAATTATATTCAGACCCGATATTCAGAACAAGGTACTCCAGGCAAAACAAAACCGTAAACCAATCAATTACATGCCTGCCTAGGATGAAGACAGGCAGGGCTTCAGGGAGAAGTGGAGAAGCGAGAGCCGGGTCTTCTCGCTTTAAAGCAGGGGTGGCACCCAGGCCCTGTCCTCAGATACCACAGCACCGTGGGGAGCTGGGCTCTGCCTCGGCCTGAGTGTTTGAGTCCCAGCTGCACCAGGACAGCAAACCTATGCAAGGTGTCAGGGTCCCCGTCCCCACATCCCCAGGGCACACACCCTCTGCCGTCTGAATGAGCACTGGTTTCCTCTGCTGTTCCCACTGGGTCTGAGGAGGGCGGGGGAGGGTTTCCAGGGGCTGCTGACCCAACACTCCCTGCTGCGCTGGAGGAGAGGGTGGCGCCAGGGAGCACAGGGGGCACTGGGCAAGGCCCTGGGGCATCGAGAGCAGTGAGCTGAGAGCAGGTGTGTGTCCTGCGGGTCCCACGGTTAATTTCTCACCGGCCCCTAAAAGCTTGGGCCTCAGAGAAAGGCAGCCTCTCCCTGGCCAACGAGGCCTGGAGGCGTGGGGACCTCTCTGTCCCCAGGGAGCCTCTGCCAGCCCTGCTCCTGGGGGAGGGGTGGCGTTGGTTGTCCCCTGATCACACCCACCCTGTGGTGCCCTCGGCTGGAGGGCATCCTAGCTGTGCTGCTGGCCGAGCCCTGTGGTGGGCTCCGAGGAAACCAGCTGCCCCTTTCCCTTAGCAAGGGCACAGTCAGCCTTTGCGGGTATATTCTGGGACGGCCAGTGGCTTCCACTGAGCATAAACAGCCAAGCCAGGACCAGCAGGGCAAAGACAACAAGGACCCCAGGGGGGAGGGCAGCATGTCCCCACATTACATGCAGAAGCCTCCTCGCCGTCGCAGGAAGGGGCTCAGCAACGTGGCCGGTGGAAAATACAGAAGGCACAGGACAGCTGGCAGGACGTTTCTGTGCCTGCATGGAGGACACGCTAGGAAGGCTTCTGTGGACTAAGCCCACCTGTAACACAGTGAGGCTAAGAACAGATGACAAAGAGCAGCTGTCTGATATGAGTCGACATGTTGATACCCCAGAAATACAAATTAAGAAACGGTGCAATGTACAGGAGACACAAGACAGGGGCTGGCTCGATGTGGCCAGACCAGCAAAGGGTCCACGCTCGTCCCCAGAGCTCTGTCAGCGGGGATGCTGGCCCCGAGGTGACAGTGCTGTCACCGCGAAGCCATGAGAGGGGTGGCGAGGCCAGGCCTGCACCGCCCGGTCGGATGAGGAGCAGTGTCAGTGCCCGGACACTCCCGGGACCCCCGCACACAGCAGCCAGAGTGACAGTCAGGTCCGTCTAGCACAGACGTGAAGGGGGAGCCTCGTGGTGTTTCTGCTCATTCCTGTAGCCACCGTGTCACCTTACAGAACTGAGCTGTGAGCAGGTTTGGGCCGTGACTGGGTTGGTTAAGAAGCACCTCCCCTGGAGCTCCCGTCCTGACTCAGCGGTAACCAGCCCAACTAGGATCCATGAAGACTTGGGTTCGATCCCTGGCCTTGTTCAGTGGGTGAAGGATCCAGCATTGCCGTGAGCTGTGGAGCAGGTTGCAGATGCAGACTTGGGTCCTGCATTGCTGTGGCTGTAGTGTAGGCTGGCAGCTGTAGTTCCCATTCAACCCCTAGCCCGGGAACCTCCACCTGCTGTGGGCGCGTCCCTAAAAAGACAAAAAGCAAAAAGCAAACTCTTCCCTGATCGTGGACGCAACGCTCAGCCCACAGCCTCGGACTCAGGCCCGTCTCTCCACCTCCTGCACGGCCACCAGGGCACCCTCTCCGAGAACAAGAGGAAGGAGCCTGTGGTCCGGCAGGGGCTGAGCCCTGTGTGGGAGCCCATCCAGGCCCGAGGCCCTGCGGGGGCAGAGGGACAGGTCCCCGTTAGCAACTGGGCTTCATGCCTCGCTGACCACTGGCAGCTACATGGGAGCAGAGCCAGGATTAAAATTTACGGGGCAGAATCAAAGGGACTGAATGCCAGATGCAGCGGGTCCATCACTGTGAAGGTCAGAAAGTGATGCGTACAGAGTGAGGCTGTAAATCTGCGCCGCGGAAAGAGCAGGAAAGGAAAAGGAAGGTCAGGTGGGACACCCGATGGCGGGCTTGTCCAAGGTCCCCACCGCGCAGAATTCTCTAACGGAAGGGCGGCCTCACGGCTCCACAGGCTCCTGTGACGCGTGTGGCACCACACAGGGTGGGGCTCTGGGGACACGGCTTTGCTCAGGAAACCTCGCTGCCATTCCGCAGCTTCTGCTGGAGCCCTGGGACCCAGGGCTCCTGCAGTCTAACGGGAGGGGTAAGTAACCCATGTCTGAGGGCACAGAGAGGGCACCTGGACCAGAAAAACAGGGTGTAGGTGTCAGGGACGCCTTCTGAGAGGAGGCGATTTCATGGGGCCTTTTTGAGCAAGTGCCCTTGAGCCCTGGCGTCCTTAGCTCTGAAACAGAAATGCTAGAACTGACGCTCTTTAAAGGTCTGTCCACGCTAACATACTACGGTTGTAAAAATGCTGCAGGTGCTCGGTCACTCGGAGTGGGGGCCTCTCCTACCTGCACCGAAAACAGAAGGATGCTCGCGTACTGACCTGTCATTGCCCAGGGCACCGTCTCCACTTTGAACTAAAACGAAGGAGAGTTGCATTAATGCCTGGCTGTCGTATCCGTGTCCACGCCCCATCACATGCGTACATGCGTGTGCCGGTGCACACATGTGCACACAGGTACACACACACGCCAGTGTGTTTTAGCATCACTTAATTGGTTTTCCAGGCTTGGTGTTTGTGGAGTCAGAATTACCTTCATGTGCATACAATAACCCGGGATGCATTTCCTTGAAAAGAAATCTAAAATTATCTTCAAAGATGCCAGCGGAAGAGGTTGCATATAATACAGAAAATTACTGGTTCAGTCGATAGTGTGTATATATTGACCAAACACATATTCTTGGGTGTAAGTCTGTACAAAACCACGCACACAAGCTCAACCTGGTGTAGTGATTGCTTATTCTTCACATATTTCATAATTTAAATCACCCCAAAGACAAACTCTCTTCAGGTGCGTTGTCAGAGCACCTCAGCCAAGGTGCACCTTTCAAAGGACACAGATTCAAGTTCTGTCTCGGCAGCACCTCTCACGTGCCCTCTCACTCAGATGTGCAGGCTTTAGCTGGAGATACAAACCCAGTGCCTGCTGTTTGCCAGCTGCTGCTCTGGAGGCTAAAGAGTCGTGAAAAAGACACGAGAAAGCAACTGAGCCAATGATAGTTTAAACACATAGAGTCAATTTCAGGTATTTTCTTTTTAGCTTTATTAGATGTGTATTTATAAGCTGAATGTGCATCCTTAGAAATTATGCGGACGTTGCAAATGTAGGCTTCTTCTCGAGCGCATGGATAAAGGTCGGAGCACGTCCCTGACAGTGTCGTGCGGTGAACGGGAAACCGAGAGGCAGTCTGAGCGGCTGAGATTCACACGCTGTAGTTACGGATTCGATAGTCTCTGCTTTGACTTCTGACCAGAGTGACTGAACAGTTTGGTGCTTATGTCCGCTTGGCCCAAATGTTTTCACTTTTCAAAATTAAATCAGATTTATAAAATCTATGTTAAATTCCGATATAAGCATTAGCTTCCGGTGTCTTACGTTGTGAGAACATAGCCATTTCTCAGTGACTTTGGTTTTGTGTTGTCTGTCTGACTCTGTGAAGTTATGAAGACTTTATCACCTGTTCTGACAAACAGCGTGGCTATTGTGCTCACACAGACGGCCCTCCAGCTTTACACGGTGGAGTTTGTGTCTGCGTTTCCGTGGCTTTAGGGCATGTGGCCCGTCAGCACCACCGAGCGCCGGGTACCTGGTGCTGTGGGATTGTCCGGTGTCTTGATGTCACAGTAGCCATGATGCTGAAGGGAGGAACCAGCGGCCTGGGGGAGGCCAGTGGGGGCGGGTCCTCAAAGCTGGGGATCAAATCAGATCCACTGATTCACCATTTATATAACTGCTAGGATGAGTTCCGTCGTGGCTCTGCAGGTTAAGAACCTGACTAGTATCCATGAGGATGTGGGTTCGATCCATCCCTGGTCTCGCTCAGTGGGTCAAGGATCCGGCGTTGCCGTGAGCTGCGGTGTAGATCGCAGACGGGGCTCAGGTCCTCCGTTGCTGTGGCTGCGGTCTAGGACAGCGCTTATAGCTCTGATTAGACCCCTGGCCTGGGAACCTTTATATGCCACGGGTACGACCCTAAAGAAAAAAACAAAAACAAAACTGCTAGGAAAAGATAGGGACTCAGAGTCGGTGAATTTTCCGGGGCTCGGCAGCAGCCAGGTCAAGAAGGAAGGCTTGCCTCCCCTCCCCCAGTGGGCCTCTGTCCCCAGCAGCCCCCTGTGCCCAGCGGCCCCGTGTCTCAGGGCAGCGAGGCTGGGCTCTGCCCTGGGTGCGGGGGCCTCCGGGCCAGGCTGTGTGCAGGGCATCCGATGGAAAAGCACGTGGATAGTCTAGTTTTTCAATATTTGAAGATGACACCAGGAATTAATATTTTAAAAAATTCTAGTCTCACTTGGCTACAGAAAGGTGATTTCAAGGCCCTCTGCTCAAACAGCAATGACAGCAGGGGACCTCCTGGATAAAGGTGATTCAGTCTGGCTGCCGTGTTCCCCCGCCCAGTGTCATGAACTGCTGGGTGGCCGGGCGGCGGTGGGTGGCCAGGCGAGGTGTGTCATTGTGCCTGGGTGTCCCTGTTCAGGAGAAGCGGCCAGGAGACCGGACCCACGGGGGGGGTCCCCTTCTGCACCTGCGTTTCAGCCCCGTCATGGTAAAGAGGGGGTGACCAGGAGCAAGTTTATCCCCACAGATCAACGCGCCTGCGCTTCCAGACGCTGAGCTGGGAGCATGGGGTGGATTCAGGAGCCTGGGGCTGGTCAGGTCCGTCCCCAGAGTACCCTCCTAACCACAGGTAAGCCACTCCATTCATTTTAAAAGGCGGCAGCAGGAGCAGATGATTAAGTCCCTCACTGTGACTTCTAAAAGCCTGCCAACACTGGGGGGAAGTCAGCTGAGAAAATGTTAG
Organism: Catagonus wagneri; assembly: GCA_004024745.2. Lineage (NCBI taxonomy): Eukaryota > Metazoa > Chordata > Mammalia > Artiodactyla > Tayassuidae > Catagonus > Catagonus wagneri. Next base: position 153,059 of record PVHT021183517.1, read on the forward strand.
TATCAACACAGCCAACATTCAGACACTTAAATCTACTCTGAACATCGGGTCCCACCTCACGGGTTCCACCCAGAGCCTGATGGGAGGGGACGGAACCCCGGACTCCAGCCCAGCCTCTCCCAGCGCCTTTGGTGTCCGGGTAACGGATTCCGTCCACACGGCTGTTCACGTCACGTTAGGGTCACCACTCACTGTGACCCCGACATGTCCTGCAGGGCCACTCGTGATGAGGTCCAGCTCCTCCTTGCACAGCCTCCCCCCTAGGCCAGGCCAGCCCCCAGGACCCCTGCTCCCCGCGTCCCCCGTCCCCTCCTGGTCCTTGTAACTCTGGGGCTTATGCTCCAGCATCCCACGGGTCCACCACCTCTGTGACACCCCCGCTGCCGTGTGGCGCTGGGCTGTCGTGCCACCCCTGCCAGCCCGTGCCAGCACCTGCGGTGGACACGGCCGCGAGGGCTTGTGGGACGAGAGTGTGTGTTTGCTGACGTCAGGAAGCAATCGCAGGGGCTTGGGGATCCCAGCGTTTGACCCTCACGACCTCACAGTGATGGCTGAGGACCTGTGAATGTTCAGGGACAAACCCTTAGATGTGGGTCAGTCCGCCCCACCCGTTCCCACGGTGACCAAGTGGCAGGCTCACACCCGAAGGAAGGTCAGCACCGACTCCAAACAGCGGAACGTGCGTCCCGAGGGCACACCCGATCCCCGCTGAGGGACAGACAGGGCTTTGCGCCAAAGACGGGACCCCGCGGCAGGACAGCAACGGGGGCCAGGGCTCGAGGGGTGTCTGAGCGTCCAGGGCCTCTCACCCCCAGGAGCCGAAACTGCTCGGTGGGTGTTGGGCGGCGCCAGGAGGGGTGGGGGGAACCCGGCGTCCGTTCCCGGGGTGGTCGTGGGTGCGAGAGCGCGGGAGGGACGGAGCCCAGTGCTGAGACTAGAGTGAGTACGCGTGTGATGCGAGTGTGTGTGAGCCTGAGGGTGTGGTTGAGGGAGCGAGTGCGGGTGAGTGGAGGGCACTTTGTGGGGCCCCGTCTGCAGTCCAGCTGCTCACACCTGGTGGCAAGCGTTGCATCCCCACGCAGTCTCACGCGCCAGCCTGGCTTCTGGGGAGACTGGTCCCTGCCAGGCTGTGGTCTGGGGACCGGGTCCACCTGAGGCCTAACCACGCCCTTAGCCCTCGAGCTGTGTCCTCTGGATTCCTGGGGGAGTTTCCACGTGTGCCCAGCGCGCCCACCTACACACACCTGTCCCCCCACGTCCTGAGAACAGAGGGTCCCCGGGCCGGGGGCGGGGAGGAAGGGCCCGAGAGGGGCCGCCTGCGGGGTCGGCGGGCCCAGCGAGGGGCGCACACTGGGCTCTGGGACGTTTCCGGCGTGCGGCTCTGTGTTCCGGCGGGAAAACTGACTGCAGAGGCCGTTTTCATTCATGTTTTCAAGTTCTGGAAGGGACCTGAAATGCTCTTATAGCCTCTTCTCGGAGAGCACTGAAGCGGTGTGATGATTATGTGAGAAAATAGTTCTTTATCTTTAAAAAATTAAGATGTAGTTGATTTACAATGTCATGCCAAGTTCTGCTGTGCAGCAAAGTGACACGGTCATACTACTTGAGAAAGAATTCCTGTCATTTTATTTTCTGCCAGTATCTACCAAGTAAGTCAGGGAGGTGCCACTGGTCGCACGGCAGGTAGTAGTCTGCAGCCCTAAAGTAGGAGGATTTCCTGTTAGGTGTGAATATTTTCTATTTCACCTACCTTTCTATCAATTTCATGTCAAAACCACTCAATGATGAGCTGATTTGTTTTTTTACTGAATTTGTTAAATCATCAATGCTAACAGCATCTTCACAGTAACTACTGTGCTTAGAAAGGGGAAAAAATGGAAACAGTCAAATAAGGCAAAAAGAGAAACGGGATAAGTCACAGCGAAGAAAAACTCAATTTTGACTGCATTGCTCTCTCTGGAAAGATATGTTTGCTTGCAAAAATATACTTATCTGAGAATGCAAACCACATGGGGTTTCATTCTACAAAAATTTCACATAGTAAGTGAATAGAGAAACACACTACTGTTGCATTAATGATCTTTTTAATGGAATTAACGCCTTGAAGAAAGGTAGGAGTGAGCACACAGGCTTGAATTTCCTGTTGGTGGAACTGCAGCAGAGGAGCAAGACCGTGCATGCGCCACCGGTTTTGTCAGGGCCACCTGCTCACCCAGTGCAATGTCCCCAAGCGGAAGGACACCTGTGGGCAGGTGTCCGGCTTCCAGAGGGACAGTGGCGGTCTCGGGTCGCCCGCTCGCTCTGGGCGCTGACTTAAGCAGGATTAGCGCTGACTGACTCAGCCGCGTTACTCCCAGTTTCACCCGCATACCCTGTGGCTTGTATCGAATGTCCCCTCCAGCACACCTGTGTCCTCTCACTGGGGCAGAGCGCTGGGTGTGGAGCGCCCGCTGCCCAGCAGCAGGAGCCCATATGCGGCTTCCAGGCCAGCTGCTGGACCTGCAGCCTCTGTGACATTGTCCTCTGCAGCCTGGAGGTGCAGGGAGATGCCTGTGTCACCCCTGCAGGTTCTCCGGGTACCTGCATCTTGTAGCTGAATCAGATTTTAATATACTTTTTTAAGCATTGCACCTTCAGCATGTGGAGGTTCTTTTTGCTTTTCAGGGCCACACCCATGTCACATGGATGTCCCCAGGCTCAAGGCCAGCCAGCCGTGTGCCCCGGGTGCCAGGAAGGGGGACTCTGCAGCTTCCTTCCCGCCCCCACCCAGACCTGTACCCCGCCCCCTGCTCCTCCACCCCAGCCCCTCCATCTCCCCAGGCCCCTCTGGCCTGGAGTCTCGGCTCGGCCAAGACTCAGAGAGAGGCCCTCCTTGAAGGGAAGCCCAGGGCCTCACACCCTCCCTGACTGTCAGAGGACACTCTCCAGCCAGCCGGCAGCAGCCTGGGAGACTTCTCCACCCAAGTCCTGACCATGTCCTCCTGCTTCGGTCTCCGCTGGCCTTACCTCTCGTGTTCTCACCCGAACGCCCTGCGCTCTGGCTCCACCTCCAACCCTTCCAGCTTCCCCGCTCTGGGTCCCTGCCCCCAACAACCCTCTGCACAACCGCGCAGGGCCGCCTGGGATCCGCCCATCCCGCCTCTGTGACTCCAGTCTCCGTCCTCGCTTCCTGCCCTGGCCTAGTCCACGTGGTGTGAGCGCCTGCGCTGCTCTGCCAGCTGGTACCCTGCCTGACCGCCTGGCGTTTAACGGTTGAGCCCTCAGCCAGCTCTGCGCCAAGCCCTCGGCCCGAGGGCGGGAAGGTCTGAGCAGGCTGGTCTCCGCTCAAGCATGGCTCGGCCTCAGGCGGGCCCTCCATCGCACCGGCTCCCGCAGCCGCGTCCCTTCCCCACTCACTCCCGCGGACGCCGCGTCCTCCCTCATCAAGAGACAGAGACAGAGACGGCGGAGGGAGGCCCAGCTCCGCCACCTCCGCCGGTTTGGATCAGTGGCTGCACCAGGTCTTCTGTTTGAGGAGCCCCCCCTGCAGCCAAGCCCTGCCCTGCGCAGCAGGCCCGGCAGGTCCCTCTCAGCCCGGCCCCTTCCTGGGCCTGCGCCCTCCCTCTGAAGGCGGCTCCGGGAGCGCAGGGGCTCTGCTCTGCTCCCCCGCAAGCTGGCACCCAGACAACCCCGGCTCCTCATCGCGCTCAGTGGCGGATGCTGAGTAAGCGGGGGCGCGAAGGCACAAGGAGGACCCGATTATCCGTGGGGCTAAGTGGACATCCACTTAGACACGGTCTCCAGGAGAGACGAGGGCACAGTCCAAGGAGAATTTGATTAGAGAAGAAGACGCAACTGTCATCATTCAGTTATCCAAGATTCCCTCAGACGGATTTGTTTTCTAGACAATGGATTAATAAAGAGAAGAGCTCAGAAAGGCACTTTTCTTTCATTGTTAATTTAACTAAAGTATGCGCTTCCTGAATGAAGAATTTAACGTTCTTATTTTATTATCTCTTTTTCCCATCCACACACACAGACCCTGTATTAATCTGTCTCAGGCATGTCTCTCACGCAGGAACGAGTTACCCACAGACACATACACGGCCACGTACAATAGTGAGACAGTGTCTACTGCTAATATCTGTCTGTAAATCATACGCGGTTCGTTACAGTGAAAAGGTTTTTATGTCACAGGTCACCCCATCAGGACTGCCCATCACATGTTCTGAAGCCATCACAGTTCATTTCGTCAGCAGCCACAAGCGCACATGTAGAAACAGCCACGCAGGAGCCTACATAATGCCGGTCCCGGCAAAAGGCGCGCCGCGGCTCTGAGCGTGACTCTGAGGGGCAAGCGACATTGGTTCAAAAGGATAAGGGGTCTCCCACTTAGATGCTGGGGGAAACCAAGCCCGTTTGTCATTTCCCACGGCCTCTTGGACATGACTCCAGCTCCCCTCCCCGTGTTTGCCTCGACGTTACAAAGGGACCTGCAGTGTAATACAAGGGGGGTGGCCATGAGGGACCAGGCCCGGTCTAGCCTGAACCCATCCCAGCATCACAGGCAGGCTAGCACTTCACGAGGGACCGGTGTCTGCAGTCACTTGTGCACAAGGACTCGGTGTTCCTCCCTACCCCCACCTCTATTTTGGGATGCGAGCCCTGTTGTCACTGAACAGCAGGTACCAGTGACACATGGAAATTTGCGGGGTCGGTGGCACTAATTGGGTATCTATCCTTGCAAGGAGGATGGCGCCAGGAGGAGGTGCTTCAGCACGTGAGCTCAGACCCGATTACAGTCCATTTCCATGTAAATGAGGCCCAGCAGCTCAAGCGCAAGGCACACAGGGCTCCCGGTGAGACACCAGAGCTGCCCGGGCTGGGGGAAGGAAGCCTGGTGCAAGAAAACCCAGGGAGCGGAAAAGAAAACCGGTTTTCCTTACCTTCCCGCAAGGAAGATTTATGCAGGAAACCACCATTAGCACTAATGAGAGCCATGCACGTAAACCTCCCGTGAAACGACGGGAGATGAGGCTCATCCATCACCCCGCAGACGCACTTGCGGGGCAGGCTTCGAGCGGGCAGACTGCTTGGCTGCCACGGCGCTGCCTGCCTCTCGGTGAAGTGCTGAAGCAGCAGGCCTGGCGAGGCCTGGGGGAGGCAGGCTCCCGAGGTGCAGCACACGGGGCAGGGGCTGGGATCTGCAAGACTGCGGACAGTTCGGAGCCACGGGCAGCGTCACCCACCTGCTCACGTGCACAGACTGCACACGCAGAATGAACCATCACCCGCGCTGCCGGGCGGGAGGGCGCGGTCTGACCTGGTTTCTTAGGAGAGCGGGACCGTGTTTAAAATACTTCCCAGCCACAAACGGTCCCAGTGTCCCTGTCTCCTGCACATGGGGTCGTGCCAGCACACGGCAGAGGTTGGACAGGACCCGCGCTTCCTGTCACAGGTCCTTTGCTCGAGCTGGACCCGAGTCCCGTCTCCGCCACGCCCTCAGGTCTGCGCAACCGCCTCATCTCCAGGGCACCGCTCCTCTCCCTCCGCGCTTGGCGCGTCTCGCTCTGGCCGCCTCGCCCTCTCACCGGCCCGGGGCCACCTGCGAGCCTCACAGGGAACAGCTAAGCGGCCCGCGAGCGCCAGCTCCCCCAGGGCCTCTGCGGGCCCCTCCCCGGCCCTGGGTGTTAGTGGACAAGAAAATGGGTCGTTAACCTCGAAGGAGATTCACGCGGACACGGGGAAGCGGGCCACACTCTTCGGGCACCCAGGGCTGTACCAGGAAAGCCCCCTCGGGCGTCTAAGTCCAGCCCTGAGGCGGCCTTGACTGTCCTTCCTCTGAGGCTGCAGGACTGACAGTGAACACGCTTTGCCGAGTGGGCAAAAGGTAACGGCACACACGGCTTTGAGTTTTCTTCTCACAACACATGCTGGACTCGGTTCCTACCAGCCCCCTTCTTAAAAAAAATGATTTATGGTGTTCTATTTCACGAACACAACTAATTTATTTATTTGTTTATTTTTATTTTTTGTCTTTTCTCGGGCCGCACCTGCGGCATATGGAGGTTCCCCGGCTAGCGGTCTAATCAGAACTGTAGCGCCGGCCTCCACACAGCCACAGCAATGCCAGATCTGAGCCGCGTCTGCAACCCACACCACAGCTCACGGCAACGCCGGATCCTTAACCCACTGAGCAAGGCCAGGGATCGAACCCGCAACCTCACGGTTCCTAGTTGGATTTGTTAACCACTGAGCCGCGATGGGAACTCCCCACAACTAATTTATTTAGCCAATCTTTTATGCATGAATAGTTGTTTCCAAAATTCAGTTCTTACAAACAAGTCTATAATGTGTACAATAAAAGCAGCCAACTCTTCCAAAATGCTTACCCCGTGACACATGCCATCTCGTCCATCCAGTTCTCACCTCGACTCTAAGGTGACAATGCCGCCACGACTCCCGATGCCCAGAAGAGCTCACAGCTCACCCAGGCTCAGGGCTCGTGCGGCGCTCCTGCAGGGCCGTGTGCCCGAGGTCTGCCTCGCTCCAGTTTGTCCACAAACGCACCCACAGCTCCTGTGTGGCGCTCTCTGCACACTAATCGCCTAGATGTGGAATTGCTAACACGAAGGGACGACCCTTTCTCAGCGTCACTGACACTGCCGACAGCCATCCAAATGCACATTCCCCGATACCGCCCCCATCCACCCGTTTGATAGGCTGATGGGTAAATGATGACACGGTCACTCTGTGGGTCACATGGGTGACACTACCAGATTGAGCACCTTTTCTAGAAGAAAAGCCACGGTATCTTCTCTGAAATATATCCCCATATTCTTTGTCCATTGTCAGTTGATAACTGTAGTCTAATTTAATATGCTAGTAAGTCCATCTCAACTTCTCTCTGCCCTGTTCCAACTGGTTGTTCCTTTTTTTTTTTGCTTTTTAGGGCCACACCCGTGGCATACGGAGGTTCCCAGGCAGGGGTCAAATTGGAGCTACAGCTGCCAGCCTACACCACAGCCACAGCATCGCCAGATCAAAGCCGCGTCTGCGACCTACACCACAGCTCATGGCAACGCCGGATCCTTCACTCACTGAGCGAGGCTACAGATCAAACCTGCGTCCTCATGGTACTAGTCGGGTTCGTTCCTGCTGCACGACGACGGGAACTCCTGTTGTTTATTAATGCCACTCTCGGCAGGCACTGAAGTTTCCATATGTCAAAGGAGGTTTTGATTAGGGAAGGTTCATTCATTTAATTTCCACGCTGTCTATGTTTACATTTAATTTTCCTTTCAAGACTGCAATGTGCTTTTCACTCCAGTTTGGCACGTGTCTATTAATTTCTACCCATGCATTTCACATTGGATTTAAACTGGGCGTGAACGCCACCTACGAGATGAGAGCTAACATGATTTTTAACCTGGTCAAATGAGAATCCACCCACAAGGCTAATGAGAGCGATACAGCTGAGGACAACTGTATCCCCCCAAAGGAAATACACAGCCCTCCAGTGGCCATTCTAGAACCTTCTGTGGAGTGTAGCTACTTGAAAATTCTCTTCTAGGAGTGAGGAGAAAATTACACATCGCTAACTACTATGACTTTGGCAGATACTGCACAGGCTTAGGCTGCTGAATCACGTTACAAGTGTCCATTGTTTGGGAAGAAACTGAAAAGATCAACATACTACATTTTAATGATAAAAATTCCACTAACTGCAGACAGAAACAACTGTCGACATTAGGAGACTACGGTTAATTTTAAAGCGTAAATGGAAGATGCTACCAGTTATTTAAGCAGAATGTGCTTCTCCAAACACACTAATAACTGCAGGTCTTCGTAAAAAGGCTGGTGTACCATCTCCTTGTCGAACAAGCACTAAGACCCAGGCAGAGGACGCAGACCGTTATTAAGGAGGAAATAGGAAAACAGTCAACAGAGGCAGAGTTTAGCTGAAACCACCACCACCAAATCTCCCAGCAGGGCTTCAGGGCGCAAATTTCTCACCCATCACAGATTTTTCGCTGATAACTGCATTTTCGCCTCTGCAGGGAATTTGCACAGGTCTCTGCTGAGAGTGTGGGGCCAGGCAGAGCACACGGAGGAGCCTGTCGGACCTCAGAGTACACACGGGGGTGGGCGCGGACTCGCCATACGCAGCGCCTGCTCCACACTCCACGGGTGTATCCGCTTGGGGGGTTTTGAGAGGTTTACGGTGTGTAGTCTGACGTTCCAAACTCCTGGTAGCCCTAGGGCCCTCTGCTACTGTGTCCCCCACTCAGGGGGTTCCTGATGGGGTCGGGGCTGACGTAGCTGCCCGAGGCTCGCTGGCTGGAAAGGGCAGATTCGGCAAAACGCTGCCCCCTCTGGGCACCTTTGGCTTTGGAGTTCCCCCTCTGCTCTGGGCAGGGGCGGCGGGCGAGGGGAGAAGGAGGAGAGGGCGTTTGAGCTGAAGCTCCTGCATGGAAAATACTTCTCCCAGAGGCTTTCACGGACCTGTGGGGTGTCCAGGCATTGCTGGGACCGCCTAGTCTCACAGTCACCCGCGATGCAGGAGGGGCATGAGGTCACAGCCACGGGGCCATGGGGCTGACCTCGGGTCACGGCAGCAGGACCTCCCGGAGCGAGGAGATGCTCTGGCCGGCCAGCCCCCTGCCCCGGCCGCAGCGGGGCTGGCGGGCGCCCTGCCCCAGATCTGAGGGCCCCTCGCCACCCTTGGTCCCACATGACCTGGCCTCCCTCCCAACTCTGCTTCGATCAAATCACCCTGGGCTGAGGGGACTGCTCTCCGCTGGGGGGACAGCTGAGACTGGCAGTTCCCTCCACTCCAGGCTGGACGGAGGCGTCAGCCATTTGCATCCTAATTCCCAAGGTAGCGGTGGTCCAAGGTTTTCAGACAAGTCATGAAAAATGCAAATTTCTACTATTTCCTAAACTTGATTCCAGAAACATTCACTTATTTTTCACTATCCATAATATTTCGTAACATTGCATTTAAATAAGTACTGTTAGAGTGGCAGGTGACAAAAGTCCTAAGACTGATTTAAGCACTGCTGACTGGTCACTATGAAAACAGTGAAAAGCACGCAGTCATGACTTAGGGATCATCTTGACAAAACACGACCACAATTACTGGGTTGTTTTCTGGGAAATGTGCAAAGTCGTGCTGACAGCAGCGAACCTTTATGCAAAACAGTGTGATTTCGTGGCAACTTAGCCGTTTGACAAATTCTTACTGTAAAGACACACACATACACCCACGACACTCTGTACGCACACGCAAGCGACATCCATTATAAACACTGTGGAGCAGACACAAGGATGACAACGTGTGACGCCTGCACAGGGCTTGGGGGACGTGGCAGAAGCAGGTCCCAGCAGTTAGGGACATGGGTTGGGAGCTGAGACACCCACTGAGGTTTGGATCCCATCTGTGGCTCTTTCTGTTTATCCCTGGACAGTTTATTTAACTTCTCTAGACATGAGTTTCCGCTGATATAAATTACGCATAAGCAGCTGGACAAGAAGGGGAACACGGGGGCGTTCTGAGGACTAAAGGAGGTTTGGTGAGCGACACTCTGAGGACACAGCTTGGTACGTGGTGAATCCTCCTAAATCCTCAGCTACCGTTATTACCGCATGCAGCTGACATCATCTGCATGTGAGCCACTGCACTTGGTCCCCGCTTTCTCCCTATTTTACAGGAAAAGAAAGTAAGACTTTTAAGGGATTCGTCCAAAGGGATACAAATGATAATTGACGGTGTTAGGACAAAACTAATAGCGTTTGTCAGCTGTTTTAAATAAATCTGTTTCAAAGGATCAAAGAACACTGACTTCTAAAGTTGGAATTATTTCGCAGCTTCCTCCTTCTGGACGCACCATACACTTTTCTTTAAAATAGTAGCCATTCAGAAAACAACTGATGACGTTTTCTGGGACACAGACATTGGTTTTATTTTCGGCAAAGCCTTTAGCATGGAGACTGGATGGAGCGTGCTTTCTCTCTGGGCTCCGGGCCAGAGGAGACTGGATATCCTCGCACGCCAGCTGCAGGCGCCGCAGGTGCTTCAGCCGGCAACGTTGGGCTAACTGGGCCACGCCAGGAAGGAAAACGCCCCGCATGGAACTCCTGTTCTACGGCACTGTTATTGCTCCCGTAAGAGCAAGCCCCGAGTCCCTCTGAAGCGGGGATGCTGAGGAAAGTGAGGGGCGTGGACAGAAGCCTGGCCCACGGGGCCCGTGGAGGCTCGCAGACGAGGAGGAGTGGGGGCGCGGAGGGCTGCAGGGCCCGGGCTGCCTGCAGCCACCGCCTGCCTAGTGATGGCCACGGCAGCATGGCCCTTCCACCTGCATCTGCGTGATCTTTTTTTTCTTAATGAATTTTATTTCAATTACAGGTGTACAAAAATCATCACAAGTCAATGTGATAGCATTTGTGTCCCAAACCCTCAAATGTAATCTAAGGAGAAGGACCAAGGGCAGGACAGTAATGGGAATCAGCAGTTAGGCAACAGCCCGGCAACAGCTAAACAAGGGTCTGGACGGTGATAGGCCACTGTGAGCCCTGAGGCGGACAGAGGAGTGAGAGCAGCAGTCATCAGTTTCGGGACTGAGGGCCCTGGCGTGGACCGTCCCATGGGCTCCATCTGAGAGGACAACGGGACGGAGCCACTATCATCCTCTCGCCTGGGGACCAGAGAAATCACACTGCTGACCAACCCCAACCCCAAGCCGGGAGGCATGGAGTCCTTGGTCCTAACAAGCAGCTGTCCGTGCCCAGGGACCAGCATTCCATCTGTGCTGTGGTCCAGCTCCGGGTTTGTATCTTCTCTGCGTAGTAAGTCTCTCCCAGATAATCCGTCTCGTGAACTGAAGTTTCAGGACCCACCTCTGGGATCACTTCCTCTCAAAGGCATCTTTGTCCCCTACTCAGAGCTAAAATCTTCTTCCCCTCCTAAATCATCTCGCCCAGACCGCTGCTGATACCAAGAAGGGACTGAGCTCCTCACAAGGACCAGGAAGCAGGGAGACTCCAAGCACAAGTTCTGGACAAAAGGAAGGACCCTGCAGGTCTGTTTACTCGTGGTCCTTACCCTGTCTTGTGAGCCCCTGAGGGCAGTGACCAAGCCTCATTTATTCGACACCTCCAGAGTCTAGAAGAGTTGTGAACAAAACAGGTGCTCAACAGTGCTGAAAATGGTAAGGAGAAGACAAAATGCTGAAGGTGCAACAATTCCTTGGTACCCGTGACAGAGCGGGTGGTGGGAACACAGCCTTTCCTTTGAGTATTTTCTGTCCTGTCTGTTCCACCCAGAACTTCTGACTATTTTCATGTGGTTTGGAAACAGACTTGGATTTTCGATGGAAATCTGAAGACTCCTTGGAATTAGTGCTTCAGGTCAAATGTAGACCTCTAAACAAAGTCCCCCTCTGTCCTGCTGGAGGTCGCCCGCGCCGGCACGCGTGTGTCCTGGGCACTTACTGATCACGTCTCTAGTTCAGCCTCTAGTCTCCCTGCCCCGAGCGCTGACGTGGGAAGAACAGTCGCTCCGGCTCGCAGAGTCTGGGAGGAACTGCGTGCTTGCCCAGCGCCTGCTCAAGGCTAAGGTTCGCTCTATCAAAAATGACACAGCAATTTTACAGCATTTCCATCCCAAACCTCCAGCACACAAAACTGGGTTATGACAATCGCTGTACGACTATAAATGTAATAAAATTCACTGAGAAAAAAAAAAGACACAGGTGGCTGGTTCACCACACATTCAAATATACTGTGTCTCCACACAATCAGCCCTGACCTCAGTCTTGAAAGATGCCTCGCCATACCCAGGCTTTGTTTATTTGAGATTTTTGCTATGAACAAAGAACGCCGAGGCCAGATAAGCTTACCTTCGACGGCAGAGACCATAGGAGCGTCCACGACACTGGAAAGACATCGTCAAGGGAATTACTGATTCCCAAATTCTAAGCTATAGGACCTTCAATAGAAACTGTATCCTCATCCTCAGTACAGAGTGTATGAAACTCTATATGTAACACAGCTGCACACTTGCTCATCGTTCTCCAGACCAGGACTAGAAAAAATAAAGTCTGAATTTTTTTCACACTGGAAAAAAATTAAGGTTGCAATTCGTGCTCAAATTGGATAGGAAAATTCACTACTATAAAGCACGAAAATCTCTACTTCTTCCTAATAAATGTGGTCATGCAATGTATAGATTCAAAGCAATCCCCATCAAAATACCAATGTCCCGTTTTTTTTTCTTTGTGCAGAAATAGAAGAACCATTCTAAAATTCATATGAAATCTCAAGGAAACCCCCACGTGGCCAAAACAATCTTTAAAAAGAAAAACAAATCAGAAGGTTTCACACTTCCTGTTTTCAGAACTTAATACGAGGCTACAGCAATGACAACAGTGTGGTCCTGGCATCAAGACAGACATAAACCAATGGAGTGGGGTGGGGAGCCCACAAACACATTCTGGCATAAATGGTCAAGTGAGTTTGACAAGGGTGCCAAGACACTTCACAGGACAAAGGTTAGTCTTTTCAACAAAGGGTGTTAGGAAAACTGGAAATCTACATGCAAAGGAAACAAGTTGGACCTTTAAATTATACCACATACAAAAAGAAGCTCAAAATGAGTCAAAACTCTAAACATAAGAACTAAAACTATACAACTCTAATATGAAGACATATAGGAAAGTCTTCATGATGTTAGATTTAGCAGTGATTTCTTGGATATGATCCCAAAAACACAAGCCACAAAAGAAAGATAAATTGGACTATGTGAAAATTAAAACCTTTTGTGCGTCAAAGGACAGTACCCACCAAATGAAAAAAGCAAACCACAGAATGGGAGCGAATATTGCCAACCATTTATCTAGTAAGTGCTTAATATCCAGAATATATAAACAACTCCTACAAGTCAACCACAAAAAAAAAACCTGATTAAGGCACAAGAACCTTGAGTAGATATTTATCCAAAGAACATATACAAATGGCCAACAAGTACATGAAAAGACGCTCAACATCACCTATTCAAATTTAAACCCACAGTAAGACGCCACTTCACATCTATTTGGATGGCTATTGTTAAACACAAAACAGAACAAAACCAGAGAGAAAACAACAAGTGTTGATGACGATGTGGAGAAGTTGGAACCCTTGTGCACTGCTGGTGGAAATGTAAAATGGTGCTACCGTGACTGAAAACAGTGTGGACAATCCTTAAAAATTAAAATAGAATTAACACAGGATCAGACAAGCTCACATCCGGGCTTATAGACAGTAGAACTGAAGGAGAAGGTTCAGACAAATATTTGCACACCCATGTTCACAGCAGCTTTATTCACAATAGCCCAAAGACAGAAGCGACCCAAGTGTCCATTTACGGAGAGTGGATAAACCAAATTCAGTCTGTACTTACGACAGGATTTTATTCAGTCTTAAAAGGAAGAAAATTCTGACACCTGCTACAATATAGGTGAACCCTGAAGTCATTATGCTGGTGAAATAAGCCAGTCACCGAAGGACAGATACCATGTGATTCCATCCAGGAGATACCCTGACAGTGAAATGCATAGACAGACACAGTGGTGGTTGCCGGAACCTGGGGCAGGGCTGGGTGGGGGTGGAATGTGACTGCTTAATGAGGATGGAGTTTCAATTCTGGGGGTGAAAACAGTCCTGGGGACTCATGGTGACGGAAACCGCACAGCCACATAAATGCACTATGCCACTGAGCTGTACACCGAAGACCATCAAGACGGTAAATTCCGTGTTCTATTTATTTTGCCACAATTTTAAAAACTCTTAAAAAAGAAAATTAGCCATGACCTGAGATTTCAAGGAGCACGCCCTCAAGGTCCACGGCAGCGCTGAAGCTCATCAGCGTGAACGGACGGAACCTAGGGGGCCTTGGGTTCTCAAACGGGCCTAATTAAGGACGAGCTTAATTTCCTTCTAGATAAAAGAGTCCCTCAATAGACTAAGCGTGGACACAGAGATCTGGTTTTAAAGGAACTCTGCACGGAGGAGCCTCTGCACAACTGCCACAGGGTGAACAGCCCTACTCACACGGCTTCGGGGTTACTGGGGGTAGCGCTGCAGGCGGATCACAGAGTCCACTTGAACCTGGGTCCAGTAAAAGACGACCAGCTCTGACTTTGCACTGAGCTCGATCACCGAGACTCGGGGGTGTTAGTGCTCTGGGTCAAACGCTAAACCCTCCATTCGCAAACCCGCCTTTACACCTTTTCAAATACGCGTCAGGGTAACATACAGACCGTCTTTCGGCACAAAGAGCCTGAGATGGGACGGGGTCCTTACCTTCGCAGGCTCCCGGGACGGCCGTGCCTCTGCGGGCCAAGCAGAGCCTTTCCTGACTGGCGTCGTGGACGCTTTCAGAGACACAAACACGTGACTGGATCGGCAGCTACATGTTTTCTTCTCTTTGCGACGCGGTCGCTCTGGAGAAGAATGAAAGGCAGGGAAAGAGCTTGACTCCGTAAGGCTGTGAGGATCGCATGTGCAGGACTAATCACGGGGCGGGGGCTGCCCTTAAAAAGAGAGGGGGTGGTAACCGGCTGTACGCGGGGTCCCACCTGACGAGGAGGGTGATTTTTTGATAAATAATTCCCAATAGAAAGATCTCTTTGGAAAATGCAATCGTGGTTTGTGATGTAAAGATTACACAAAACTGTAACGTGCTCTTGTAAACTAAGCCTAAGAGTTATTTCTGACAAGGTCTGAACGGTGTGAGACAGTATGAAATATTTAGAAGCGAATTAGGGAAGCCCGAAACTGTATCTGTGCATCTATTTCGTGATGTGCTGTGGAGTCATCCCAGAGCGCCCACCACAGGTTGCCAGATGTGTTTTTATTTTGGCCCTGCTCCATTTCAGTTCCGTAAATATGCCACAGTCCCTTCCATAGAAAAGGTTTTACAAGGATATGTTATTTGCTAATTGAAAGGGAAAATTACATACAACCTCTTAGGTAACAATTCAAAATTTTTATTTGTTATAGCCGTAAAGCAAGAACCACAGGTAGTGCTTAAATGGACTTTACGGTGATCTTCTAGGAGTATTTACGCAGCGGGCACAGCTGCTTTGCTTATGTTCTGCGATATTACGGAACTGGCTTAGAATGGTTTGACTGGTATTCAGTACGTGAAAATGCATCTTCATTCTCGTCATATGAGGAACAAAAGTAGACAAACTTAAGTAGAGCTTGTGCTTGTATATACCAATACACAGCAAAACAATTCAGAGACTGAAAATCCGTGGCTAGGTCACATATTAAGGATTAAAGCCACTCCCTCTGATACAGCGCCCATGCTTCGTTAAGAAATCATGCTAAGGGTGACACTTTTACATTAACCTGCACGTCTACCTCCTGCAATCCCAGGGATTCACATCTGTCACTCGAGCATTTCTTAACGCGCTGTGGAGTCATCACAGAGCGCCCGTCACTCTGGGGATCCGTGGCTCCTGGAGGGCGGCCAGGAGGACCACGGGCTCACTCCTGAGCGCAGGCGGACGGGGCGACCACAGCCAGGAAAACGAGAGGCTTCTCATTAAAGAGACGGCATTTCGTGAACAGAGTTGTATTTAGTACGAGCTCTGTTCTCCATGACCCCATTCATGAGTAAGTTGGGAGCTGAATATGCCCTTCCACACCCCCATGGCCGCCGCCCTGCCCTCAGCCTTTCATGGAGCTGCTTCTCCAAACACCGCTGGGTTGGTTCTCCCATCCTTGTGATGGGTGACCTGGGTCCTATCCTGGTTCCCTCGAGTGCACAGTGGAGCTGGGGTCACCCACAAACAGGGGATACTCTGCCCTCCGGCCCCAGTTTGGCAGAAAGGAACTTAGGGTGAACTGTGAGCACGAGGCACCCCCTCTTCTCCAAGAGGTTTTCACCCTGGAATTTGTCAGGTGTAGATTAAAAACTCCCCAGCAAAAGGATTACAGCTAAATGCCCTTGAAGGGTGTTTAATAAGTGTACATAGATTTTAAGACAACTAAGATGTAAAACAGAAATTTCTTCAAAGCAGAATTTTAAAAAACAGAATGAAAAGAACGGAGCTGAGTATCCTCCTAATGTAACAGCTCTCAGCGTGTAAGGCTCACAGAGCCACCTGCTGAGGACGTGGTGATGAGACCTCACAGAACACTCGTCCCAGGTACTCAGGCCCAGGACGAGGACCGCTGCTCCTGTGGTTCCAGCTACAGACAGTTTCCTGCCACACGAGCTGCCTGTGATGACCCGTGATGAAATTCCAGGCTGCGTCTTAAACAAAGCGTTTAGCAGGTGGCTTACTTGCAAAACGCAAACGGCACAAATAACACCAGCCAGGCGGAGCGCCTTCAGACGCTCAGCCACTGTCCTCGGCTACAGCTGTCCTGGCCCCACCCTTTCATCTGCCGTCATCCAAAGGAGGACCTCTGGGTGTTTCTTTGTGGCACTGGTCATTTTGTGAAGTTGTCTTACACGTTTGTTTTGAGGTCACTGCAGATTCATGCACATGGAGGAAATGATGGAGAGCTGCTCTGTGCCCTTGACCCGGGGTCCCCAGTAATAGCAACCCCCAAACGCTAAGACATTGTCACCATCGAGGTATTGACACGATTCACTCCACTGACCCTGTCAGACCTCCCTGTTTTATGTGCTCACGTGCATGCGTGTGCTGACACCACGTGATCTCATCTCCTGGGTATGTCCACGCAGGCAGCCCCTCAGCCACGCACGGACCATCCACCACCCCAAGGCCCTGTATCCCTTTTATAACCGCAACCATTTCCCCTTCCTGCAGCCATGCGTCTGTTCTCCATTTCAAAAATGCCTTCATTTCAAGAATGTTCTGGGGAGTTCCCGTCGTGGCTCAGTGGTTAACGAATCCGACTAAGAACCATGAGGTTGCGGGTTCGATCCCTGGCCTTGCTCAGTGGGTTAAGGATCCGGTGTTGCCGTGAGCTGTGGTGTAGGTTGCAGACGCGGCTCCGATCCCGCGTTGCTGTGGCCGTGGCGAAGGCCGGCAGCTACAGCTCCTGTTAGACCCCTAGCCTGGGAACCTCCATATGCCGCGGGTGTGGCCCTAGATTAAAAAAAAAAAAAAAAGGAATGTTCTGTAACTGAGAGGACATAGTGGTGGGGGTAGGGAGGCCAAAAAGCACAAACTTGCAGTTATAAAATAAGTCGGTCCTGGGGATGGGGCCATAATTAATCATACTGTGCTGCCTAGTTGAAGGTTGCTAAGAGAGCAGACCTGTAGAGCTGGGATCACGCACAGAAACTTTGAAACAATGGTGACGGATGCTAAACTGGATTACTGTGGTGACCGTTTCACACCATAAATGTACACAAATATCAGCCCCCATGCGTAACTTACATAATGTTATATGTCAGTCATATATCAATAAACACAAGAATGGTCTATAAACAAAGCCACCACTTCTGTAAGCTTTGGACACAGCTTTCCTCAGCCCAGATCTCTGAAGATATGACCAGGCTGTGATGTGTCCGTTCTCCGTCCCCTTTTCTTGCTGGGTAGGATTCCACAGTGTAGACGGACCACACTTTTGATCACTCACCGGCCAAAAGACATTCGCGTTGGCCGCGGTCCTGGGCTACTATGAATAAAGCTGCTATAAGCATTGGCTGTCACCATCTTTTACTCTGGCCGTTCTGATAGCCACGTGGCGGTACCTCACTGTGGTTTTAATCTGCATTTCCCTGACGGCTATCAGTGTTAATGTCTTTTATGTGCTTATCTGCAGTCTGTAGATCTTCTTTGGTGAAATATCTATGTCTTTTGCCCATTTTCTAATTGGATTTTTTCTCTTTACTGTTCAATTTTGAGAGTTCACTGTATATTCTGGATACAGTCCTTTGTTGAAAATGTGGTTTGCAAATAGTTTCCCCATTTTGTTGCTTGTCTTTTATTGTCTGAGGGTACACTGTGGAGCAAAAGTTTTCATTTTTTAATTTTTACAAAGTCCAATTTACCAAATTGTCCTTTACAGATCACAAATGTATTTGTTTCTGCATTTATCTTCCATCTTCCTCAGCTGAAATATGACACTCCATCACTACAGATTCAGCTATACCACCTATTTCTGAATTCCCAAAGTCTAGAATTGTGCCTGGAACACAGCAGATGCTCAACAAAAAAACGGAAAGGAATAAATACATACATAAAAGTAATTATGCAAAGTGATTTTAGATAAGTTCTTTTTCTAAGACTTGGGAATAGTAATACTAAATAACGGCATATTTATATTCCGAACATGAGGTTCCTGGATCCCGTGGCGATGGGAAGCCAGGCAGGGATCATTCTGCTTTTAGAAGAAATGCAGGCGGCTATGGCACGGAGTCAGTGGAGCCCAAGTGTATTTCCACTGTAGCTTGTTGCTGCTCTGCATTCCTACAGCATTTAAGGTGACTGAGGAGTAAAGGAAAGAGGTGCCAATTCCTGCAGAAGTAATAAAACTGAGGAACTCTCAGCCTCCCGGTGGAATACCCATAAGTAAGCTTAGTCACAGGTTGTGTAAACTTAGGGACAAGGGAGCCGTACTTGGTGGCAAGAGTTGCCCTCATCGACTGACACGGCCCCTGCCCTCCCTGGAGACCTGTGCTATCCCCGGGTCTGAGCCGCGTACTGAGGCGGACCGAGCTCTGGAACAGAGGACTCCTGGCTCAGCGGCTGGCACTGCGCGTGCTCTGGACCTGCTCCTTGTCATCAGCGAGGGCGTCAACAGGGGACAACACTGCCTTTGGAATAATCGCTTTGCTGCTCTCAGTGCTCTCTGTGAAGCAACCTGTATCTTGTCCCTGCCACATGGAACACCCATGCCAGGGGCACCCAGGCTCGGGCCACCCCAAATGGCGCTGGTCCGTCAGGGCCAGTGGGAAGAGCCTTCCAGAGCCGCTGGCACGGTGTGCGGGGATGGAGGATGCCGACCTCTGCTCAGGCGGACGGCGTGTATGCAGAGGCCACACGTTCTGCACCGCGTCGCCCACAAGCAAGGGAAGAACCTGAGGCCTGCTGCTCTCGGGGATGTCAGCGGTTGGCGACACTTCTCCTGAAGAGTTCCTTCTAGACATTCTTGAAAATGACTTCTTCGGCTCGTCACCTTTCAGAATCGTTGAGGTTAAAAAAATAAATGAAGAAAACAGAAAAGCACACACAAAAAAGCACTGCCTTTAGGTGAGTGTTTACAAGCTGATGATTCTCACTAAAATATGGTGACTTTTCTACAAAGTTTTGGAGGCTACAGTCGCTTGGGTTGGGATCTCCTGATTGGCTCCCCGAACTCACCCGGGGGTGGCTCTGGAGACCCCGCTCTGGCACCCCAACCCCGCAGGGCGTCTTCTCCCGCAAGGGGACCCGGAGGCAGGATCGTGCTGAGCAGAACCTGTGAAACTGAACGACTAAGCAAAGGTGAGCTAAACTAGCAAACACCCTGCCCAGCGTCTCGTGGCCGTGGCCCCGAGCTGGCACGTGGGGTGGTGGTGGTGGTGGTGTGTGTGTGGAAGGGGCCGCCCTGGGGGTACGCCCATGCCACTCACCAGCCTTCGGTGTGGGCTGTGGGTTCCCCTCTCAGGAGCCCAAATCATTCCTTCATTTTAACACAGTATACAGCGATTTTTAGTAAAAACTTAGTTTTAGATCACTGCATTCTAGATGGTTGTATTATGAAATTAATTTTAACTTTAAATATTCATGACAGAAGGCTGATTTTGGCTTTCCCCATTGAATAAGAGTGTGTAGTATTTAATTTTTAGATTAGTTCTATAGTGAATAAAAAGCACTATTGGTCCCCAATTCAAGAATGATTGATTACTTTGTATTTGGTTTATAGACTGATTAAATATAGACTGAAATTCAGTAATATATTTTGTCATGAAAAACAGACATAAATGACCTTCTGTTCGAAATGTTTGCATTTTGGCCTAAAGAAAACCAGCTTTCTTTGCTTCTTCCCTCCCTTCCTGCCTCCTTTCTTTTGCTTTTTAAAAAATTTATTTCTAGCTGATAAGGTAGAAGAGAGTATCTGGGCTGATTATCTGTAAGAACTTCTCCATATGGAACATCATAAACGGGCTTATCTTTAGTCTTATTAACAGCATAAAGCAGTTAATAAGCTACTTTGGTATGATTTTCACTCTATCTGGCTTTTCCTTTTAATGTTTTTAAAAGAATTTCAGAGAAATTGCAACTGACAATACAAGGACTCTGATCCCATGAAGGTAACTTCCAGAGCTGCTGCAGACGATTTTGAGGCAAATGTGCCCCTTGCTGGTGTGTATGATATTGTTAGTGTTCCTTCTGAGCCTTGTTTTCACCAATGGCTCGCTGTGCGTCTCCGGCTTACAGGGACTGCGTCGCAGTAAAGGAGCATGAGCAGTGCAGCCTGGCCTCCAGTTACCGGCTGGAGGACGCCCCGAAGACACCCAGGAGTCTCCCGTGACCTTGGCCCCAGACGCCCTGCAACCGGGGCCATCCGGAGCCCCACAAGAGGGTTCCCCTAGTGACCCAGCACTTCTGCATTTGCCCAGGTCCAAATACAGACGCTGCAACAGCTGTGTCCAGCGCCTCTGTTAACACAGGCCACCGACCACCTTGAAACCCTTGGGAATCTGTCAGCGGTTGTGGGGACACACAGTTATCAGGGCGAGAATTTGTCAGTCACCAAATGTGCTGTAACCAGGGGGATGCGACGGCGGGCAGCTCCTGCTCCCCCCTCGTCCAGACCTGGTTCCCAGAAGCCCTTATCCAACTGCAGCACCTGTGAGCCTCAGGCCCCGACTCCAGACGCGCTGTGGTCCTCAGCCTTCACTGCAGACGGCAGGAAGCGCAGCTTTAAAAACACGCGGTCTGAGGGTCAGGTGCCGTCCGTGGCCTGTTAGGAAACTGAGCCCCAACACCACCCGCGTTCCACTCCCAGCTCCCCAGAGGGAGGGCTTTCAACTCTTTAGTCGCTTCTTCTGGTCTTTACCTCCATGGCCCTGGACACACGGCTCTGTCTCCTCCAGTGCTCGATGCCGCATCCAGGAGCAGTCACCATCAGAGTCCCACCACAGCCAACCGGTGACACTTTCTAACACACACACCTGGCCGTTCAGTCTCCCCACTGCCTGCCAGTGCAGTGACATGGGACATCAGGCAGACTAGAAATTCACGGGTTGTGTGTGGTCACAAGTGTGGCCACAGCGTGGACTGCAGGTTTCAGCCCGTCCCTCGTCGCGGTCGCCAGCTGCACTTGTACCTCTGCCACAGGTTCCCACGAACTCGTCCCCAGACTGTCCCAATTACACAGCCTCCTCTCACTGCAGACACACGCGCTGGGTGGCCAGTCTGGGGCGCTCCCCTCCGACTGGTTCATGCCGGGCACCAAAGGCTAGACGACCCTCGTCAACCAGCCCAGCCCGTCTGCCCGTCCCTCCCCTGGTTACTGCATCCCGGGTCCCTCTTCTTGGATGGAGACGGCACGCATTGCTTCCTAAAGAAAGGTTCTTGGGAGATTTTGTTCAAACTACTTCCATGTATTTGAGTGAAGAAACCTAGCTGGGAATAACTCTCTCTCAGATGCTGGAGGCTGTGCTCCCCTGTCTTCTGCCCCCTGAGGATTCTTTGGGCGCCGGTTCCCAGACACGCATGCCCAGAAGCATCAGGACCCTGTTTCGGCTCGTGACTCCCCCTGGCGGCGGGGTTGGGTCTGTTCCCACGGTTGCTAGGGGTGCAGGCCCCCTGCCGAGCTCCCAGCCACTTGCCTCCCCTCCTTCCACTCTTCTCCTCTGGAACCTTTACTGTTCATGCCCAGCATGCTGGTTTTCATCTTTGCCCTTTCCTTCCTATCAGGTTTCCTCTGTTTCACCTTCTCTTCTGGGCAGACGCCTCGATGGAAACTGCAACACCCACATCTTTGCTCCCAGGGTGAACCCCTGGATTTTCCGATCATCTTCTCCCTCTTCTGGTTAAAAGATGTATTTGTTGTTTAGTAAATGCAGTGGTTGTCTCCTGTACTCTGAGGAAGTTCACGGAAGTCTCCTTTCTTCTTGCAGTTTCTAGTTCCTCCAACTTGCTTTTGGCCCATTTCCACCTTGTTTACTGCTTGTTTTGGTCTCTTTCATACTAGAGGATATTCTCAAGCACTGCGGTCCTTGGCTGTCCCCTATACCTCACCTTTAATGTTTTTAGTTAAAGCACATGAAATACATGTATTTTTTGCCAGCAGACACCTTGTTTCCTTACAAGGAAGCTGACACTCTGGGCGGCGTCTCTGCTGCATATTCTGTTTCAAGTGAGCCTGCACGTATTTACCTAGCTGGATCAGCTGACACTGGTTTTTAATGAACTTATAAAAATGCTGCTTCTCTTAGACCTTAACAAACTGCTAAGGTTTATCAAGCTCTCTGTTATACACACACACACCATCTAGAGCCCTAGTTAGGTGTTATAACAGAAGAAGATATTAGGCACAAAAGAATTGCAGTAAAACCTAAATTCTTATGTTTTGAGGGAATGGCTTTTCATTCTTTGCAAAACATGTGCGGTTTCCAGCTTCCTTGCTTCTGGTTGTCTTCCAGGCTGGCCTTGCGTAAGTTCATCTACTTTCCAGTTTAAATTCTACTCACTAAATTCCAGCTCAGTTGCCACTTTAATCCAAAGACCTTTTTTTCAGTTTCCCCAGAAATGTAATCTATACTTTTAAAATACCCATACCGTTTTTTAACTTTCCAGGTAATATCAAACTCCACGCCTTATCAAGGTTAGGTCCACAGCCCATTTCTGGGGTGAAGCTGGGTGTTTGAGGTCAAAGCCGGTATGGAGAACTAGTGATGCCGATGACAGCAGAGAAGCTCACAGGGCACATGCTGGTCCCAAGTGGGCTCTAAGTAATTTACACGTATCAATTCGTGTGGGCCCCCCAGCCCTGAGCCAGGCACCCCTGGACCCAGCTTACAGGGCAGACCAAGACAGCTCTGTCGCTCGGTCGCCATGCGGTCCGGGCTTACTCCATCCACCTCTCCAAGTCTCAGCTCCGGTTTTGCTAAATGCTGCCATCCTGAAACATTCTCTGCGTTTACTGGGAACTTAATGTTTTGTTCTCATTTAAAAAAAATGTGGAACTAGAAAGACCACTGAGTAAACAGCAAGACCAATTCCAAGAAAAACTGTGAGGACAACGTCAAGAGATGAGGCCGCTGGTGGGTGAGGGGGTGCGGGTGGAGTGTGGACCCAGCGGGCCTGTGTGGGTGGCGTGGTCCAGGCCGGGCGGCCTCGCACCTGCAGGAGCCCTGGAGCCCTGGCCGCGTCGCCACGCCTCCTCCTCAGGCCTGGCAGACACGGGACCAGGCCTCAGAAAAGTGGCTGCCCAGGGCCATGTCATTCAGGAAGGCATTCATATTCGTGTGAGAGAATAATAAGTGACTAATAAATTGAACAGAAGTTGCACAGCATCTCCACAGGGAAATAAAGTTTTGTCAAGAGAAGGTGGGGAAAACCGCAGTCAGGGGAGAGAGGAACAGGAACTGTGACGCTGTCTTCTGCTAGAATTACCATCAACGCAACTGCAGCCAAAACACTGAGTGGGTTTGGTGAGGAACTTGCTATTCTTATATAGGACAGAAGTGGGGCAAGGATACTGCGGACACTTGTGAAGAGGGAAAATCAGAGAGGAGCAGACTGCTAACCAGACTTCAGGGCTTGTTCTGAAGCTGCAGTGATCGAGCCCGTGTGGTACTGATGAGGGCTGGCAAACTAACCTATGGGATGGGACTGAGCCAGTGACCAGGCCAGCGCGTGGATCTCTGC
This sequence comes from Catagonus wagneri, assembly GCA_004024745.2. NCBI lineage: Eukaryota > Metazoa > Chordata > Mammalia > Artiodactyla > Tayassuidae > Catagonus > Catagonus wagneri. The sequence goes on from PVHT021183517.1 coordinate 176,872, forward strand.
AGCGGAGACACACTCCTAAGTGGGAGCACAGACACGGTCACGTGACGGCAAGAGACAAGGCCGGATTCTTACATCTTATACCAAGTAAACCCAAGGTGGATTAGGGAGTTAAGGATCCCAAACAAAACTTAAAAAAAACCTTAAAACTCTTCTTAAAAAACACAGACGAATGTGTTCTTAGATCTTAGAATAACAAAAACCTGAAGACACCAAAGGCATTGACAATAAATGTTGGATGAATTTGATAATATTAAATTAAGAACTTGTTATCAAAAGACACGTGAAAGAAAGTAGAAATTACAAACTTGGGAAAGATATATTCTTGATTTGCGTAAATAATGTAAAAAGACCTGAAAATAAATAAGAAACGCATGTTCAGTACAATGAGAGGTTGGGCCGAAAACACGGACAAGCATTTTGCCGAAGAGGAAACACAAGCCTGAAAAATCCACGAAGAGGTGGTTAACAATCGTTTATCAAGGACAAGCAAGGGCGCGCTCCTGCTCTCCTGCCACTGACAGCAGGTGTACGGGTCTGACGGCACGGCTGGGGGAGCTGACAACCGGCAGCGCCTCGGAGGCCCAGTTTTCTATCTGGAGAGTAACCCCAGAGAGCCCTAGACCTGAAGGATGCTAGGAGTCACCTGTGAATCACACTGCCATCCCCGATGTCCTGTGGTTGAAGCCACCACAGACAGGCTGGGGCGTGTGCTGGGGGGTTCCTACGAGGACCCTAAGCCCAACCAGAGGAGCCCCACTGGTCCTGGGTATCGAGAGCGTCCCCCGTTAGAAAGGACAGTCTGGGACTAAAGCCGTCTGGAAGCTCATCTCCGAAAGTGCACACAACGCGTGGACGAGCGTATCGGAGACCGGCGCTGGGCCGAGTCACAGAGCAGGCCAGCACAGCAGGAGGGACCGGAACTTTGCCCTCCTGACGCCAGCATCACTGCGCCCAGCCCCCCTGGGCTCCCGGGAAAGAGGCCATCAAAGGGAAAAAAACACCTCTCCCGGCTGATTCCATGTCGAGTAAAATCCTCAAGTGTGAGCACGTGTCTTCAACAAATGTAAATTTAACATATTACTTGCTCTCTAAACATATTCCTGAACAATTCGTCTCAAAGTAAACGCCTGAAAGATAACAGTATCTCCTATCACCCGTCGCTCCACAAAATCACAAAACAATCTCGAGATGAAAATTACATTCTCATCTTCAAGACTGTCTGGTTAAAGGGAACACATTTTTGGGTAAAACAAGAATGCCAGCTGACAACATACTTGACAAAACAGTAGCTCGGGGCAGACAAGATCACTTCCACGTTGGACGAGTTATTCAAAAAGTGCCAGCGCTCCTGAGTGGCAAACAGTAGGCTTAGAAGCCAGCGAGCCCCTCAGTCCTGACACACGACCCCTGCCTGACCCAGCGCAGCTCAGGAGCAGCAGCCGCCTCGCTCTGGGCTGGCGGCCTTTCCTCCCACAGCAGCTCTGCTGGACGATCCTCACCTGCGGTCGCGGGAAGGGGAGAGCGTGGAAATAAGACGACAGTGGACAAGAGGGTAAAGAGCTGTGTTTTTCCAGAAAATCAGCTCAGTCAGAGGACATTTCTAATTCCCAGACAAGTTTTAGGTGGTGATTTCAGATCAGCTCTCTGATAAAGTCAGAGAACCACCAAACATAATGCAGTTTGTAAAACAAAACAAAACTGCTTCAGTAAGAAGCCTCTGAACACGGTCCGCTCTGCCTGTCCCGGGGGCTGAGCTCTGCAGGCCGCAGCCGCACCGCTGGGCTTCGGCGAGCACAGGAAAAGCCCCCGCATTCTCAGGGCGCTTCCAGCTCACGGCCGGGCCTCGCACTCGTCCAGGGGTAAGTTTTGGTCAATGTCCTAAATCAAGCAGATGATTTTTCAGAAACAACTTTGGCTTCGGTGCTCACTCTGAAAACTCTTGTTTTCTTGTCTTTCCTTATTTTATTTTCCTGTGGGAAGAAAATACCCCTAAACTGCTGGTTGACTATATCACATCTTGGAGATGATGACTGGCCTTTGATGGGCCCAAGACTAAAACTGGTTTTCGTTTTGGAGACAATTACCTGTGTTCTTTTGCCTGTTTAGATGTGTGTGAAGAGGGAGGCAGAGAAACAGATGCACGCTGAGACCGGAGGCCACCGACCACACACCCCGTGGAGTCAGGAGGAAAAGACTTGCCTCTGCACTTGAAACCCATCTTAGATTTTTCCTGCGGCTCCGTCTCTACTGCCTTTCAAGGCTAACTCGAGTGAGAGATGTTGGCCTTCACAGTAAACTCAGCATTCTCTCCTATTGTTCCCGGCAGGAAAGTTCAGATTCCTCTCCAAGATGATGTCTGTCTTCTTATTTCCTCATCAGTCCCTCCGTCCATCCATCCGTCCGCCCATCCCGTTTCTCCGTCCTCCCTGTCATGGTTTTGCCGTCCCCTCCGTGTGCACAGGCACATGCCGGGGGAAGAGCATCAGCACCCCACGGCCGTCCTCGGTGAGCTCCTTGTCCGACGGGATTAAGTACCTGGTGCAGTGAGGGGAGGGGCAGACATCTGCCTGGTTCCTGACATCGTTTCCCGCTCTTGCAACCTCTTTTTGGGATTTGGTTCGATTCGCTTTGCCCTGGAGAGCAGGCTAAGGAACTCTGAGCCGTGCCCGTGCTGAAGGCATAGTCACATCCACCGTGCCACCCACGACGGCACAGGTACAGCTGAGACGCTCAGGTCTCAAAGCTGAAGATGTTTAGCAGCTCCAAGAGTCCATTAGCTTGAAGGTAAGAAATCAATGGTTAAAATATTGGTTTTGAGAAAAAGACAAAAGCACCACGAAGGCTGTGATCAATAGATGTGTTTTCACCGGCATGACTATTTATTTGGGTGTCCTTGGAAAAGTCATCAACGCCCATCTGAATAGCCATGTGTGCTAAGTGTCTAAAACTGTACTTTATCTGCATTCCTAATGAATTATTCGGAAGATCAGCATGAGACAAAAGTGATAAAAACACTTAGAAAGTATGAAACGATACTGACACAACGCAGCGAAAACGGGTAGTGGTGTCAGCAGGAACACCACAGAGAAGAAGGGATGGGCTGAAGTTTGAGAAAACGGAGGAGCGGTACTTTAGCAAGCAATGCACAGATAAGCCCGGGTCCTCCAGCGGGTTTCTGATTTACGCCCTGGAAACAAAAATGTTAATATGCAGTGAAACCCCACAAATCCTGGTTGGGGGAAAGCCAATTTGAATTTCTGAAAGGTTTTAAAAGAAACGTAGTTCTATTACTTTAAAACGCATATGGTAACAGGACCACTGGTTAACAGCTCTGCTGAGAGGTCCCCGCTCACGACTAGGTCAGGATGACGGGGACTCGTCACCGATTCCTTACTCCAGTCACACACCACCCAGCGCTCATGGGCCTCGTGTGCAGATCTTAGGGCAGGCCCTGGGGACCAAAGAGAAACAAAGGAGGGACCTGTCCTCCAGGAGCTTGCTGTCTGTCTCCCGGGAGATGCTGACAAACGGAGGAGTGGTCGCCGTACAGAATCACAGATCCTGTTGCAATCCAGGGACCACTGGCTACGACGGGCGCTCGTTGGAAGGACAGATTTCTCAGTTCTGGGGGTGACGGGAGGCTTCCCATAAAAAGCAGCCCTATACTGAGACCTATGAGGTAAGTTGGAAAAAGCCAAAAAAAGGGGTGGAGAGGGTTTTGGAACTTTGTTCTAACGCACGTCGGACTGACCGTGAGAGATCTCCAGGTTTAGAATCCTACACCGCGGACTCTGCATTGCCTGAACACCCCTTTGGCTGAAATGTGAAGAACTCATAAGGAAACCGAGTCCGAGGGAAGGCAGATAATCAGGAGACTGTTGCGACCCCAGGCGTGGGGTCAGTGACCTCAAACTGGGCACGGGCGGTGAGGACAGAGATTCACGGGGGCAGGAGACGCCAGCGAGTCACAGGCTTGCAGAGGACGGTGACTGCAGCTGTGTGTGGCTTTGACATACACCTGAGCGTCCAGTGGGGCCTGGGGTGGTTACGTGGATTTTAGCGTCTGTGATGCTGTCAGTGGCCGCCATGCCCCTCCAAAGGTGTGTCACTCTCCTCGGAACACCAGCTCACTTCCCCAAAGGGCTCTTCTCTGACCCGTTGGCGCTGGCCCCCTGGCCGGCCCTGGGGGGCTCTGTGTGTGACTGGCGCCCTCGTCCACCTGCCCCTTGAGCCTGGTCCCCCCAGGGGTCTTCTCACCCTCCCTTGGCACCTGCACTGCCCACGTGCTGGCGGTTCTCAGGTGTGCCCTGGGCGCCTGGATGATTTCATATCTGTGGGCCCAGATATCTGAACTTGCCACTGGGGTGTCCCCCAGGGCACTGGAGCTCACTGTGTCCAGGCGGGGCTCACAGGCCCCTAGGGCCCTGAACAGAGGGTTCTCCTGGCCTCGATTCTGCGAAGGACCCAGCCTGAGACCTTAGAGGGGGGCCTTTCTCCTCCTCCTCTTCCTGCTCTACGTGACAGTTCTCTAAACCCCTGCCTGCTCCGCCCACCGCTCCTGCCTCGGTCCAGGGCCTCACCGTGACTCGCCACCGCAGCAGAGGCCACCCCACGCCCACCGCCTCTGTACCCACGTCTCAGTGCTCCTGCACAAAGTACCACAGTCCCCACCGACTGCACACACCCACCAGCCCCGCTCCCCACGCAGGACCACGGCCTCTCCTCAGCCTCCGCCTCCAGCTTCCCCCGCCTTGATGGCACGCGAGGACTCTCACCGCACGCTCCCCGTTATCCCCCATCCCTGCCCCCTCACTCACGCTTTTCCTCCTCCCGGAACGTCCCTTCTTTCTCCCACTGCGGCCTTCACCGCGGAGCTCGGGGCTCACCTCCACTTCCAGGAAAGCCTTCCCGCCATCCCTCCCTGCTCCTCGGGGGCGGAGGGCCGGCTGCTCTGCGCCCCCAGCTCTGCACTCCCGACTCACCTGCTCCCCTTCTACCTAATTACTCGTCTCACCCCGAGAGAGAGCCTAAAGGTCCTGACAACACGGTAGCCTTCCGTGCTCCATCAAGGCCCAGGCATGGTGAGAAGGAGTCACTCAGGGAGAGCTGCTTCAACTACGCTCTGTTTGAAAAGCATAATAGCAGCAGAAATAGAAAAAGAGCAAACCAGTTTTTAATATTCTCACTCCTGAGGCTGTGATTCCAGATGGGCAAACAGAAGGCTGGTTTCAAAGGCCACCGAGAGAAAGGCTGAGAACCGGGCAGCCACAGGGGACGCTGGGCAGCTCTGGAGGCTCCTGGGTCTGGCTGGGTGTCACCCGCTGGTCTCAGGGTGACCCCGGGGCCTAGTCCGGTGTGGGAGGGCTGCGGGCTCCCGGGCCGGCCGCCCCCACAGGTGCCTTCCAGGATGCTGGTCATTTTGAATTCAAGTTACTTAACGGCAGCCAGAGGGACACCCTGGCCGCCACTCTGTCTCTCTGAGGTGGGGAAGAAGCCGCTCCTGTGAAAAGTGCCCTGCCCGTGTCCCCCACAAGGAGAAGGGAGGTCAGCCTAGAAGCCTGTGTCGGACAAGCCCGTCTCCTCTTCAGTTCACCACCCAAGCCCCAGCTCTGTTTAAAGTCTTCACTAATCAAGACCAAAACCTAGGTTTCTTTTTCCTGTCAACTCCTCACAAATTTATTGTGTCCAAAAAGTGCAAATTCTGCCCACTTTGGCTGCGTCTTAGTGCCCATTTCATAAGGCATTACACACGGCTTAAAACCTGTTTCTCTTTTCCCTGTTCATCCACCTCATGCCATCTTATCGTCAGTCCAGCCGCGGGAACTCGGGGTGGGGGGAGCCGGCCCCCCCCGACAGCATCTGCCCGCCGCGCGCGTACAGCCCCAGCCAAGGCCGCGAGCCATTCATGGTGTATTTGGGAAAATCCGGGCCACCCTGACCTGACCAGTAAGTTATACTGACCATAGCCTCATGACACCTAGGAGTCAGACCAGCCTTTACGCCTGGGAGTCAGACCAGCCTTATAAATGCCTAGGAGTCAGACCAGCTTTAATGCCTAGGAAGTCAGGCATGAAAGGAAACACAGGAATAAAGAAACAACTAAAAATCCCAAGAACTCTAAAAAAGGACAGCAAAAACTCTGTGGACACACAATGTGGTGAACACAAAACACGCAGAAGTTAACAAAAGAGCAAAAGACGTGCACTAAAAACTCAAAATGTTGTTCCAAGAAATTAAAGATATAATAAATGGAAAGCTATTCCATATTCATGGATCAGAAAACTGAATATTAAGATAGTAGTACTCCCAAAATTGATCTAGAAATTCAATGCAGACTCTCAAAATCCCAGCTGTTTTTTTAAATGAAATTATTAAGTGGATCTTAGAATTTCATATTGAAATACAAGAACTAGAATAAGCAAAACAATCCTGAAAAGGGGGAATAGCCTCGGAATCGGATTTCCTAATTTTAAAACTTACGACAAAAACAAGAGGTAAAGACGTGGCCGAGATAGCACGGCTCTGATTTAAGGGCAGACAAGCAGAGCAGTGGGACAGAAGAGAGAGTCTGGGATAAACCGTAACACTTATGGTCCGCTCATCTTTGACAAGGGTGCCTATTTAATGAGCAGCGCAGTCTTTTCAACAAACGGAGCTGGAACACCTGGACATGCATGTGCACGAGCGAGATCCGACCCCAGCATCACACCGTGTACACACTCGGACTCGGACTCCGGATGGATCGTGGATCTATACGTAGGAGCAAAAATCTTAAACTCCCAGAAGAAAACACAGAAGTGAGTCTTCACGACCTTGGGCTATGAGGCACTGGCATTTCAGATGTTACACCACAAACGCGAGCACAGCAAAAACAAACCTGTAAGTTGCACTACATCAAAATCAAACAGCTTTGGAGGACAAAGGACACCGAGAATGTGGAGAAAACAAAGCATGAGTGGGAAGGTTTTGCTCGTCGTCCTTCAGACGGGGTTTATGACCAGAGTGGGGAAATCTTTATGCAAAAAGAAAAAGCCTACACTTTACAAAATGAGCAAAGGGTTTGAATTGGCATTTCTCCAAAGAAGATAGAAAAAAGACCCATCATCACCCAAAAAGATGCTACACGCTGCTTGTCCTCAGAGAATGCACACCTGATCCACAGCGAGAGCCCTTCCCGCCCGACAGGACAGCTATCACACATCAGCAAGAGGCAAGAGGGAACTCACAGACGACGGCAAGGGCGTGACGGAACTGGAGCCCGCAGACCCTGGAGGCGGGAACGCAAAGGTGCGACTTTGGTCAAGACCTTCCAGGCCCTGAGAGTCTAACCGCAGAGTTAACACATGATGAGAAAACACGGCCGCCCAAAAGCTTGTGCTTGTTGTTCATGGAGGCATTGCTTGTAATCGCCAAAACGTGGGGAAACGCAATGTCCGTCAGCAGCAGGCGAAGACACAGGGGAACTGCAGTCCCTGCGTCCGGTCCAAGGAATGCTACTCATTCATAAACAGAAAGAAGTTTTGAGGCGTGCTGGACCATGGACGAGCCTTGGAAAATATTGAAATGAAAAAGCCAGTCACAGAAAACTCATGCTGTTGGATTCCACTTTCCACTCATGTGAAATGTCCAAAAGAGACAAAACCGTAGAAACGGGAAGCAGACTAGTGGTCACCGAGGCCTGGGGGGCGTGGGCGGGGGTGGAGTGAAGAGAAAGGGCCGACGTACTGCAGGCTAAGCAAGCGCTAAGCTGGCTAGGTTATGGTGAGTCCGGCGGCTCCGGGGATATGTCCAGAAGCACCGAATTCTATGCGCTGGCGGTGAGTGTGGTCGCCGTGGAATACCCCTCAATAACGGCCTGGAAGCACGGCCCCACTCTGGAGCCAGCAAGGCTACGACGGGCCTGCTCCTGTCGGTGGAGTTTTCAGTTTTAGTTTCTGAACTTTATCAACAGCCACAGAGACGCTCTGGGAGTGGGGGTGGTCCTGGCCTCCGCCCCCACTGTGCCACCTGCCCTCAGAGACGTCTGGGCGTGACCCCAAGTTGTTTCCTTGACAGCACTGATGTCACTGCCAGTGGACTCAACATGGGACTCAATCCTAGGGCCAAGCGGCTCTTAGGCGTTTGGAATTAAATTAATGCATATGGTCTCAGGGCTTCCTGCCGGCTGGCTGTCTGCACGTTCACTCATTTCCTTCAAGTTTTACATCAGCAAGTGACCCTGCGGCCGGATGACCTCGTCAGCCACCAGCTCCCGCGCAGACTGCGTCAGCCCTCGGCATTTCCCACTAAGCTGAGACCACACGTCAGGAACTGGACCCGGGTTCCACTGCCATGAGTCAAGAGCGCTTCTTCTCAGAAATAGCTCAGAAGTTACTCTGGAATTATTCACGGAAGAAGAAGAAGAAAACCCCCAGTGTAGTCTACAACCTTGTAACATAATAAAATGATCATGTGAAATGCTTTATTGGAACCTAACAACCACCAGTCAGGCTCCTGAGGGGACAGAGACCTGGCAATGACGCCCCGTGACCGTCACGTGATGCCGTCCGCCTAGCCCAGGTTCACACTGGGGTCAGACCGCTCTGAACCTTTCGGAACTCGGGGTGACCTCTCCAGGAGCCCCTGGCGTGGAGGGGGACTACCTCGGGCTGCGATTCCAGCCAGAGGCTCCCAGGACAGCGCAAGCGTGCTGCCCCGCCCCGCGCAGCAGTTTTCTCCTCGCCCCGGACCCCAGGCCTCCGAGGCAGAAGGGCACCGGGAGGGGGCCAGCCCTGCCACCCGCTCCCCATCGAGATGCAGCTCGGAGCCTGAGGCTGGGCTGTCCTGGGGACACTGGCCCTGAAAGGAGTCGCCAGGATAGCCCAGTGGCCTCAGCGGCACACGCTGGGGGCCGCCCCCGGGACCCCGACTGCTGCGGGGACAACACGGCGGCACCTCCTGGGCTTCCCCCCGAGGCGCTCGAAGCCAGGGAGCACGTCGGGGTGAGGAGGGTCTGCCGTCCGCACCTGCTGCTGCAGCTTTTCTCGGACCTTCGAGGCTCTGATGCCCCCGGGAGCCAAGCCCACCAGCTCCGTCTGAGCAGCGACTGGCTGATGGCTGATGGCCGCCGGCCCCCCGGACTCCCCACTCGAGGCCTGGGCTCAGGTGGGAGCAGGTGCCCTGCATGCGAGAGCTGCGGGGTGGGGACGGGCAGGGATCTGACACCCCTGCCGTCCCCGCTCTCAAGGGGGACAGACCCAGGCTCACCTGCGATGCAGACTGACGCTGCTGAATTGACTGACAGACTGAGGACACTTCTCCCCGTCACCTCGCCAGCAACGGCTAACCACCTTTCCTGGGGGTAAGGAGCAGACTCTAGGACCCTAAATGTCACTGAGTTCAGCACCAAGGAGGAGGAGTGGGGCCCAGATACTCTGCAAAGGACAGGATTGATCAGAGAGGAAACCCCAACCTGCGTATTGGCGGTCCGCCCTCCGCAGAGGCTGCTGGCAGGAAGTCAGTTCCCGCCCTCAGGAGGACATCCTGCGCCCGGCGTGAGGGGCCCGGGCTGCTCATAAAAGCAGAGCACAGCAAAAGGGGATGTCCCATCCAGGTCAGATGCCACGGCTCTGATGGGGCCACGCGACAGGAAAGTCAGAGGGTCACCTTTAGCCAACAGCCAGTGTGGGGCAGAGGCCTCGGTCCAGCCTGCGAGGCACTGGCTCGCCAGTGTGTCCCGATCCGGCCCCCGCTGAGCCTTGGGTGGCCTTGCCCGCCGCCTGTGAGAGGCCCTCGGGACACCAGCCAGCCCTGCAGCCTGTGCCTGGGGCCACTGAGACAGACAGCCGCATCACTGAGCACAGGAACGTGCCAAGTGTGGCACACGGACCACGAGAAGGACACTTATTACAGGATGAGCTGGAGCGTGAAGGCAGGTGCTGCCCACGCCACCTTGGTGGGGACCTGCGTGTCCTGGGAGGTAAATTTTAGCTCCTCTACACGTGCCCAAGAGTGACATGAGAGGGCCATGAGGACTAATTTTAAGGGTTACAAGGAAATTTTAGTAAATGGGCAAATTCACAAAGACAGAATCCATGAATACTGAAGTAATCTTATGTATATACATATAAATAAATATAAATAACTAAATATAAACATATGTACATTTTTGCATTATTTGCTTTAGCTCTGTGGAAAACGTCCTGGTAATCTGACAGGGATTGCATTAAATCCGTAGATTGCTTTGGGTAGTGTGGCCATTTTAATGACACTAATTCCTCTAACCCAGGCGATCTTTCCATTTCTTTGAATCCTCTTTAATTTCCTTGACTAATGCTTTACAGTTCTCAGCACGTAAGTCTTTCACCTCCATGGTCAGGTTTATTCCTAGGTATTTAAGTTTTGGGGGCAAAATCTTAAAAGGTATTGCTTTTTACATTTCTTTTCTAATATTTCATTGTGCCCAGAAATGCTACTGACTTCTGAGTGTTAATCGTGTGTCCTGCTCCTGTGCTGAACTCTGTGACCAGTTCCAGTAGTTTCTGTGTGGAGTCCTTGGGTTTTCTCTAGATAGCATCACGTCATCTGCATCCAGGGACAGTTCAACTGCCTCTTCTCTTCCAATCTGGATACCTTTTACTTCTTTTGTTTGTCTGACTGCTGTAGCTGGGACTTCCAATACTACGTTGAATAACAGTGGTGAGAGTGGGAATCCTTGTCTCGTTTCAGATTGTAGCGGAAGGCTTGCAGCTTTTTTCCATTGAGTATGGCATTGGCTGTGGACATCGTCTTTTCAACACCACCACTATCGTGCTGTTTCAAGAGTGCGAATGTGAAAGCATGTGAAACGGAGCCTACATGGCCCCAGCCAACCCCAGGCCATGCGATCAAGGCGGAGTTCCAGTGAGTTCAGGTGGCATCAGACCTGATGCGTTTGCCGTACTCCTGACCAGCGGGTAACCGTGCCTCCTCGGGGACCCGGACAACATCTAGAGACTCTTATCTGTGGTCTTATAACTGGGGAGGAGGGCGGGGAGCTCCCAGGACCTCCTGAGTAGAGGCCATGATTTCTGCTAAACATCCTACAAAGCCCCGCACGGCTCCCCCGTCGAAGAATCATCCGGCCCATCGACCCCCGCAGTATGACATGCGGTGGGTCTGTAAAAACAAACACCCAAAAAGCCAAAAGAAGCGGAGCCTCGAGCTGAGTCGGGTTTGCTGGTAGTGAGTCAGTGGCGTCGGAGCGTGGGCGGCGGGGCCGGCCCTCGTCCTCCCTCTGCACCCGCATCTACGGTGAAATCCTGCGCGAGTCGCTTCCCAGGGGCTGAGGCCGCGTCTGCCCTGGGGGCGGCAGGAGCCTGGGGCGGGGGGAGCCAGAGCTGGCCGCCCCTTGAAAACTTCCTCCCCAGTGGCCCCAGCGGCGGCGTGTGGCAGAAATGGAAACAGGTTCTGGACCCGCAGGAAACAGAAGCGGCCGGGCGGGAACCACGGCCTCTAGTGCCAGCCCTGCCGGGCAGCCGGGAGAAGCGTCAGTGCCTGGAGCGAGGTCTGTGCGCTGCGGCAGAGGCCCCCGCAGCCTCCTAAAGCTCTACCCTCGCCTCCTTCGGCCACCTGTTTCCCCAACGACAGCTCTCTGGCTGAAGCGATGGGTGCCTAGCTCAGTGCTGACACCACTGCCCCGTTCCCTTCCTCTGATTCTCACAGCCTCCCCGTGGCTTAGAGCCTGCCGGGCAGCCAGTTGGGCCTGTTTGCATGAAAATAAAACCGAACATCTCACTCCCAGCCCACAGAGGATTTGAATGCTTCGCTTTTGGACCCCTCCCCCCACCTTTTTTTCTCATTTTGGAGAAGAAAAAGTAGGGAGGATAAAAAGAAAATGAGGAAACCAGAGTTCCTGTTGTGGCTCAGCAGTAATGAATCCGACTAGTATCCATGAGGATGCAGGTTGAATCCCTGGTCTTGATCAGTGGTTAGGGATCTGGTGTTGCTGTGGCTGTGGTGTAGGCTGGCAGCTGCGGCTCTGATTTGACTCCTGGCCTGGTAATTTCCATATGCCACATGTGTGGCCATAAAAAGAAAAAAATAAAAATTAAGATAATTTTTAGGAAAAATGTTATAACGTTTGCACACATACCAAAGAGACAACTGAATTCACACTCTGGGTTAATTCTTTAGTTCCAGATGTGACTACACCTGGTTATCTCACATCCACTGGCACCGTTTCTGTCCCTGGCATTTATACTTACTTTTCCTCAACACATCCCAACCCATTACTCACTTTATTTTGATCCTGGCTCAAAACTCATACCAGGAAAGTACAAATAAAATAGTACTTCCTGTCTCCATGCTGAACTAAGACTAAATGAAACACTGGCCCAATTTAATAATATTTTGCCACATTTTTATAATAAACATAAGAAGTATAAGTACAGGAGCACACAGACTTGGCACAAAACCACATTTTCTGCCCAGGCCCACCTGGAGCACGAGTCCTTGCTGCCCAAACAGCCACTGTGTCTTGGGACCACACGGGGCCAGGGCTTCACTCCCGCAGGCTGGGAGCTGCAGTGCTGCCTACGAGCTGCTGAGAGAGCTGCCTCGGAGTAATTCCTGACCACATCTGACTGATCTCCCCTTACACTGTGCGCGTGTCTCTGGTGGTCCTTGTGAGAAGGCGGGCTCCTATCAGAAGGTTAGAGCCCTCCTGCGTAGTAGGGGCTCTGTCTCGCCCACCAGCAGGGTCACGGCCAGCAGGGGTGTCCAAATGGTCAGGCAGGAAAGCTTGCTGTCAAGGACCCAGGCCTCCTCCCCTGCGTGCCCCGGCTGGCGCTTCACCACCCCCCCCAACATCAGTAAAACCGTTTACACAATAAAATAATTGTGAGTTCTTCCAAACATTAAACGCGGCCTTCCTCCCATCCACCCACCACAGAGAGGCGTGTTTAAAGGTTAAAGGAGACGACACACGCGAAGCGCATGGACAATGTCCTCGGAGCGCTGCTGGCTGTCTGCCGCAAAACGGCAGTACTTCCGTGTCACTTTATCTGAGCGGATGGCCAGTCACCCTTTCTGGAAAAGTGGGACCTGGGATTAAGCTTCTCCATTCCACACACTTGGTGGTTCCTGCCTCGGACAAGCGGAGCACTTTCTTCTCCTCGGCGTGTGCCCTCCTGGCCCGAGGAACCCCACCTTAGTCCCCACGTGGCTGCATTTGAGTTCATCGGGGTCCCCACGGCCTGGGGCAAGCCTGCTCCACGGCGACTTTCGTGCTTCAGCTTCCAGGCCTCCCACGGGAAATCTCCCTTGTTTGTGCCCCACGCTGGCAGAAAGCCGCGTGCAAATGCGGTGAGCCGCGAACACTTGAATGACACCTCAAAACTGTGGTGAAAATTATCGTCTACTGACTGGTTTAAGCCACCGATGAAACACACCCATCTTTTCTTTTTGAGTGGAATCTCTGTAGGCATGTTGTTTAGATAGTTTAAAGCCAGACGGTGGCCGGGATCTACTGTGAGAAGCCCCTTCTTCATGCTCGTCTCTCCCCATCTGGCTGATTCTCAGCCTCCCGCTCACACACACAGCCTGGTTCCGGTTCTTAGGGACCCTCCCAGACACTGCATATCCGGCAGAAAAGCGCCCCCCCCCCCCGCCCCGGCTCTTCCTCCAGAAACGGCAGCCTGTCTGCTCTGCTGCTGCCCTCTTCACGTGCCAGTGCCTCTTGGAAAGAACATAATCTAATTAAATGAACCCTCAAGCACCGAGTCCTGGGTAGGTTAAGCCAATTGCCCAGGGTCGCAGTGCAGCCCAGACCCCTTTGGTCTCGGTAGCAGCTCTCGTGCTGGATCGCAGCCAGCTGCAGTCTAGGCCTGTCTCAGATATGTGCCACTGGGATATTCGTCAGCATGAAAGTCGTGCACATAATAAAGGCAAACAGTTCAAAAATGAGTTATCTGAATGCCGTATGCTATCATGCAGTATAAAATATCGGCAACCCCTGTAAAAATGGATCCTCTGTGCACGGAAAGCCGCTCCCCAGCATCTGTGTCTTCAGCGCTAATTGAGAATTCCTTCACAGCAGAGCCCACTGTTGCTATGGACACCATCCCCAAGAGGAGGTTCAGAAAATTCCTCTGCACGTTCACAGGTCTGCATATCTCCCGTTCAATTCTCAAAGAAATTTCTCTGCATGTGGTGACATACATGTGAGGATTTCGAGGTCTGGGGTGAAAAAACCTCAGCTGCCTGCAACCAAGCGGCCAGAGACAAGTCCACCTAGAATGGCCTCCCAGACAGCCCCACGCTGGGGGGCACCACGCCTCGCCAGCAAGATGAGCTGTCCTCTGTGTTGGGCACAGGGAGGCAGCACGTGTCCCCCACAGGAGGTGGGCTCAGAGCTCCGGTCACGGCCTGGCCAGGAGGGACTGGCTTCTGAGTGCCAGCTGGGCCCCAGCCAGCTAGACACCAGGGTGACATCGCATGGCCTGGCTGCTGCCACGCTGGGTTAGCCGGACCAGTCACAATAGGTGGCCTGCTCCTCGCACAGCCCACTGCACGCGTGTGGCGGGGGGGGGGGGCACGGTACCCAAGCAGGTCCTGTCAGCCAACCTCGCCGGCCACCCCCTCCTGCGCCTGGGGGCCGCGACCTGCATACACTGGGCTTCCTCCTCGCAGGAACAAAAGCAAATCCCCCACTGGTTCCGGGCGAAGGAAAGGTGCAGCAAAGGGGCTGCTCCCCGGCGAGGACGACAAGTTTCCACACACCCGACAGAGTGGACATGGGAACCAGGGCCCTGGCGCCTCCGTCAAGAAGCTTACCTGTCGGGGTCACCTCCGACCAACCTTCCAAATTAGCTGTGAGATTCGTTCAAAGAGAGGTGAGGATTTCTGACCCTAACACCACCCGTGATCGCTGATGGACTTTTTATTAAATTATAAACATGGAAACAAATAGTGCTTTTTGAGCTGCGTTAAAACCGCGTCCTCTCCTCCAAACAGCTGCAGTGCAGCGGGCAAGTCAGAGGCTCAAAATGGATGAAATAACCAGAGCAAAGGACTCAGCCGGCAAACAAACGGCCACGGGTGTCTGTGGCGTGGGACACATCCAGAGGCAAGCTCCTCCAGGGAGTGGCAGCACCTCAGAAGGGGAAGAACGCCCCCCGGTGACTCCAAGGACCGAGTCAGGGATCGAATCAGAAGGTCGAATTTCAAGGAAGAATTGAGTAATACTCTCAAGGGGCAGAGCTGAAGGGAAAGTTCAAACACTGGCACCTTCGTGGGGTTAGTGGCCACTGGGGCCACTCCCAGAGGACAGCGCGCAGTGGCCTCTCCGCGTCCTCAGAGGCACTGACACCTGGGCCGGCCGCCCGGGGCCGAGTGGACCTCACAGGCGTTCACGGTCTTGGGGCTCAGCCTGGTGTGCGCTGCCCGCTGCTCCGCCCTGCCCACCCCGCAGGCTCTGACCCGGCCTCTCCCACCGGGCTCCTCCGCCCCAGGAGGGCGGCCTGGAGGGGACTCTGAGGGTCCCCAGGGAGAGGGCTGGATGCTGTGCCTGGAGCCTTAACGAGCCCCGCGCTTCCACCCCAAGTTCTCCATCCAGGAAACACCCGCTCCTTAAAGGGGTACTCGCACCCTCCCCAGGAGGCCCGCAGGCCGCTCAGCCCAGAGAGAAAACCCTTCCGCTGGAGACGCTGAAAACAGCACACTGGATCACAGCTGTAACCCATTTTATGACTGGAAAATCACCTACCTATTTTCTCATATTCTGTAATGGCATCTCTGTGTATTTATCGACGATTATATTTTAACCTAAGACAAGAACAGTTCAATGAATCTTCAGAAAACATCATTTAATGCTACAGTTTTGCAGAAGCTCCCGTGTGATGTCAGCGGAGGCGAATAATCGCTCCACCCTGGACGGCGTGGATCTGAAGCTCCGTGCTCCCCGGCCACTCAGGGTCTGCCCGCGGGAGACGCAGACGAGGGCGTGAGAGGGAGGGGAGCGCTTGTCCAACACTCCAGACATGGTGTCGCTGCGTGACTCGTGACTCGTGAGGAATAAGCAAAGCCTCAGGCCGCACAGGGGGCAGGGTCCCTGTTCCTCCCGCCTTCGGCACCCTGAGCTTTGCAGGAATAATAAGACTCGGTGAACGCCGTCTTGTTTTGTCCTCTGCATTTCTGCCCGTGGCATATGAGCGACCGCTCTCTCTGTGCTCACCTTATCCTGACTTTGGGAAGTCCTTTCACCCTATGACAAGATGCTATTTTTTAAGCAAGACTGTGCCGGTGGAGAGAGAATAGGGTATTCCTTGCAGAGTCTTCGAATCTTCTTCCCAGGAAGCTGTGCTCTCCTCTCGGACTTTCTAACCAATCACCTCTGTGCTTCTGCACATCTGCGAAATTAACAGACGTCTGGGGAGGTAAGCTGCTCCGAGGCTCTCGCCAGATTGGAGAGCCGCAATAAAGCACCTTAGGAAATCACACAGACGAAAGACAGAATTTTGGGTCTCCCTTCTGTGGTTCATTTCATGGAAAACTAGCAAGCAACTTAATGAATTTCAATAAAAAGATGAGGCAAAATGTGCGTGATGCGTTTTTATATCAAGCACGGGAAGGCTGGCGACGGTGGCCAGGGACTGTGCCTTTCTTTAAAGCAACTGTTGGCTGAAGCCAAAGTCAAACGCCCTCACACTGGGAGCCAGCTCTGTGATGCCCAGAGCAGCCCCACGTCCTGGGGTGAGGCTCCACGGGGCCGGCTGGCTGGGGACCAGGCTGCACCCATCAGTGCCACTGTGGAGCCCTGAGCAAGCTCCAGGGGTGTGCCTGTTTCCTAGGAACACGGCACGTGCCAGAGCCGGGTAAAAAGTGTACTGTAACTGCTGGCCTTTGTTCTTTACACCGGGTGATACACATGGCGTAGCTTCTAGAAATAAGACCCTGATTAAAATGAAACCCACCCCCAAGCCCGAAGGCTATCAGCTCCATGACTTACACGGCTACACGCAAGAACACAGGATACGCCCTCTCAGTCTATGAAAAGGAAAAAAAATACAAGCAGTTGAAGTGTCAAATATTTTCTAGACACTCAGATTCAGTATGTCCAAAGGCTGGGCTTGTCACGGGCCCCAAACCTGCCCCACATCCCGCAACCAGCGGTCCTCCTGGTGGAGGGAGGGCCCTCCACTGCCCAGAGGTCAGCCGTGGGCAGGATGGAGCAGGCGCGGGTCAGCTCAGCTGGCTGGGCCCTGTCTTTGCTCACTGACCCCAGGGAGCCACAGGCGCCTCGCCTGCGAAGCTGAGATCATGACTTCGGCGTCCTAGGGCCAGGCTGAGAGCTGGGTTATAAACCCAGGCCTGGCACTCAGGTCAGGAGCTGGCAAAGGAGCAAAGAAGTTACAAATCAAAGCCAGAGGTCAAAGGTGGAGACGCAGCAAGTCCGGTCACCACGAAGCCCCAGCAGCGCCGTCGAGCGCCGTCTGCCTGGCGGCCCTCACGCAGGGCTCTGCCAACGGCAGGACGGCGGCTCGAGGGCCACATCCGGCCGCAGCCTCCTTTTGAACGTGAGCCTCAGCGGCACACGGCCACGTCCTTCACTGCCTCGCTGACTGGCTGCCGGGCGCTGCAGGGAGAGGCTTCACCAGAGACGTGTGATCTGCAGAGCCCGAGATGCACACCGGCCGCCCCCGAAGGAAACGCTCGCCTCCTCCGAGAAGCGCTGAGCAGCCCGAAGCCCCAGAGCAGCTTGCTGGAGCCGCTGGTCTCCTCAGACGGGGCCCACCGCCAGCCCCAGGGCGAGGCCTTCCGAAGAGCTTCACCCTGCGGGCCGCTCTCGGCATCTCTCAGTGTGCGCCCGCCGCGAAGGGCGGCAACCACAGTAACAGACTACCGCACGTCCGGTTCTTGGAGGGGAGAGGACAGCCTTGCACTTACTTCCAGTGTGCAGGGAGGACGGCTCCTCAGAGCTGACCAGATGCCCGGGGCGCGGCTGCGCCGTGACCAGCCTCTCCACGTTCCCTGAAGGCGCCAGCACTGACCCGTCCGGAAGGCTCTCAGAGTCCAGCCTGGCGTCCTTCCCCGACACTGAGCAGCGTGCGGAAGGGGCTGGGCGCAGCCCTCACCTGCCAGTGGCCGAGGTTCCTTCCTGCCAACGTGACCTGCGGGCGGGCCGCTCATCTGGCTGCTCCGGACAAGGGTGAGTGAGGAGCTTCGCAGCGTTTCGGCCCCAAACACGCGGTGGCTCCAAGCCCAGTTCAGAGGGGCCTCGTGGGGCACGGAGCCCGCACGACGGCTGGAGGGGGCACAGCACCCCCTGCCTGCCGCTTGGTTAGAGTCCCAGAGGCTGCACGGGGTTTAGCCACAGGCTCTGCATCCAGCTCCCGCTCAGCAAGGTGTCCGTGTGGGGTCACAACGGACAAACACCGCTCGGTGCCAGGCACACTTTCCACCACGGAGCTCTACCCACCGCCTTCTGCGCAGGTGCACTTGGGTCCTCTTGGCAGGACACTCCTCCCCGCCACGGAGTGCGGCACTGCCAGCACCAGAGACCTGGATGACTGCAGAGACCGCCCGGGAAGTGGACGTTTTTCTTACCGCTTCTCACTGGTACCTCACTGCTTTATTTTGCTTTGTCTGAATGTATGAGCCATCTGACTTCATAGCCTTTGCGGCCACTGATTTCTCTCTGGCTGTTGGACGCCTACCCTATTATCTAGATCCATGCTGCACCTGCTATACTTCTGGTGACACCACGAAGTACATTTGAAATCGCTGTGGTCGAGTTTTAATTATTAAATGTGCCGATCTTCCAGATCAGCTTTGCAGCCTGTTGCTCCTCCCCCCGTCCTGTCAGCATTTTGCTGGTTCCCATCTGAACACCGCAGTGACCGCAGGGCCAAGCGGAGCAGCTCAAATCGGTCAGTTCCTAATTGCTGGAAATCTGCGGATTCCACTTCACTGATGTCAAACTGTCCCTCAGAGATAATTACAATAATCACGGATAAGTGCGCAAAAGCTTTGATTGCAAAGTCCTAATTACAAAGACTGAGTCCTCGTGAGCTGCAGGCGCTCTCCGGCGCCGCCCGCTAGCCTCGTCAAGGGGTGAGTCGTCCTCGCAGAGCAGCCATGCTGGCCGGAAGGTGTGTTCTGACAGCCATAGCCGCCCCTAGAGCCTGCCCGCCGGGGCCCCTGGGGACGCGCTGGGCCCTTTCCTTGACGCAGATTTGGTCCTGCGGGGCAGTGCTGGGGGCTGGGAAACTGGGAGGGGGCACTGATGGGGCTGGGGCAGTGCCAGAGCCCAGGACCTTCAGGGTCCCCCCCAGGGCTCACAGAGGGCCAGCGAGAGCCGCTTTAGGAAAATGAGCCTAAGTGGTCCTGACCGTGGCGGACCACGACCTCCCTGGGTCTCCAGCCTAACGGAGCCCCAGGGGGTGCCTGTCCAACCTCCTCACATCCCACCCAGGCTCCCGGGGGCATGCAGGGTGGGCTCGGGAAACCCGTGGTGAGGTGAAACGAGCCTGGCCAGGCGCCCTCTCAAGCCACGTGCGCGTGTCACCTCTGAGAACGGGAACGACAGGGGTTGGCCACCAAGGGTGAACAAGGCGCAGCCACACCCGCGGGGAGTGAGCGGCGCGCTTACTGGACCAGGAGGCGCCGCTCAAGTCGCCACGCGGTGCAGCCAGACCCCGGAACCGGGGACGGCAGCGCAGAGACGAGCGCGGTGAGCGGGGCTGTGCGTGAGCCTCCGCCTCCGAGGCTCCTCTGGGTGTGAATACCCGAAGAGCTCAGAGACGGGGGGCCACGGACCCCGGGCACGGGGGAGGGGACCTGGGCGGTGGGGGGCCCACTCCGCTGCTGGGTGCGGGCCCTGTCCGCTCTGGGTCCTACGAGAGACGCCGGCTCCCGTCATCACGCACGTGGAGCCCCGCGGCCAGAGCACCCCCTGTCCAAGCGGAGGCCTGTTCTAGGATGCTCTGAAGGCAGGTCGGCAGGTCTCAGGGCCCCGGGGTTGGTGGCGGGCTGCAGGCAGGGGCAGTGGACTCAGCACAGCACAGCCAGGTGTGTACACCCCGCCGGGCGCCTCCCGCAGGCGTCCGGCCACTGTGAGGCCTGGGGATCAGTCGTCCGCTAACCGCTAACCGCTAACCGACGCGTCAGGGATCCGGGGCCCCAGAGTTCACGGCCTCTCCCGCCTACACCTCCGCCTGCAGGACGCGCGTGGCGACTGCCTGGCAGGGGCTTAGGCGGCGACCACGGGGGTGGGGGCCCTGGGCCGCTGGGCCCACGCTGGGGCGGCACTGCTCCGGTCACCGCAATGTCACCGTGCTGACGGTGGTGGCGAAACGGTCCGCTCGGGGGCACTGGGAGCCTGGAAGTCCCTGTCCTGAGCCCTCCTCGCGACTCTGCACCCGGACGACAGACGGCGGGGACCAGATTCGGCTCCGTTTGAGCAGATCTGGAGCTGAGGAGTCAGCCAGCCTCTGACGCGCCGAGGACTGACGCCGAGCCTGCAGGCAGACGCCCGCCCCAGGAAGCCCGCTGCGGCGCAGGTGCGCGCGGGGACGGTGCTCCCCTGTGGAGCGCGAGGCGGGGCCCGCGTGGCTCCCGCACCCCGCCACCCCGCCCTGACGCCGCGTCAGGCTGAACCCTGCCCAGCGCTCCGGGTCAGCTGGCGTCGCCTAGCCTGCAGGAAGGTGCACAGGTCACTCGCTCACTATTACTCAGCTCTGCAGACCAGGAAGATGGGCGCCTTGGTTCCGCGGCACACGCTCGGGCGTGGACAGCGTCTCTCTGCTCAGCCCAGTTACAAGTGGGGCTCAGGGCCGTGTCTCCCTCAGAACCGCAGGGCTGTCGCTCAGTGTGGACGCGGCCAGAGACCTGCAGGAAAGGGCTTCCTCAGAGCCCCCTCACTGGAGACAGCGCTTGCCCCTCAAGGTCGCCGCGAGGGCCGCTACCCCTTCTCCAGCAAGGCTGCAGTACGTGTGGAAGCCAAGGGCCAGGCTGCGCTCCCTCTCTGTCTCCGGTGGGAAGGGCTCTGCGCGGAGCCTGCTCGCTCGCCAGCCCGAGACGGGCCCTGCCCGCCCGCCCGCCCCGGCTCACTTTGCTCCCGTGTTCAAGGCGCTGGCCACCCCGCACTGGGGTGTTGACTGACCATGTGTGTTTGATGCTGGCTTATCCCAGGAGACAACAGGCGTCTTCAGGGCAGGGCCAGGCACTGGGTCCCCTGTCCCCATTTGGAGAATCATGAGCATTCAGTAAAGACTCCCTGAATGAATGGACGCTGACTCAGCCAATGAGTGAGTGACACACGTGTCCAGACCACAGCTGTCCCTGAAGACCGCACGAGCTGGTGCCTGAAGACCAGCGAAACGCAGCTCAGCTGGGTCCCATCTAGGCCGCCCAGATCTCGTTAACAGGACGCAAACCACGGCGGTTTCCACCTCCTGGGCCGCTTGCCCTGCTTGTCCCGCCTGGGGTACCGACCTCTTTCCTCTCTAACACTTCTATGACTATGGACGTTGTCCTCTGGGCCCTCGGACGTGTCTGCGTCCTTAGCACACGGGCGGCCTCAACGTCCCTGCCTCAGCTGTCCCCCCGCCTGGAGCGCAGCCTCTGCTTCTGAGAGGCTGGCTCTGCGGCCCCTCTCCCACGGGTCGCCTAGTCCCCCTGCGGCTCCGCTCTAGGCCCTGTTCAGACCGTCACTCATCCCTTCGCCAGCACTCTTTCTCACTCTCTTTTTTTTCTTTTTAGGGCTGCACCTGCGGCATATGGAAGTTCCCAGGCTAGGGGTTAAACTGGAGCTGCATCTGTGATCTACACCACAGCTCATGGCAATGCTGGATCCTTAACCCACTGAGCTAGTCCAGGGATCGACCTGCGTCCTTGTGGATACTAGCTGGATCTTAACCCACTGAGCCACAACGGGAACTCCTCTTAGTCTGCTTTCTCTTCCTTCTCAGCACGGAAGACCTTTCTACAATGCAGGGTCGTGCAGCCATTTAAAGCACTATTACCTGGGTGCCCCCAGGACCACAGCGCCAGAAGACCCGTGTAAAAAAGGCTGTGCCTGACGTGCCCCCAGAGACAGCTCGTGGTCGGCGTGGAAGACGTCCGTTCGTAGGAGATGAAGTCATGGGATTTCTGCACCCAAACTCTCAGAATCTTCAGGGCAGGGCGCTGGTAACTCCTCAAACTGGCCTGAGAACTGGCAAAGGGCTTGCACCTTGATACTGGCCGCTTTTAGGGCTCAGTGAGGAAACAGGGACGTGGCAGAGAACGCAACTTGTGCCGAGTACTTAGACCGTTACAAAAACGCCAGTTCAACGTAACCTGCCAAATGCCTACCGCATGTCCGGCCAGGGCGGGACCTGGGCTACGGGCCGAGGAAGTGGAAGAAGAGGCTCTGCTCGGGGGCCAGGAGAAGACCAGCTGGGGTCCGGGCGGGACGGGGCCGAGAGGGCTGCCCGGAGCGGAGGCCGGGCGGTGGACGCAGCACCTCTGGCTGGAGAGCGCGGGGGAGTCCTGCGGGCTTTGACCCACCTGGAAGGCTGTCCAGGTGATGCTACCGAATGCCCCGTGTCCACGAAGGCTCGTGCTGGGGACAGAACCACGAGTGGACCTGCAAGCCGGGGCTGAGCCTCTGCGGGAGGGGTCTCTGGTCCTCAGCCGCCTTCTTGAAGCTTCCACAGGGGCCTGAGTCCGTCTTACTTCCCTGAGGAAATCTTCTATATTTTCCCTGATGCGGGTGTTCCTAACCCCACGTTGCGTCTCTCTTCAGGCTCGACCACTGATCTCTGGGTGACCTCGGCCGCGATGACTTGGAGTCTTCAGGCTCGCGGTCCTTGGAGTCACGTCTGAGCCCCTGTCTTCCGGACTCAACCCTCTGCCAACCGTGCCTTGAAGCGGCCCTGAGCCGGGCCTCCTGGAGTGCTTGCCCCGAGCGGTCCCCTCCCTCAGGCCTCGACACCCTCTCCTCAGGACCATGCTGTGGAGGTGGGATCCAGAGGCTCCGGCCGCCTCTGCCCGGGCTCTCCGGGAGAGCCGGCCCCCGGGAGGCTGGGCAGGTTCGGCTCCTGCCTGTCCCGAGGCCACGGTGCCCGGAGGAGCTGGAGAGCCGAGCAAAGAGCCCACGCAGGGACAGGGCTGCAGCTCCCTGGCCCGTTTCAGGCTCCCCCTGACCCCGCCCAGCGCTGGGCATGAGGACAAGAGACCCTCGGACGCGGAACCAGGCGTCTTTGGATGACCTGGGCCAGGCCTGCCACTTGTGGCTAAGGGAAGAGCCTCTGCCGGGGACACCCCCCAGGTGGCCGTGCTCAGCCCTCAGAGCCACCAGGGGGCAGGGAGTGGTCGTCTGGAACCGCCAGGTCTCGGGCGGGTTCTGACCCCTGGGCCTCTGAACCCCGACCTGCACGTGCCCTCACGTCCTTTGCCTCTGCCTGCAAGGCTCTCTCACCCGAGCCGGCCAGGAGCCCTAGCTGCCGCCCAGCGTCTCCCACTTGCGTCCAAGTGAAACGCAGTTATCGTCACAACCCAAGCTGCAGCCAACAGCAATTTTTTTTTTTTTTTTTTTTTTGTAAAAGACGTGACAGAGTCCTGAGGAAATAATCCAGGTAAAGTTGACCGGAGTGGAGAAGGGGGGAGCCCAGGGCTCCCCATCTCTGCGGACCCTGTGCGCGTTGCTGCAGCGCCAGCGGGCTGCGGGCTGCGGGGAGCCCACAGAGCCCGGGAGAACCCGTGGACCCACAGTGCCGCCCGAGTGCTCGGCGGGACGAGGCTACGCCCTCGGGGTAGACAAGCCCTGGCGCTCCCGTGGGGGCAGCTCCTCCTTGGTCCCTGGTGACTCTTAGCCGACTGCGTTAACTGGGCTGAACGAGAAGACCACGACTGCACGAGGCTCATCAGAACACGTAAGAAAATACTAAACACACTGGGATCGGGGCAGAGAGCCGTGAGGCGATGCCGCCGGGCCGGACGGTGCTGCCCCCCCAGGGCGGGACAGGGAGTCGTCCGCGGGTCACGGGCAGTTCGAAAGTCAACAAACAAGTCTGATTTCTATGCTTCTAATCACCCTGTTTTTCGTGTGCTTGGGCTACAAACTCAACGTGGTGACAAATGCTCTGCATGTAAACAGACACGCGTGCGCAGCTCGCAGACCCCGAGCCATGTGACTAGTGTAACCGTTTCTCTTCAGGCTTCTGCTCCACCGCTACACTCAGGCAGTGACAACCGTGTCCGAGTGTCCGTCCCACACCAAGGGCACAGGACGGCTAGAGAAGAACTGACGGGGCGCGAACACACCCCTTGAGCCAGGTCGAGACGTGGACACGGCCCAGCACGGGTCCTGTCGGCGTCTTGTCCCGGACTCTGCAGACGCTAATGTGAAGAATGTGTTAATCTGTAAAGTAACTGGGATAAGCGTGTAACAGTGAGGCTAACTGAAGGCCCTTTCAGTAAGACAATTAACACAAGACCTGCAATGATCTGTTTCTTGACGTGGTTATGAGGGTGTAAAGAAGGCTGGGCAGCGTTCAAGAGCAGTGCTTCTGCAGACCCCAGACTCTACTCAGATGACTGGGGTCCACACAACAGAGACAAGCAGGCGCTGATGCAGATGAAGAGGGGCCACAGCCGTTCTCGTGCGGGCTGCTGTTTGAAATGTTTGACAATTCCTCAGATTTTAAACACGAAAAAGAAATAAAAGCAAACCCATCAAGCACAGCCCTGCACACACTGCCAGTCACTGCAAAATAATTCCACTATTTTCCTTGGCGTTCTTTTTTTTTAAGTGAAACCTGAATTGCTGTGACAGAGGAAAACTGATCTAAATTTAGCGATCGTGACTCGGGTACCACTCCCTCTGCCATCAAAAATAAACTACCGCAAAAAACCTACAAAGACGTGTTCCACGACAACAGTTTCAAGTTCAGAACACTGGCATTTCCAAAATAAACCAAAAGACGGTGAAAGGAGCGACGCGCCACCTTCCCGGAGAAAGGTGAGCAGACCAGGAAATCGGTGAGGAACTGGGAGCCCACGTCAGCATGCCGAGGGGCCCCCGGTTTTCTTGCCATGATATCCATTAGGTCAAACAGTGAGCCACGTGGCTCAGAACAGAACTTCTGGTGAGGCCAGAACCCGGGCGGCCGGCTTGCCCTTACGGCGGAGGCTCATGGCGGCACAGCAACAGGAAATTATCACGCGCCTGTTTCAATGGCGGGTCCAACAAGGCCCAATATAAACCACAGGAACAGTAGAGGACAGCTTGCTTGGAGCAAATACCAGTCGTAATAACAGGGTGCTTTGAATACTACAAAGTGCCTTTTACCTTCATAAAGAGACACTCAGCAATTCATGTTTACTGTAAATAAACAGTAATCTGGGAAAGGCGTGGTGTAAGGTAAAAACTCATAAAGATCTCATCTTATGTGGAGTCATTGACCACTAAACAATTAAGGAAAAACTAAAAATTCAGTTTTTGTGTAATGGTGATATTAAAATTTTACCTCAGCGCGGGACACTGGATTACGTCTTTGAATCCTAAAACATGCCTCGGGGATTCAAAGATCATGTTTCCACAATGTAAGGAAAACTTCCCCTTCCACGCTGCAGGAGAAGCACACGTGGCAGCATTTAGGGTACGGGCCCCAAGCCCAGGCCGGCCTGGGTTTAGAACCAGGTGGTCACTTAGTGGTCCCTTGCTGGTGACAGCAGTTAACACTAGTTAGCACCACCCCCAGGACACCCTAAAACCAACTTCACGTTGTTGGCAATGAGTTGAGCATATAAATTTTTATCCGTGCATTTTCTTTAATTTAGTTGGGAATTATTGTTTTGCATATCCGAGTTGAACTATGTCAACTTCTATGCGTCTGCCCGTCCATCAAGTGCGCGTTTAGAAAGTCATGACTGGGAGCTCCCTGCTCGGCAGGTTAAGGGTCCTGTCTTA
Organism: Catagonus wagneri; assembly: GCA_004024745.2. Lineage (NCBI taxonomy): Eukaryota > Metazoa > Chordata > Mammalia > Artiodactyla > Tayassuidae > Catagonus > Catagonus wagneri. The sequence goes on from PVHT021183517.1 coordinate 202,787, forward strand.
GCACGGCTGTGGCTCAAGTTTGATCCCGGGCTGGGAACTTCCATATGCCTCTGGTGTGGCCAAAATGTAAAATGAAATAAGATAAAATGAACCATGACTATTTGGGGTAACTCATGAGAAAGTCTGGCTTGCTGACGTGCCTGTAGATGGGAGGGAAATACCATGTGTGGGCGCACACGTGTGTGTAAGCAAGACGGGAACTTGGACCACCCCCCCTGACAGGTGAGGACCATGCAGGCGAGCCGGAGGAACCGCCCCGCCCATTACAGGCGGAGAAGGTGCTGCTCTGTGCACGGCGGGCAGAGCCTTCTGCTCAGCGAAGCCCTCCCCGAGAGCCTCCTGAAAATGCAGTTTTGCTAATAATCAAGTTCAGTTCTGCAAGCCCTTTTCTCCCCCGTAAAGAACATGGGCGCCCCATTTACAGCATCTTGGCCCCATGGCACGTGCGTGGTCTGTGCACCTGCAAAAGCAGCAGGCAGGTTGAAACCACCCACTTATATCTGGGGACACCCAGGTTCACCGGCGTGTGCTGCAGGTCATGGGAGTAAATGACTTCCGGCTGGTGGGGTGCCCCGTGGCACGGCTATCAGTTGACTTGTTTCTCTGCTTTTCTCCTCTTTCTGCCACACTCAACTTCCCATTAAGGGCCATGCCAGTTATTTTTATTTTATGAAATAACTGTAAAGTCAACATGGCACCTGTTCTCATCTCATTCTCCTGCCCCTAAATTATCTCACCCTGCAGGCAGGTGCTTAGGCTGGTGAAGATGGGCTGGCAGCCAGGGGAGGAAGCAGCGTCCTGACAGGCGTGCAGCTTAAACAGAGGCGCTGAAAGTCTGGGATCCAGGGGCTGTGTGAGCCGTAGAGGACTACGCCATGCTAGCCGTTCCCCGCCAGGGGAAAAGAGGGCACGGCTGCCCCGCTCGGGACGTTATCCCCGCTCACTGGACGAGCAGGGCAGCCGGCTCAGGGCTTTCTGAGCAGCCTGATGGCTCCCCGCTGCCAACTGTGTGGCTGGCGTGGAATCCCCTGATCCCGGCTGCAGATTCCCCCTGACGTGGTTCTGCGATATTGGACTTTAGACCCTCGGCCACCAGGTGGCGGTAACTGCCACATCCAGCCAGGCTCCGTGAGTGCGGGGACCCAAGGAGTTGTTTATTTCAGAGGCCAGGTTGCTTCTGATCTAGTCCCACTGGCTCACTGTTCATAATGTAACTCTTTAACACTTATGTGCATTAAAAAAAACTGCCTAACAAGTCATTTTTACCCAGTCTCCCTGTAAAGCACTCAGAGGGGAAGGGAACCCAGCCTGGGGGCTGCGGTGCTCACCTGCAGGCCTGGCTGGGGCCGGGAGGGGCGGGCCGTGGTTCTCTCCCTGTCCCTTACAGATCCTCGACCCGGCACTCCTCCTGAGACTAACCGGAAAGGGAAGTGGTCGCCTCCAGGGTCCGGGAAGCACCTCATGCCACACCGTGGGGAGAAACAAGACCTTACTTGACACTCTTTTCAAATCTTTACCCCGCCCCATTTTTTTTTTTCTTTTTTGCTTTCTAGGCATATGGAAGTTCCCAGGCTAGGGGTCCAATCGGAGCTACAGCTGCCAGCCTGCACCACAGCCACAGCAACGTGGGATCTGAGCTGCATCTGCGACCTACACCACATCTCATGGCAATGCCGGATCCTTAACTCACTGAGCGAGGCCAGGGACTGAACCTGTGTCCTCATGGATACTAGTAGGGTTCATTACCACTGAGCCATGACAGGAACTCCCTCAAACTCTCCTCCTTTAAACAGCCTTTGGCGTCTCTCTCTGGGGCCAGTTTTACCAGGATTTGCTTAGAGTACTGTTTTCTTATGGTCTGAGCCTGTAATGACATCCCTGAGTCTTTGCTGCAGAAGTAAGCACCGGCCGTATACTGTCCAGGCTTGAACCGAGGGCTGCTTCTTTCCATATATGTCATCTTGGATAATTTATTTGACCTTCCTGTGCCTCAGCTTACTCATCTGTAACATGTGGACGAAACTATCACGGTCTTCACAGGTGCTCTGAAGGTTCAGCACATGAAGACTCAGGCAGCTCCCAGAACAGTGCCTGGGACGCAGGAAACGCTCAGAGTACGGGAGCTGTTTTGCTCACAGCGTGTCTTGTGTGATGGGCATTGTGCAAACCAGAGGGAGAGCAGAGTAAGTCTGGGGGCTCCCCTTGTGGCTCAGCGGTAATGAACCTGACCAGGATTCAGGAGGACGCGGCTCAATTCCCTGACCTCAGTTAGTGGGTTAAGGACCCAGTGTTGCCGTGATGTGATGTAGGTCACAAACGCAGCTCGGATCCCGTGTTGCTGTGGCTGTGGCGTAGGCCCGCAGCTGCAGCTCCGATTGGACCCCTAGCCTGGGAACCTCCATATACCGTGGGTTCAGCCTTAGAAAGACAAAACTCTGTGCTTCACAAAGGAATTCACGTGCAGGGTCTAAATCCTTAAAACCCCAGCCTCCTAAAAAAATTGAGTATTTACCCCAAATGCAAATCACCTGCCCACGGGCTGCCGTACAATCCTGGGCATGGACAGAGCTCACTCGGGCCTGCGTGCAGAGCTGTCTTCTCTGTTCCTCATCCAAGAGGGTTCCAGGCTTGACACAGCTCTGTGCCCGTGTCCCCATCAGCCAGGATTCAGACTCTGACAGATGGGCTCCTGGACTTTTAGGCAGAACTGTGGGCTGGGAGGGACGCCGTGGTATGGGAGAGGAGGGAGAGGGAAAGAGAGATGGAGAGAGAGGGAAAGAGAGGGGGAGAGAGAGAGGGAGAAAGAGAGAGAGAGAGAGGGGTGGGGGGGAGAGAGGGAGAGAACACAGCCCGCGGAATAATGCCGGGAGTGCAAGGCAGCGGACTAGTGACGCTGAAGCCTCTAAGTGTTGGTGCCTAGTTTCAGAAGCTGTGGGGCCTATGCAGGGGCCCCTCCTGAGACTCCCTGAGAGCGTCCTAGGGCTGGCAGACCCCTGGCCGGCTCTTTGATCTCTGTTTGCTGCTCGAGGTTCTCCAGCCTGAAGGAGCAGTGGGTGTGGCATGCCTGTATCCACATGGTCTGGAAAGGCAGACCCGCCAGTCAGCCAAGATGGGAGATGTTATAGTAAAAACAGCACTTCTTCCTTACATTTGCCTGACGTTTCAGGATTTCAACAGGCTTTCTGTGGAATCTCACAGATTCAAAACCAATGAGGAGGAGTGGATAACGGCCCCAGTCGGGAATGCAGATACGGGCTGACAGGTGACATGTGGTGGCTCCAGGACTGAAGTGAAGCCTTTTGACTTTGCTCAGAGGTTCTGTGAGGTTCAGTGCCCAGCTGCCCTGGGGTGGCGCTGCTGAGAAGCTAGCCAGGCCCTTGGTTACCTCTGCCACCACTTTGTTCATGTTCAAGTACAGAAATCGCTGGCTTTCCTTGTGACCGAATTCCCTAAGATTAAGCTCTCACTGGCTGAGAGTGAGTAACCAAGCTGCCACCCGTCACAGACACAAAGGGGCCCGCAAGATCCTGTACAGCTTCACAGCGCCTGTCCTGGCTCCCTGCCCGCCCCACACGCCTGGACAGTCAGTGACGCCACCCCCGCCCTCTGCCGGCCTCCACGAAGGTGCCCCAGTCCCAGCCGGCACCTCCCACTGCGCTGTCCACACCGTGGTCCAGGTCCTGTCCCACCTCAGAAACCACTTCTCACCCTGCTCCCAGGCGTCAGCAACACCACCCTCACTGTGCTTAAGAGAGAAAAACCGGCGCAGTTTCAGGCAGAACAGAGAGACCCCCCGCCCCCCTCCACCGTGCCGCCTCCCTCAGATGCCCTGGGGCGCCCCTCTCTGGAACCTCCGACTCCCGCCCCGCCGCCCCAGGGCTGACCGGCTCCCTTCTCAGGCTCAGCGAACCCCTCTCAGCACACGGACCAGAGCAGCACTGCACGCATGCTGTCCTGCAGCAAAGGCCCGGCAGCCCTGCCGCCCCGGCCCCGCGCGGGGGCGGTCCTCACACAGCTCCATGTGTGGCACAGAGGCCACCGCTTACGCCTTTTATTTAGGCCCTGCCCACGGCATGGGGAGGTTCCCCAGCCAGGACTGACCCTGCACCACGGCAGCGACCCGAGCCACAGCAGTGACAACGGCTGATCCTTAACCTGCTGAGCCACCAGGCAACTCCGTAAGTTACACTTTTGTACAGAATTTACAGACACCCATAACCTCCCTGAGTAAGCAACTATAGGGTTTTCAAAATAGAAGCAGTCTGTGTGCAAGACCCCGAGTCTGACAGGGCCCTCGGAATACAGGATGGAGAACGCAAGCGCCATCATCTCCCAAGTTCTCTCCTCAAAGAAAATCAACCAATGATTTCTCCTGACACTTTTTGTTTTTATGGATTGATTGATTGTCTTTTTAGGGCCACACCCAGGGCATGTGGAAGTTCCCAGGCCAGGAATCGAACCCACACCACTGTGGCCACCCAGGCCGGATCCTCAACCCACTGAGCCACTCGGAAGCTCCTAGAGTGCACATGTGTGGTTCTCATCCAGACCCCAGCGAACTCAACGAACACTGGGATTCCTTCCCGAGAAGGTACAATCAGCGTGCGCTGGGAGCTCCCTACTGTGCATCGAAAACATCCCTGTGCAGTTTAGACCTGCAGGGTCTCTTCACAGTGGGAACCTCCAGCGTTCTCTGCCCCGCAGAGCTCCTGCGGTTGTGCATTGCTTTTTCTTTTTCTGCTTTTTCAGGGCCGAGCCCTCGGCATATGAAAGTTCCCAGGCTAGGGGTCGAATCGGAGCTGTAGCTGCCGGCCTGCACCACAGCCACAGCAACGCGGTATCCAAGCCGCATCTGCAACCTACACCACAGCTGATGGCAACACTGGATCCTTAACCCACTGAGTGAGGCCAGGGATCGAACCCACATCCTCATGGATACTCGTCGGGTTCGTTAACCACTGAGCCACAAAGGGAACACCGTGGTTTATGCATTTCTAAGGAGCTAAGCTGCCATGTAACGTTAACCAAATGAGTAAATTCTGCCTTAAATTCTATACATATTTTACCACCAGACTTTGGTGCACACACACATGCACACGTGCACACACACGCTGCAGAAAAACCTCTTTCACAACTAGTCAAAGGACCCCCTCACGGAAGGAAATACTTTTCATTTAAATACAAAGCAAAGATGTTTTTAAAGCTGCTTTGCCGCAGACTAAACGGGGTAACATGCTCCACTATCACGCTGACAGCTCTGGGAGGTTCCACCTACGTATGGACCCACACTGTCCCCACGTCAGTCTGGAGAACATCCAACCAAAGAGAACACAATGCCGCCAGGGTTCCAGAACATTCTGTCCTACTCCTCCCAGGAAGCAGCCCCTCCAAAGCTGGGGTGGAGCTTTCACGGGGCTTCCACGACACCCATTAGTCTTCCTGTTCCTGAACTTTATAGAATGCAAAACACGCGTGTTTCTGAGTCCTGTGTCCTTGCTGCAACATAACCTCTTTGAGGCTGAGCCGCACTATTCAAACACCGACACTCTGTGCGTGTCCTGCGTGGGGGCCCACGGGGCGAACCCACCACTGAGCCAGGAGTGACGGAAATAGACGTGACGACATGCCCGTGTGCATGTCTGTGGGGCAGAGGTCAGAGGTCACCTTTTCCTGTCCCTGCATCCACGTGACACTCCATATTAGTGATGTGATGGGAAGATCTTGGGTTTCTGAGTCAGAGAAGCAGAGTTTGAACTCAGTTTTCCATTTACAACTTTCATGAAACTCAGTAAACCGCTAACCCCGTCTGAGGCTTTTCAAAATAACACTACTACTGAGAGATGTACTGTGGCAGTTAGACCAAATGATCATTAGTATATAAAATTATTTTCAATAGAAAAGTATCATAAAAGTGCTGGCTATTAAAAAAAAATAACTATCCTTTCTGGATGTTTAGAAGACAATAACAGAAACCAAATAAAGCACCCCAGGTCTGGGCTTCGATCCCAGTTCTCTAGTTGTGACATTTCAATAAAATCTCTTTGCTTCTAAACTTTTAACCTCAAAAGAGGAAGAGCATTTTTACTCCCAGTGCCCAGGGGATGCGTTGCTGTGAGAGTCAAGGCAGACGTGACCCATGAGCACGCGAGCTGCAGCCAGTGGCAGTGAGGGTTATTCTGTGCAGAAGCATGGTCTCATACAGCTCAACTGCACATGTCCACTTGCACATTCATGTAAATGAAATTACCCACATCAGCTATTATACCAGTAACTTAACTATATGAACGGGTGATGGCGAAGCAACAGGCAGCACCCATACCACTTTTCATGGAGCTCCTGCCACGGCCCGGTGGGCTAAGAATCCAAGCGCAGTGGCTCCGGTCACTGCCAAAGTAAGAGTCTGATCCCAGGCCGGGTGGTGGGTTAGAGGATCCAGCGCTGCCCTAGCTGTGGTGCAGGGTATGCTGCAGGGTGCGGCTGTGCTCAGATTCAACCCCTGGCCCAGGAACTTCCATATGCCATGGGTGTAGCCATAAAAAAATTCGATAGCAATTTTCAGTATAAAACACACATGCACGGCTAGCAAAACTGCACAGCATAGGTCAAACCCAGTGCTAAGACATCAAGCGCGGTGAGTCAAGGCCAGGAAGGAGCTATACTGCCACCACGTCTCGTCAACATGACGGGGGACTCTGGTCCACAGGTGAGTTACTCGCCCACATTATGTGTGTAAATGTTAAAGAGAGAAAATGCTTACTCACAGACAAAAGGATTTCATACCAAGGAAACTGGAGACGTTTTCTAAGGAATATTAAAATTAACAAGAACTCAAAGAGGTGGTCGGATCTAAGAAAATACAGTACAATTAACAGCTTTCCATTTTATGAGCAGTCACCGTGCTGATGTTTAAATTGGAGACAGAGGTAAATCAACAGAAACAGAGAATGTCCTGAAGGCACAGGGAGACCAAGGTGCTGCCAGAGGAGAGGAGGTGATTAGAAAACAGCTAAGTCAACAAGTACAACTGTTAAAGAACTAGGCAAAGATCACACCCTACTGATATTTAAAGGCACGGCAGAGCTCATGCTATCAAATCAGTATGGCGCCGGCACAGAAATGGAAGAAAAACCCGGATCATCCAAAGGAGTACAGAGCCGAGAAACAGCTTCAAATATGTGTGACAAATGGTGACAAAGACGGCCTTGCCTTTCAGTGAGCAAAACGGCTTCGCTCAGCAAGGTCACCCACAGGGTCAGCATCCATGTGAGGGCGTAAACATGGACAGACAGACACTGCAGTGGACACACACATGAGTTTCACACTGAATGCAGATCTGCATGTTAAAAGATGTAAGCGCATTGGAAAAGCTTCATGTGACTATTAGTTTAAAAGGGGATAGAACTTCTTAAATAACAGAAGAAAATAAACAGGCCACAAAATCAACAGATCTGGCTACACAAAAATGTAACATTTCAATATGGAAAAAGGCACCATAAGTAGGCTGAGGGGTCAGACGGTAGAGTCAGAGAAAATATAGACAATGTAGGTCAGAAACAGAACTGCTACTCCCTTCATAAGGAGAGTTGAAATTTGACAAGAAAAAGATAACCAGGTAGAATAAAGGACAGTGGTGGCAACTCACACATGTGGAAGCACATGTACATGACACAAGGGCTTATTAGCAGTCAGGTACATGTGTGTTCAAATATGCACCACTGTCATCAATGAAATTGGCCAAAGTTCAAAAGATTGATAACGTCCACAGCTGCTGCTGAAAGAAGAGATCCTTATAACTTGGTTTGGAGAAATCTGACGTTATTGACTCAAGTTCTGAATGATATTCCCATCAACCCGACAGCTCACAGTATGGGGATCCTTCCTGCTAAACGAGAGCCTAGGTGTCCAGGCCACGTGCATGGAGAAGCCCGCCTGCCACGTGCTTTCCGGAACAGTGAAGCCCTGGGTTCTACTGGCGGAGGAGAGGCAGAACAAATGCAGGTTAAACCAGCCCATGGAATGTTCTGCTGCCATTATGAAAAGAGATGGGCTGTGATATTTTGATCACACTGCTGTCCTGATACACGACTAAGTAAGAAAGCGAAGCTGCAGTGAAGTCCTTTATAACACCACCATTGTTCACAAGAAAAAACTGTTTTCTATCAACGTAGATACATTCGTGAGTGGACACAAACTTGAACTTCTGGACAGAATGAGGAGAATAATGCTAGCTTGGTCTCTATACACTTTTGTTTGCTTGGTTTATTATCATTTTTAAAAATTCAAAAACTGAATCCAATAAGAAAAAAATCGTTAATGTTTCTGCATCCAATCAGAAATTTCAACATCAAAAAATGCTAAAAAGAATCAGTCAATTTTCAAAGGGAAGACTATACCACCTTAAAACAGTCTTTAAAGTCAAAGCTTAGACAGGTGCAGTTTGTGTTGCAATAGCCTTAACGAGCAGAGACGAGCTGTTTTTAGCCAGAACAACCTACTATGGGGCCAAGCTATTCTGAGTCCTCCTCACGCTAACTGGGAGAAGCCCTGGGGCTGGACGCCACCCACCCACCGCCATTGCATGTCACACATGGCTGGGGGACAGCTAGGAAGAAGCCAAGTCTTTGGTGCGACATGCACTCTGGTTAGCAGACTTAGCACAGACGCACGTAAATCAACAGCCCGTGACATAACAGTTAGGGCGAAATGAGGCTCGCAGCTACTAGCTTACAAAAAGCCAACTCAAGCATATTCATAATTTTCGTGCAGATGTCACCTTATCTTTTTAAAATTGCTTTTTTATGAAAGATGACATTTTATTGGTGAAGGAGTTGCATGGAGGGTTTATTTCTTTGCTGATTGGATTTGTAAATGGGATCCTGCCATTAGCCTTTCGGAATGTGGACACAGAGGTGACAAAACCTGTAGCTGGGCTAACACGGGCCGCAGCCTGTGTGTTGGGGGATGGACTGAGCAGCCGCCGGCCGGACCTCCAAGAGCACGACTATCCGGCACCAGCTGTGAGGCGGTGGGGCTCCTATGGAGCGGGAGACCGAGGGTTCACCAGACCTGCTGGTTCCTGTTCGAGGACTGGAACTTCAGACACCTCAGTCTCTGCAGAAAGATCGGGCCCCTGATTCTAGAGCAGGACTCTGAAGGTTTGCCATTTTTTACAGAGCCAGGGTCCCTTAGGAGGCAGACTATGTGATGTCGGGGACCATGCTCACAGAAATACACAAATTAAACTTTCGGCCCCTCCAAAGCCCCCGCCGTCCCGGAAGTGCTCCCTGTGGCTGGACACTTGGTGGGTTCCTTGGCCACTTGGCTTAAAAGCAAATCTCTGGCCTCTCTTCTTGGCCACAGTGTTCTTTCTTCATGTTTGCTGACAGTTGCTGATTTTTTTTTGCTTTTTAAAAATTTTTTTTTAGGTCTGCACCCACAGCATATGGAAGTTCCCAGGCCAGGGGTCGAATGGGAACTATAGCTGCGGGCCTACACCACAGCCACAGCAACATGGGATCTGAGCCACATCCGTGACCTACACCACGGCTCATAGCAACACCGGATTCTTAACCCACTGAGCGAGGCCAGGGATCGAGCCCGCGTCCTCATGGATACTAGTCAGGTTTGTTACTGCTGCGCCTTAACGGGAACTCGGACAATTGCTAATTTATGAGGAAAGTCCCACCGGGAAGAGAAGCGCCCTCGCCTCCTCCCGAGCGCACTGCCTCAGGGCGACTGGACGCAGACCTCGGGAGACGAGCCTTCCGAGCACCGAGGAAGAGGGCTAGATGCTAATCATTCTTGGACTGCGCTGCTCTCCGGACGCCTTGCAGGTTTCAGACGATCACAGCCGGGGTGTAAAGTGATGTCCTGAGTGGGCTCATTACAGCTTGAAGCCAGATCCTCCTCCGTCCAATTAATGTTTATCAGGCCCAGCTTCACTCAACATGCTCAAATTAGGAAAAATCGTGCAATGAGGTACACAACAAAGTCAGGAATTTCACACACGAAAAAGGAAAAATACCATGGAAACAAAGTCACTTCCCTCATAATTTTCAAATGCGCTTATTTTTATGTTGTTAATTCTCTGTTAAATCCCAAGGAAATGAATCGCCTCGAACTGACCCAGTGTAACTCAGAAGCACACAAAAATACAAAACCCCAAACGCCTTTTCCTGGGGAAGCCCCCTCAGTCACAGCTTAGTACACAAGATGTTTAATTTTAGAAAGGCACAGATAGCTGAGTGGAAAACCACCACACACCTTGCGTTTGTTGAGTTTCGAGCTGGAGCTGGTCTGATTCAGGGAGAGAAGCGGGGACGTGCCGTGTCCAGGGGGAGCCCTGACGGCCAGCCCTTAGGGGCCCAGCACCCTCACTCCTCCGGCCCCTCTTCCCGACCCTCCTCTCGGAGCCTGGGCTGCAGGCCACACCCAGAGCCCCACGCGGCAAAACACACTTTTAGAATTAAAAAATTAATTTCTTTAGATTTTTCATCACAATATTCATCTGTTTGTAGTAAACAGTTCAGAGTTGGGGGACACTGCCTGTTGCTCCATCTAGACCCTCAGTTCAAGAGCCGCAGGCCTCCTGTCACGTGTGCAATGATAACGGAGCCTTTCCCAAGAATCTGCCGCCCCACCCACAGGGGCTGGAGCTGGGAAGGGACCAGCCTCCCTCCGCGCCTCCTGTCGGAAGCTCCCCAGCATTCGAACACCTGTCACCAGAGGGCGTCTCATCCTCCCGGCTCTCGCCTCTCACCTGGGCGGACACCACTGCGCGTCCTGCCCAGGGCTGCAAGTCTCCCAGAGCCCTTCCACCTCCGGCCTGCACCCTCCATCCGCTCCCCGTCAGCAGGAAGAGCCTGTCTGTCCTTTACTGAATGAAAATCAGCCGTGACGCCCCTCGTCCGTGGCTGCCAGTCCAAACCCTTAATGAGGATTTCCCAGGAGCGCCTGGCTCTCCACCCAGGTCACGGCCACTGTCTGGTCGGGGTGAACCCTTGCCCTTCTTCAGAGGTGCCATCAGCTCTCGTGCTTGAAGTCTTCACACTCAATTCTTGCTTCCTCTCCTCCTGGACAACTCCTAGGGTGTCTCTGATCCACTAGACAAAGTCGGATCCCCTCCACCCGTCCCCTTTCAGGGACTTGCTCGCTCCCTGACAAGCACTGGTGAGTTTATTCTAGTTATTTATCAAGTCGTCTGTGTAATCTACTGGTTTGTTAACTTGGCAGGGCAAGGAAATTCCCCCATTTCTCTGTTTTGTTTACCATTCTACCCCACATAGGACACGAGTCCTAAAATGTGTTTGTTGACGGAATACAGGAACGAATGAGTATATGGACGGATGAATGAGTCAGTCCACAAGGGAAAAGAAGGATGGATGATGGGCGGACGAGGGATGGACGGGTAGAGGAGGGCTGTGTGGGTGGATGGACGGTGATGGATGGTGTGTGGACGGACGGACGGACAGATAAGAATGCTGGCTCTTCCACTCTGCGAGGAAGACTTTCCTCATGTGACGCAGTGGTGACAGCACACAATCAGTAAATTACAAAGGGACCAAAAGGAAAGAGATAAGGTGGCCAGAAAAGGTGGATGGAATTCTCTTCCATTCCACTGTCACCAGCTGTGTGCACCCAGCAGGCCTTGGTCTCTCCAGGCCCCATGCTAGAGGGAATTTCTGAGGCCTCCAAACTGTGACTCATGGAAAAAAATGTGATTCCTGAGCCTGGGAGAGGAACCTGTTTGCCTCAGGAAGCAAATGCCCTGCTGCATGTCCTCAGCAACCATCCCGGAAGCTGGGTTCAGACAGCCCTGTGGTTTGAACGAGTTCATGCGTTACCAAGGAATGAAGAATCTAGATTCTTCCGCTTTCCACCAACAAGATCAGGTCTGATATCCAGGAAACTGTTAAATTCTTCAAACCCAGGCTGAGAATCTCCTTGACAGGCAAGCGCGTCCTCAGCTCCGAGGAACAGCTGCCGAGAGAGGCAGGCGTGGGGGCCGGCTCCTCCCTGCGAGGGCCTGCGAGCCAGTCGCAGGAGGCCCCTGTCTATCAGCATCACCGGCTTATTTGTTGGCTTAAAATCAATATGTGCTCTTTCTCTATTCATTTTTGGTCATGAAACCTTCAATTTTATTAAATCTGTGTAATTTTTACTGTTTAGGTTTTCCACTGTATCCAAAGAAATCATTAACACATCACACATTACCCATGAAGCTGGTTAGAAATCAGAACTGCCTCCCAAAGCCTCCTGCAGTTTTTCTGCCTGGGCAATGACACACTCAGTGCTTTCTGAGCCGTGAGCAGCACATGCAGGATCCTGGGCTCCTCTTATAAAGGATTCCAGACAGAGGTAACTACAGCCCACGTGTCAGGGTGCAACCCGGAGAGGAGACTCCCATCTGCCCCGGGAGGCATGGGGTCTGGGAGCACTTCCTGCAGTGGAGGGGCTACAGGGCGTCTGCTCTCCTACGTGTCCTGGCCCTGGAAGGCTACTGGCTGGACGGGGACATGTGGGTTCTGGGGTCTTAACTTCAGCCTTAAAATTCATTGTCGTTATTCAAACGGTAGCCCAGAAGAATACCAGAGAGGAACAGGCATGGGTAAAATAACACGCGTGCAGAGGCCCTCAACAGTGGTGGGAGGGTCCATTCTTACAAAAAAAGAGAGACCCATCTTTAATGTTAAAACTTAAGACCAAGCAAAACAGAACAGCCCCAAATCAGAAATCGTCCTTTTGTCATCACAGCAAACACTACTATCCTTCTGAGAAAAAAATATTGTCTGATTAAAGCCACTTGTATTGACAGGAAGGAAAAATGGGTGTGAATCACTGCAAGTCTGTTGGTTTATTTTCGTTTTGTTTTTTCTGGTTTTAAGTGTAACATTTCAGATCAGGGAACCTGGATCACTCTAAATGTTTGCATCATGTGGTACAAATCGTAAAGTACAATGTGAAGTGTCACATACAGTATACAATTGGGAAGGTATCTCTCACTCAGAAATAAATATCTTGCTTATTTCTTCCAATATTTAATCAACTGCTATAACACATTGTATCTGCAGACTGAAATTCTTACTTTAAGAGAATACTATAAGGTCTTCAAAACAAGAAAGTTTTGTTGTTCGTGAATGATACTGCTAAATGTAAAATCATTCTATTTAACTTGGATTAAATAAAATGTTTGAAAAAATGTGTCCTCAGACACTTGAAAAATTTTTTTTTTTTTTTTTTTGTCCTTTTGCCTCATCTAGGGCTGCACCCGCGGCATGTGGAGGTTCCCAGGCTAGGGGTCTAACAGGAACTGTAGCTGCCGGCCTTCTCCACAGCCACAGCCACACGGGATCCGAGCCGCGTCTGCAACCTACACCACAGCTCACGGCAACGCCGGATCCCTAACCCACTGAGCAAGGCCAGGGATCGAACCCGCAACCTCACGGTTCTTAGTCGGATTCGTTAACCACTGAGCCACGACGGGAACTCCATGCCCAGTCTTTGTTCAGAGAGGCGGCAGAGGTGAATCAGGGGTTTGGGTACATCGGGGAGGGAGCCCAGTACCACCTGTGCCCCAGTGTTCACACCCCGTGGTGAGCAAACTCCTATGGAAAACATACCTGCACCGGAGAGCTGGGCGCCCCGTTTCCACTGCTTTGCAAGCTCGTGTACACCCAGGAGCAACCCCAAACCTCACTGCTTTTAGACAACTTGTGGATTCTGAAAATGGAGAACCACCCACTGCTGGGAAGGGATTCCACAGGACTTGTTGGGGGCAGCTGGCCCCTTGCATGGCTGCAATCCACCAAAGGCAGCCCGGCCAGGACGGTCCCTCCAGAGGGTGTTAGGCCCTCTCTCAGCTCTCAGCCTTGCCTTCCCCTAGGTGAGAGACTTTCCTGCAACGTCTGCATTGGTCACTGAGAAGGACACGGGGCTCTGAGCAATGTGGGTGCGAAGGGCTGCGGAGGAGGGAGCAGGAGTGCGGTCCGTGGGGGCGGCGGGCAGCGAACAGGCCCCCTGCTGGAAACGGCGTTTGAGGGTGAGGATGCGGGGCAACTCCCCGTTGCCCTCCTCCCTCCTTCAGCCCCACCTGCGAGGAGCGGCTTCCTCAGCTCCCTCTGGCCCCGGAGCCCTCCGACTACCATCCAAGCCCACCACCAGGAGGAAGGAGAAGGCGTTGGTCAAACGGACCCCTCAGGCCTCCGCCCGTCCATCTGGACAGGATTGGGCCCTGCATCAGAGGACACTGTGTGCTGTGCAACACTAAGTAAACATCACCCACTGCACGGTCGAAGCCACAGTCGGTAATTACTGAAAGAACTATGAATGAAAGCAGGATCAGAAACTAAAAGCCTGGTGCTGCATCTCCAGTGCACTGGGAGTAAGGGGCAGGGAGGTTCCAGCGAGGCTGGCGACGGGCAGCTCTCTGCCAGGCCTCCCGGGGCCTCTGGAAGCCGCCCTTCCAGCAAACTTAAAGCACAATCTGCCTGGAAGTTGGAGGTGCCCTTTCATGTGCTTGCATCCCCTGGAATAACTGTTCAAGGGTCAGAGGAGGAAGACGGTTTATGAGGCGCTTTCGCATTTAAAATTTTTCTTTGGCGTTCCCAGGCGAGCCAGTGTCTCGATGGCGCACACACAGGTGCAGGATAAATATTCACAGCATCAGTGACACGTGCTTCTCCCGCTCCGCAAAAATGCTGAAGACTTTCGTAATGACTTACACCTTCCACTGGGCGACCACTCCTCTAAATTTTCTCTAGGAAGAATAAAGTGTACTGGCTAAAAAACAGGATACTCGTATGAGCGTAATATCCCTGCTCAGAGTCACCTTAATATTTTCTGCCGTAAAAAAGGACACACACACACACACACAACTTAGAGGGCAAGAACCTGCAAGAGATCTCAGGGCTGGAGGCTGCGGACAGTCCCAGGAAAGGGGTGTGGCTGCTGCTGGTAACCCTCTAGCTGTGGTCACCCTGGACTCACAGCTGGTACATGGCCTGGACAGGTGGCCTTCGGAGAGACTATTATGTAAAAATAAAACCGAGCACCCACAGGGCCACAGGGCTGTGGAGGTGGCGCTGGGGGGGGACACAGAAATTGGTAGCACTCAGGCCTCCCAGCCCCTTTGTAGGTGAAACAGAAACCTAAGTAGTGGAACAGATAAAAGCGAATCACAAAAATAGTCCGTCTTCACGGCTTCCGTCCCATTGCCTCTGAACCTGCCGCTCTGCAGCATCCGGGACGATGAACAGGGTCTCCGCGGGGCCAGATTTAAATAGGAGAGTTAGGCTGCAGCACAGTCTTGAGATGAAAGGGTAGAGGATGATACAGAAAAAAAGAAAGAAACCTTCAGTCTCCTAATTAGAAAAAAGAGTCTATGTGCTGCCGGAAAGGCAGAACTGAAATGGGGTTTGGGTAAACTTAAAAAAAAACCACAGATATTATTTATTGTAATATAAATATAATAATATGTAAATATTTATATATTCATATATAATATAAATATATTTAGAATAGACATATAAATATACATTCTAAGTGTATAAAATTTAATATGACACTTTGATAAATTTGCATTAATTGCATAAATAAATTTGGCTTAAAACTGAAAGCAATTTATTAGCGTTGAAATAAGGCAGAGAATGCTTAGGCCAGGATTTTATAAAGTGGTCATTTAAAAAAATGGATCATTGTCCTTCTATCCTTTCTATTTGGAAAATAAGGAAACCTAAATATTTGTCCAGTCCCACCACAGACGATGACAATTGGGAACATCACAGGCTTCATTTCTTATGTTGACAAAAACATTACCAGCACCGTGAGGTTGGGCTTGGCAGCCCCGGGGCTGGAGCTGACGACTGCGACCTAAGTTACACAGAAGCCATCTTACTAGCAAAGCACATTCGGGGAGGGGGTTCTATTTTTTCAAGTAATTTTTACAAAGTATTGTGCAATTCGGCTTAGAAATTAGTGCATCTTTAAACATCAGGGAAACGGTTAAGATGGACGTGTTAGAGTCAGAACGAAGCGACCACCCTGTCGCTCAGGCTGTCCACACACCGGGGTGGAGGGGCACTGGCAGTGACGTCAGACAGCAGGAGGAGTGGCCGGCGTGGCCAGCAGTCCGCCCTCCTCGGGGGACACGCTCCAGGGGGCAGCGCCTGACCTGCGGGGCCCAGCGCCCACCTGCTCCTCCGGAGGCACGCCAGACGGAGGAGCTGGATGACTGAAGAGGCACATCTGTCAGTGCCCGGCTGGCTGTCCCCGTCCACACCAGCCTCCGCCTGCCCGGGAGCTGTCACCAGGATTCAGGAATGAGTACAACGCCAGCGCCAACGGGCACTTGCGAACAATAAACCTTTTCCACTGTTTCCATGCTTCCTCCTAATTTTCCTCCTCTCCCGGATTAATCAATGAGCTGCCACCCACTTTAACAGCGACCACATTGTACACACAGATCACATTATAACGGTCTCCTTTGGTGCTTCTGCAACAAAACTCCAGACACAGCCCGGAATATGAGACGTGTGACCAGATGTGTGACCTTGAGCGTCCTCCACAGCCACCGGCACTGCGTATGAGGCTCCAAGTCACATGGGGGGGAGGCTCTGGGGCATTTGCTACTCCCCATCGGAAAACATCTCAGCCTAGGGATGGCTTCAAGATGGCACTTCTCAGCAATAAGATACAGCGACAACTGGGTACTGCAGTTATTAGCATTCAAAACCCATACGAAGCTGCAGCTGAACTCCAGCTGCCAGCAGGCTTGAAAAGACCCAGCGCCCTGCACACCTCCCAGACAGAGGCATTCTGGAGGAGTGTGCCATGGCCAGCCGTGCTCTGGCACAAACTCTCCTTCTGAGGACAGCGGATAACACAGTAACACAGCCGTCGCAGCCTGGGCTTTCAACTCTGCACCAGCGTCAGTGTCAAATGAAAGCCTGGGAGGACTCGGGCTGCGGCCCCGAGTCGCGCACAGTGGCGTGCGAGCTGCCGTCAGCCCCAGGCAGGGCACCGGGGGAGGATGGGGAGGTAACCCCCGACGCCAGCCACTCCAGCCATGCCCGGGGCGGGCTCTGTCTTTGCGAACGTGAAGGGTGAGTGATCCTGTGACCCACAGCCAGCTCTACGCAGGTACAAGGCCCTTCCTATTCTGTGTGGAAGATTCGGCCTGTGGCTGCAAAGTGACTCCGAAGGAGATGGAGGGCGGCGGGCCAGTGGTTTGGAGGCTGACAGCAAGCAGACGGGCCGCAGACCTCTTCTGAGAGCTGAAGCGGTGGCCCCGGACAGGGTGCTGGGGCACAGGGCTGGTCACTCTGGCCACTCGGGTGCCCCGCCCAGACAGCTCATTGCTGTCACCTACAGACACAGGTCCCTCTGCAGCCCCATCTGCCGGCTACCGGAAGCCTTTTCTGTTTTGAATTTGCACACCCTTCCCCCGTCACGCTGTCCCTCAAGAAAGAAGCACAGACGCAGGAGACTTCAGACTGCAGCTGAATCTGAGGTTCTAGGACCAGACAGAGATTCCATCAGAGGCACTTGCGAGGGGCCACCTGAGTGGCGAACACACCTGTGGTTCCAGAGGACGCCGGGCCACACCTCCCCCCCGCCAGGGCTCACCAGTCCCAGGGCATCTGGGGCCTGAATAAGCCACATGGAATATAGAAGAGACTGGCAGAAATGCCTACCAATGATTTCTTTAATGCAGGCACAAAGAAAAGGAGTAAGTACAATGGAGTCTCGCTCGTTCCAACTGAAACCACCCCAGAGAAGCCGGGGGGAGGAGGAGAGCTCGGGTTAGAACCCCCCATCTGTCCTCTGCCACCCCCCGGGCGCTGGGTACTCCCCAGAGCACGTGTCGGTCGGAGACGCTGAGAGGAGGCTGAGACCACCGTGCAGCTGAGACGCAGGGAAGGGCTCTTTCCATTGCGGGGTTTCTCAGTCTTGTCCTGACGTCACCCCAGGGTGCATCTCCAAGAGTGACAACTGTCTGTGGTGTGTCCTGACTGCCCCAGGCTTCAAGGGGTGGCGCATGTGTCATTCAAGGGGTAGCACACTGTGTCCCCTCCTTGGTCCGGTCAGTTCCAGCAGCTAGAACAAGCCTCGCGCCTCTTCAATGATCTGATGTCTTCTGGTGGCCATGTAACCAGAGGAGACACAAGTCCACGACTCTCCCTGGGTTTTGTGCTCTGTACCCGCCCCCCTTCCTTCCTTCCTCCCCCCCTTGCCTTTTCCCCTTCCTTTCCTAATTATATCCTTGGATGGAGCAAACTGAGCGCCATATGAAACGCACACAGCATTAGCCCCGAGATGCTGCTCGGGCTCAGTGAGTGACTTTACAAACAGGAGAGGAGTGTCCAGCTGCCCCCACCCAGGACACAGGCAGCAATATGAGGAGGTCACAGCCGAAGCCTTTGCGTCCTCACTGCCAGGCACACTGTGCAGACTGCCGACCATCCAGGGAGGCCCACGGGGGCAAAGTGAAGGGACGCACACACCCAAAAGCCCAGGAGCCCAAGCGGCTTGGCCATGACTGAGCTCCGAACCCACATCTGTGGCCCTGCAGAGCTCCACACACAGCTCGGTCTAACAGCTGCCCATCCCCGCACAGGACCTGTCAGACCTCATGGGAGAGGATGGAAACTGCTCTGCCGGGCACTCTGCTCTCCAGACCCTGCAGGGCAGGCTCCCAACCCCACCAATGGGCAGCCGAGGGCTAGGCGGCACACGCTTGGCCTCGGGTAGACACTGAGCAGTCTGCAAAGAGAATGGGATTTGAGCCCGGGGAACTGCAGACCCGGTGTCCCAGCCCCGGGACTCACTGCACTGACGCCTCGAAGTCCCCACCTGGCTCCCCAGAGTCACCGTCTTACACCTAGGCCCCGTCTCCCCGCCCGACTGCCCCCTGCCCTTAACTCCACCTCTGCATCCACCAAGTCTAGATCCTATGCGGTTCACACCCACCATCTGCCCAGCATGTGCTTCCGCACCCCTGCTTGCTCTCTGACTCCCATCCGCCCCTTTCTCGGGGGAGATGAGACGATGGGGGGGGGTACTGTGGTCTGAGTGCTAAGTTATCTTGGGGAGGATGGGAGGCTGGTGTTGAAAGGAGCCTGGAAGGAACCTGGCTCCAGGAAGCAGAGAAAACATTCGGTAACAGATGAGCCAGCCCCTCACGCAGCTGATAACGGATGTTTCATACTAGCTAATATGAACATATTTTAAAATTAAGCAAATAGAGCCATCCCTAATGCTAGTAAGAAAATTCGATCCAGACTTTAGATGTCCACCAACTGCAGTAAGTCACGTGATTTGGAAAAATAAGCCAATATTTTGATAACATTCCCTCCAGGGTGTGACCCGCAGGAAGGGAGGGGTGGAGGGAAGCGTTTGGACCTGCCCTCGGAAGGGCGTGATCACCCGCCGGGGGAGGGGCGCTAAAGGGGGGGGCGCTCGTTCACGCTGCTGCTTGTGTGGCTGGAAGATGTTGAGGTCCCGAACCTGAGGGATAGGGAGGGAGAGGCTGCAGAGAAGCAGGACCATGCTCGGGGGCGCTTGGGGGCAACATCAAAGTCAAGGCAGTCTTCATAAACAGGGCGGGGGCAGGCTTAAGAGTCCTGGGGGGGGGCGGGTAGCTGAGGCAGCAGTGCTGGAGGATAAAGGGAGCCCACGGGGCTGGGGTGCGGCAGGGCCAGAGCCGACACCCAGCAGTGGGGAGCAGAGGAAGAGGAAAGTGGAGGGTGCCCTGGAAATTGCTCTCAGACGCCCCGTGATGTCAGATGCACTCTGGAGGCCCATCAAGGTGAGTCTGAAACGTAACTGGACTGGGCCAGAACCCAGCTACGTCACTGAGTTCTGCTGAAGCTGGAGAGGAGGGCCAGCCAGTTGCAAACAAGGTAAAATGAGGGCCCTAAACCACCCCGGAAGAGGTCTGGCTGAGAAAGCAAAGTGGACTCGCTAAGCGTGGGCACCTGGGGCCAGAGGGGGAACAGGCGTGCTGGGGGGACCGCGTGAGAAGACGCGGGTGAACCGAGAGGCCGAGGAAGCGATGCGGCCGACGCGGGGCTGTGGGTGCGATGGCGGCTGCGAGAGACGGAGGCTGAACGAGCAGAAGCGGAGAGGGGCCAGGGCCACCGTGTGCGCAGGACGCAGCCCGGAAGGGTCCGGGCTACTCTCCACCGGCCCACCCACGTAACATCTGGTGGAGGCACGGAGACAACCGACGCCCAGCCTGAGCGCCACGCTCCGCCGTCGGCGGACGCGCCCACGCCGGACGGGCCGGTGCTCCGTTCGACTGCGGAGGAAGGGGAGGCCTGCCAAAGGGTCGGTTTCCCGGCGCCGGGGTTGAAAGCCCTTCACCACCTGTTGGTGACCCATGCTGCCTAAATAATACTTAGATTAATTAAGGTTTATTAGCGCGATATCTAGGAAAATTAAAAACACCCCGTTTGGGCACTTGAAATTAATGAAGCATTGATTGATTACCTAAAGGATGAAGCGAAACACTACAGTCAGATTCAAAGCTCTCCGTTTAGGATGACTGTATCCCAAGATATTGAGTTCGGTTCCTGTGATAGGTAAATTAAAAAAAAAAAATTTCGTGTGCAGTGAAATCACCATACATCAGAAGTACCCGAGGAAGGTCGCTTCCCTCCTGGAAGTGGCTTCATGTCACTGCTGACGTTGGAAGCTCTCAGTAACGTGAGTGGACCACCGACCACGAGACGGCAGCCTCTGACATTCAGAGCCCTTAGACACAACCAAACTTCCTTCAACAGTTTTCTTCCTTCCTTCCTTCCTTTTTTCTTTCTCTCTTTCTTTTCTTTCCTTTCTTTCTTTCCTTCCTTCCTTCTTTTTCTTTCCCTTCCTTCTTTCCCTCTTTCCCTCTTTCTTTTTTGTATTTTTAGGGCCACACTTGCAGCATATGGAGGTTCCCAGGCTAGGGGTCTAATTGGAGCTGTAGCCCCCAGCCTACACCACAGCCACAGCAACGTGGGATTGGAGCCGGTCTGCGACCCACACCACAGCTCGGCGGCAACGCCGGATCCTTAACCCACTGAGTGAGGCCAGGGATCAAACCTGTGTCCTCAAGGATGCCAGTCGGGTTCGTTACTGCTGAGCCACGACAGGAACTCCACCATTGCGACTTTTAAGATGAGCAAAGCAAGATGAGACTACCTTTCTACCTACTGACCCCTCCCATGCAGACCCTCTGCTGGGAAGGCGGTGTGTTGTCTGCTGTGCCGTCAGGTCACCCCACAGTACCACGGGGTCTGTCCCGGATCAGGATTTAGACCCAGATACGTCTGACACCAAAGCCCTTGATCTTCCCAGAGTGCCCTACAGCCGTGCGGTCCTTGGCCCTGGTAGTAAGACAACGCACTCTGTGTACTGGCTGCTGCAGAAGCGTCTGTCCTGGCCTGCGGGCACCTCGGCTGTCTTGCTCCTGGTGCCCTGGAGAGTGGTCCAGAGCCACTTGCCCTTTTCTCCACGGTCCCGAACTGCTCCATTTTCCAGCTCTGGTACCAACTTTATACAATTGTTTTTTGTCAATATCATTCCTCATTTCTGTCGATGATGCTGGTGTCAGGCAGCTGGCTGTTTAAACCCTTGTTCTATTACTCATTACCTATGTGACTTCATCCCTCTGAGCCTCACTGTGTAAACATAAGGAGGAGATGAGACTGGCTGTGGACTCTTACCAGTGAGCAAATGGGAATAAACATCAACTCACTTAGCAGGTGTGTGGAGCAGAGAAGACATGTAAAATGTTATTTCAAATGTGTTGCCTTAGTACAAAGTGGATCCTAAGCCGCATATTCAGACCTATTCAGGTGATGTCAACGATCTGGAATAACCAGGCTGGAAAGTCTTCTCAGGAGCGTATTTTGGAAGCTTCGCCCCTGGATTGCCGACATCCATCTGGTCGTGTGGCCTGTGTGTATTTTAGGGCCTCTATGTTTTCTCTTCTAACCTGGAGTCAGGTGTGCTGGGCACCTGTGCTCTCGGGAACCCTGACTGTGTCACAGAAAAGTGTAGCCTCGGCTACAGCGAATAGGAGGCTGGAAACGCGTTATCAGTGTCAGGGTCGGGGCGACCACCACGCAGATCCTCAAGTGCCGGGTCGAGGGATACTGAGTCACCAGGCAGAAACCTGGTTCCTGACATGCAGCCTTCTGCCCGTCTAGCACACCCAGGAAAGGGGTCGTGCGCTGACCCAGTAAAGGGGAGCCCAGTCCCCAAGTGTACACGGCACACGCAGAGAGATGGGGAATCACAGCACAATTCAGACTACTCAGTGCTCAGGAGAAAGTGTGAAAAAAGTCTAATTTAGAAATTAAATGTAGATTACTGGTTTATGGCAGCTTTATTTTGATTAATTGGAGCCATTACTGTTTTGATCCTTCTCAAGGAATGCGAGGCTGGTTTTCCTCTTTTTATGTGTGTCTTTCACTCAGCAGAGGTTGGGAAGGGGGAGGTGACTGCAGTGTCAGAGGCTCTTTCTGGGCCACGGAGATCCTGATGTCCTAAGAGGGACCCAGTCTGGGGCAGAGAGGACCACCCTGGCGGTACCAAGTGCTGTGGTGGGGGAGGGTCCGGCTGAGATGCAGGAGGAGGCTCCTGGGGCAGAGGAGGGCGAGCAAGCATCGTCTCGGTGAGCTCGGCCAAGGTTCTTGTGAAAACAAGGCTGTTTTTCTCTGACTTGCTTGTTTCTATCTGTCTCCATCAATTTTGGGTGAAATCCCACCATTTTATTCAAGGCCATCTAGGCATGAGAGAATTTATTCATTATTTATTTATTTTTTATTGTTATTATTTTACACCCACATTTGCAGCATATGGAAGTCCCCGAGCTAGGGGTTGAATTGGAGCCGCCACTGCAGGCTATACCACGGCCAAGGCAAAACCGGATCTGAGCCGAATCTGTGACTTACGGCAATGCTGGATCCTGAACCCACCAAGTGAGGCCAGGGATTTAACCAAGATCCTCACAGAGACAACAGTGGGTCCTTAACCGGCTGAGTCATAATGGGAACTCCATAGACATGACTGAATTTTGATCATAGTACAGTTGTTCCAGCCAAACATGTGTCCCACTGAAAAGATGGTGAAGTAACTGCTCCATTTATATACTATGGCTTCTTACTCATTTAGAAACATGGAATTCAGAGACATTTTCATAAAATAAAAAAAATGCAGATCAGTGAAGGCATTTCCAAAATTGTCAGAATAATTATTAGCTTTGTTTTTAGGGTTTTTTTCTCAGCTCTTAAACTTTATAATGGAATTCTGTAGACTATGTGAAAGCACTAGAAACAGGAAAAGTGCTTTATATAGATATAAAGCATCACTATTATTCCTAACTTTGTTTCCTTAGTTTAAAAAGAACATAGCAGCTCACTCATAATTTTACCAAGTGATTAAGCAGACTTAATATGCCCATGGATCAGAATTCCCTGAAACAACCAGTTAATAACATTATCTTATTATTCTAAAGAGTTTCCAGTCACTTTTAAGGGAAATGGCAGGGAACAGGATAGGAGGGGCTGGTTTATGGTTACAGTTTCCATTTTACTACAATTTCCACAAAGACACTACTATAGTTATATATTTTTTTATTGACAAAGCCAGAGACCCATGAGAAGTTCAGGGGACATATGCATTGGACATATAAGAAAAGGCACCAGATAAAAGCTGAGAAGACCACACAGGGTCCATGACTATTCCAAGAGAGCAAAACTGCCGCCGTTTCCCTTCTTATAAGTTTATCTGTTCTCCTTATAGGACAGGGATGCCTTGCTTTGCTTTTGTTTAATTTAGAAGAAATACCTGTTGCCATAGAAATGTGTTCTCATGCTGAGATTGTTCTCCTCCTCTCCAGTCTTTGAGGTTTTACAAGCAGTAGTCAATACTGAGGACTAGATCGAGTTTAATTTCCTGAGCTTCTAACCAGAGCAGGCAAAGGACCCACTGTGCCTTGATTCTCCAGAACCATAAAGGCTTCAGATTTGAGTCACACCACGAACCCTGAGCCGCTCTGCACACCAGGACCCTTGTTCTAGGTCCCTGGTCTACTCCGTTCTCTCTGGTGGTCTTGCAGACTCTACCCGCCGGAGGGCCGGCGTTTGGGGGGTTCTGGTCCCTGAAGCTCACTTCTGCGTCACATCTGTCCCAGGGGCCAGACCATGTGTGGCACGCCCACATCATGCCACATCCCTGCCAGCAGGTTCTGGAGTGCTGTCGGTGACAGAATCTCAGATACACCTCGGTTCTTGCCAGGCAGATTTTTAAAAAAGCTTCTGCTTTCCTGCTGACGTCTCCTGGAAAAAACCTGCGTGGAGAGCCTTAGCAGATTCGCAGGGAGCTGCGGAAAGCAGCGCCAGCTTGGAGTCACCTCACCAGGCTTTTGCATGTCGCAGGCTGCCACCCCAGGGCTGTTCCCACAAGCCTGCAGGGCCTGTAGAGTCACGCCCCCAGAGACCCCACAGCCTAGAACGGGAGCCCTCAGCCAGGCTCGGTCACCCCGCTGATTCAGGCAGGTGCGCCCTGAGGCTTCTGTTCTAGCTGACCCACTAAGGGGGAGGGAGAGGGCCTCCCTGTAAACCTGGATCAATACTGGGCCCAGGTGGTGAGCATCACTGCCTGAAGAGGTTGGGGCGAACTTCTCATAGGTGGATCGGAAGACAACCAACCAGCTGGAACACTGCAGAAAGGACAACAGATTTACAGGTTTCCTCTTTGTGATGAAGCAGGGGCGCAGGTCACCTGGTAACCTGACGACGCCTGTAATCCAAGCAGCGTGTGCAGGCAGTGCGCTCGGAGCATTGCGTTCGTGACACCACGGGGCTGGAAGCAGCAAAGTCCAGACAGCAGACCATATGCAGGACCAGGGACCCAGCCTGGCCACAGGTGGCTTACAGGAGGCCGGGCAGGTAGCGGGGCAGCCCCCGGCGGGTCATCTTGCCATGGCAGCAAGATGCCTTGTGGACACTGTCTGGACTCTGACTCAAGCAAACTATGAAAATAAATTTGTGAGACAATCTAAGCATTTTGCATTATGCCTGGATGTGTGATGGTAATTAAGGCTTTCTTTTAAAGATTTGATAGGTAGCTATGCTTTTACAATTAAGAAACTTTATATTTTAGAAATTTATACTGGAGCATTTCTAGATAAAAATTTGTTCAGAGTAATCCACACTTGGGGAAGCAGGACTGGTGGGGTGTGCATGAAGCAGTGTGGCCACGGTTGCTGTGTGCTTGTTTTCTGTGGCTGCACCTGCAGTGTACGGAAGTTCCTAGGCCAGGGGCTAGTCTGAGCCACAGCTTGAGCTATGCCAGGCCAGCAATGATCCTAAGGCAGGTGGTCCTGGAGCCACTCTGAAAAACTCGAGTTTAGGGCAGCAGCCTGGGCCCGTCGTTTCAGAAACAGGCCCTCTCAGGGGGTTGACTCGCAGGACAAACTTGTATGAGCCAAGTTCCAAGTTCATAGACAGTGTTTAAGGAGAGCATCAGTCTGAGAGCATCTGAAACAACAGGAATGACCCTCAGCCCCCGGTCTGCGTCCCCCCGTGGGCAGGTCTGTGGGGCCGGATGGTGCCAGACAGCTGTGGGGCTAGAACAGAGCGGCGTGAGGGAAGCTGGTGGCACATTTTGTTCAGATTGCTGCGGCCCTGCTGACATGCCCTGGGTGGGTGGGGTGGGGTCACAGGCCTGGATTCCCCACCCGCACCGAGGCGTGTGGACTTGTACTTACCAGCTTCCCTCAGGAAGGACTGGGATCTGGAAGCAGATTTTCAGGTAATGGAAGGTGTAACCTGGCCCCAAACATCCTGTGCTTCTCAAGGCCCCTGTGCTTTCTGCAAGACCCCAAATTCCATCTGGCAGAGCCACAGAAGGATGCGGCTGCCCAGCGGCATCAGGGCCAGGATGTGAGCAGGAAATCAACTTTTGTGGTAGGTTATGCTTCCTACCTACCTTGATTTCCGAGTCCATCTGTTAAATAGCCGGGCCCGTCTGGCCTAGTTCAGAAGATGGTGAGTTTTACAGGCTCTAGAAATGTTGTGTTACTCAGGCTGTATTGCGTCATCTCTGCTCTGATAGGTGCTTGGGTGACTTGAGGGTGGCTGCCTTTCCCAGCTCTTGAAGGCAGGTGCCCTCCTGGCCACCCACCCTGCTAAGGATGCTGACCGTCCTGCCACCTGCCAAGTGACATTTATTGTTCTTTTTCTTTCTTCTTTTTATGGCAGCACTTGCAGCATATGGAGGTTCCCTGGCTAGGGGCTGAATCAGAGCTACAGCTGCCGGCCTACAGCACAGCCACAGCAACACCAGATCCAACCACATCTACAACCTACGCGGCAGCTCACAGCAATGCCAGATCCGCAATCCACTGAGCAAGGCCAGGGACTCCGCTAGCCCTGGCTGCCACCCTTTGGCTCAACCTGTCATGGGATCAGCAGAAATGTGACATTTTGCCTCGTGATTTCAGAGCCTGTGAGGAAGGGATCAGCCCTCTACAGACAACAGAGGGAGTTGTCAGGAGGCGCACACGGTCTCTCACAAGGAGCAGTCCCAGTGCCGTGGGCCTTTGCAACTGCATTCGTAGGTCCATGCAAAATTGTGCTGAATATGCCCGTGTAAAGTCGACTTTAATTTATTGGCGCAAAGTGAGTGAATGCAGTGTCAGAGGGCGGAAGGAGCCCTCTGCAGCTCGTTCCGAAGGCCTGGCCCTGGAAGAGCCTCTCCACGTGGAGGGACCACCGGACATCAGCGACCCCAAAGGTGGAGCTCTGGGGCAGCGAGCCGCCTCCCGGTGCGGGCCGGGCTCAGGGGGCTCCACCAGGACACGGCCTGTCGCTGCTTCAAGAGGGAAGGGGGCGCTGAGTTCTACACTCGACCTGAACACCTGACGTGTTTAGGGGTACGTTATTTATGTAATCATTTTATTAAAAGTATAGTTGATTTACAAAGGAATAGCATTTTCTGCTATACAACAAAGTCACCCAGCCATATATATATACACATTCATTTTCTTGTATTATGTTCCATCGTGGCCCGTCCCAAGAGACTGGATGCAGTTCCCTGTGCTGCAGAGCAGGACCTCACTGCTCATCCACTAAATGCCATCGTTTGCACCTACTAAGCTCAAAGTTCCCGTCCGTCCCACTCCCTCCTCCTCCCCCTTGACAACCACAAGTCTGTTCTCCAAGTCTGTGAGTTTGCTTCTATTCTGCACATATCAACCTGAACATTTAAAATAAATGTTTAAGAAATGAATGTTTAAGAAAAATGAATACAGTAATGTGGCTTGTGTCTTGATGGGCCATATAGGCACTGCCTAGTGTTAGTGAGCACACGGATCTCTCTCTCTCTCACACACACACACACACGCACACACGGGCACTCACACACACAGGCGCACATACACTCACACACAGGCACACACACACACGGCGCACAAAGGCACTCACACACAGGCACACACACACGGCGCACAAAGGCACTCACACACACACAGGTGCACTCACACACACGACGCACACACACGGCGCACACAGGCACTCACACACACACACACACACAGCACACACAGGCACTCACATGCTCTTCTGAACCTCTGGGAAGCAGGCTGTAGGCAGCACAGCTACTCACACCTAAACCCTTCACCATTTATCTCCTAAGGAAGAAAAAATTCTCTACATAACCTTGGAGTAATTTTAACCAAAAAGGAAGCCACCATTGCTGCAATCACATCAGAAAGTACTCAGTCCCTAGTCGCATCCCCGCCATCTCTCTATACTATGCGCCTTGTAGCTCTTCTGTTGTATAAAACACACAAAACTAAGATAGAAAGTTCTTTCCCTCTTATACTCTAAACAACTTCTGAAACAGTGAGACTGCGGCTGTTTTCTCCACCTTTTGTCATTACATAGATAGCATGAATGTTACTTTAGAAAACACTTTTAAAAATCATTTTGAGAAGTTCATCTTAAAATTATAACTCTATTATTGGATAAGGGGACAAGCAATCATTCTTGTTCCAGATTTTGTACAACAGACTTTCAGTTAGAGGATTTTAGAAAGAAGAGCACACATGACATGTAAGGTGTGTAGGAAACACTAACGTTACCTAGAGGTGGCTGCGCTCGGCAGGCACTGTCACTGCCCAGGGGGTCCTGCACGGTGCCTCCCTCCGGCCCGGCCTCCCTCAGAGCCTCGGTGCCCCTCCCCCCTCATCCTTCCCTCCCCCCACTCCTTCCTGCCCTTCATCCTTTTCTCTATCTTTCTCGCCATCCTTCTCTCCTTCCCTTCTTTCCTTCTTTATGTTTGAGTGGCTCAAAATAAATTAAAAATTAAAACCTAATGAATAAAAACAATGAAAACTCCCTGAACCCTGCCTGCTCTGAACAGTGATGACACACACAGACTTTTCTATTAGCTTCTCATCCACCCGTGCACAAGTTTTTATGCAAATATAAGCAAATATATGTGTGGTTCATACTTCTGCTTCTCTTCTGCATCTTGCTTTTTCTAAACAAAATATCCTTGAAATCTTTCTGTATCAGTTCACAGAGCGCTTCCTCCTTTTTTGCACAGCTGTGTGGTAAGTGAAGGCACTTGACTGGAATAGCAGAAAGCGGAACACAGATGTAAATCAGGTTACTTCTGCCTCATTGCTCACGGCAAAGCCAGCAAGTCTTGGTTCTTTATGACTAATGATCACAACAACTGCAATTTAAGGTGTCTGAGCTGGGCACGACCCCCCAAGCTCGTGTGTGACATGCCTTGTTTCATGCTGTCCTCACCTGCCCCACGAAGCTGAAAACATCCTGCCTGTTTTACAGGTGAAAACACTGAGAGGCTGAAGGATGCAGTGCCTCGCTTATTCCTGATTTCAAGTCCTGGCCACTGCGTGCTTACAATCGCTCCTCTCAGCGGCTGTGTGACAGCGTCTGGGTCTCCCCTCGATGTGCATGCGGTTCTCCAGGCCTCACGGCCCCCCTTCCTCGTCCCAGGCAGCCCTCCCCCACCAGGGCCTTCACCCCTTCCCGCACCCTCCGGACAGTTGGTCTTTGTCAGGGGAGTCAGCTCCACCTCCTGGCTTTAAACTCGCCTCCCCCCCGTCCGCTGTGCCCACCCTCAGACCTCTGGCCTTCTCGGGTGCTATGTGGTGTCCATCGGAAAGGCACCCCCCTCCCGAGAACAGCCTAGGTATGAAGTCCCCAGGACGCCACTCCTCGGTTCTCCGGCACCCTGGGCTCCTTCCACCTTAAGTGCCCTACATCGGACCACTCCATGCGTGGACCACTCAGAGCTCTCCCCACAGCGTGCGGAGGGGCTCGGGGGTACATGTGCCCCCTCCCCATTAACTGGTCAAATATGAACAGGTTTGTGACAGAATTCCCTAGTTCCGCTTTTGTATCTACAATGCCTGGCACACAGCAACAGAGTCAAACGAGAGCTACAGAAATCCACACAATTATAATTACGTGTATGCATGGTGTTTGCAATAATTTACTTCACAAGTTGTTTTACTAAAAAAATAGGGATTCACTGCCTCCCTTCGCTCGCACCTACAGGAAACACAGACTCAGAAACACTCAAGGAAACAGGCGGCCTCCAGCCTGTCCGTGTGCAGATTCGTCACCGTCCACCTTGCAGGAGGGGCTGGGGCCAAGCAAAGAAAGATGAGGATGGATGTTGCAGAAGGGTCCACGTAAGAGGGGTGTTTGATGGGAAAGGTCAAACGTGGCGTGGGGGAGTGTGTGTGTCACACTGTACTTAATACAGAAACACGCACACCCCCCACAAAATCAAGTGGAAAATAATGGCATAAAGTGAAAAGTAAATATTCCTCTCCCCTTTGACCCGCAGTAAAAATATACACATTTGTTACGTAAATGGCAAGACACACACAGAAAAGCTCTGGGCCCTTCCCTTGATGCCCGGGCACCTCTACTAGAGGTCAGCTCCTCCGTCACAATCGTGTAATAAGGAGACTCTGCATGGAGCAGTGGCTCACACACTGATGAGGCCACATCACCTGCCAGCGCCCGCGCCCGCAGCCCGAGCTGAGCCAACCATCAGGACTGTAGGTCAGACATCACCTCTGCGGTCGGGAGCCCCGCACGTCTCCAGGCACCTAGCTGACAGCAGGAAGCTTCGGGTAGAAGATGCCACACAGAGAGGGGAGGCCCCGAGCAGGGTGTACTTCCAGTCCAGAGGTCAGGCCTCTGCCTACCAGCCCCTGTCCCTCTGGCAGGAGCTTCTTCTTCCCAGAAATCGGGGAGCCTAGATCCACCCTAGTCTCTTCTGGCACTCCCCGCAGGCCCGAGAACGGGCGTCTGGCTGGCAGTGCGGCTACTCAGGCAGCTGCGAGGGAAGGGAATTGGGCATGGCCCTCTGATTTGTTTTTATTCGTGTTGATTTATAGAGTTGTGTCAATTTCTGCTGTACAGCAAAGTGGCCCAGTCATAAATATAAATACATATATATACACACACATTCTTTTTCTCGTACTACCTTCCATCGTGTTCTAGCCCAAGAGACTGAATATAGTTCCTTCCCTGTGCTGTACAGGAGGACTTCATTGCTTATCTTCTTTTTTTTTTTTTTTGTCTTTTTATGGCCGCAACTGTGGTACATGGAGGTTCCCAGGCTAGGGGTCGAATGGGAGCTGCAGCTGCCAGTCTATACCACAGCCACAGAAACGGATCCGAGCCACGTCTATGACCTGCACCACAGCTCAGAGCAACACCGATCCTTAACCTACTGAGCAAGGCCGGGGATCAAACCCACATCCTCATGGATACTAGTCTGGTTCATTACCACTGAGCCACGATGGAAATTCCCTGCGTTCTAAATGTCATAGTTTGCATCTGTTAACCCAAATGCCCCAACCACCCAAACACCCTAACCCCTCGGCAGGATGATAAAGTCTGTCTCCATGTCTGTGAGTCTGTCTCTGTTCTGTAGGTCAGTTCATCTCTGCCGTATTTTAAGATTCTCCCTCTGATATTTAAAGGCAGTCCACTCTCCTTTGGGAAGCCAGTACAGCTGATCAAAATGCTAAACTGTCTTCTGTGTTTCAAGGGCTGAATCTGGTGCCCTACATCCTTCATATCTCATTTAATTCTCACAACACTTCTGTTAAGAAGATATCATTATACCCCTTTCACTGATTAGGAGACCAAGGCTCAGACTCCTGGAGCAAAATAACTTCTCCAGTTACCCAGATCTTGTGGCAGAGTTAAGATCACGCCTCCAACTTTCTACCCAAATTTCAGCCTGGCATCAGCCCCTGCGGCTTTCTCCTTCTTGACCGCCTAGGGTGTCGTCAGGCGCAGGTCCCTAGATCCAGTTCCTACAGCTTGCTTTCTCCTCTTCTGATTTGGTCTGAACTAATTTATTAATTGTTGTCACAGTACTGCTTTAAAAATACATGAATTCTAGCAAATAATTTTTGTGGAAAATATCAGTTAATGTTTTGCATTTTACATAAATGATTTATGCTACTAATTCACATCCCAAATAAGATAAAAAGTTTAAGACATTCATAAAACAGCCTTTTAGAAAATAATCCACAACATTATTATTTTCCAAGATTAACCCTTTTGTCAAGCTTCTGACATACAACCTATTGCAATTCAAAACCATTCTTTTGTTTTCAGTGTTCTATTCCCTATGTTCCACACACACACACACACACACACACACACACACACACACACACACACAGGTAGACAGATTGACTGATTTGGAGTTACAGAGTATTTGGAAACACAGATGAAACGGATCACATTTTATGAAGCTGTATGTTGTAGTCCCCCCTCCCGTGAGGCACCCCCACACCTGGTGCTGGTCACTAAGAGCTGCATCACTGCTTACGTGAGAGGACCGTTCTCTCTTGGCACTGAGGCCTGTGAGTACAGGTGGACTGATACCCCTGAGTAATGGTTTAGTTTGATCTTACACTGACACCGTTTTCAGGGTGATGTGAGGACATTTCTTGGGGGGGCAGGTTGATATAGACATGACATCATTAGGAAATTTCTCCTCTTTGAAGCTCTGGGTTTCATGGGCTGCCTGCCTTCCACAGGTGTCACAGCTCTCCTTTCCCCTTCTGCAGCCTCTGTGCAGGCTTCATCCTGACCTCCCAGCTCCCGCAGCAGCCAAGTGCTTGTCTGCGGGGCAACTTCCTTGCAGACGATAAGAGCAGGCTCTACTGGGTGAGTTTGCAAGTAATAAAACCTGAGTCAGTAAGAGTGATATTCTGTTTTCCAAAAATGACTGGGGAACTCTTAATTTAGATATTTACCACAGGTTGGCAAACTACTGCATAAGATCCACTTGCCCCTTACTGTTTGAATGAAGTTTTATGTGGAACGCAGCCCTGGGCCCTGGCTCACACATGGTCCTGACCCCTCACCTGCAATGACGGCGGCTTCCAGTGGCTGCTTAGAGGGCACAGGGCCCACAGAGCCCAAGCTTTTTTCTACATGGTCCTTTGTAGAAAAAGCTGGCCCACCCTGACCTAAGCAATCTGATGCTTGACACAGTTTCCTTTCACAGATGATCTTATGAAGGTTTAGCCTTGTCCCAGAAGCTACTGTTCTAACACATTTGCATCCCCATGTTAAAATGCTAATCTGTTTATTTCAATCCACCGTTTTATTTCATCACCCAGGGACTAATGTGTTTATGGCATGTTCACACAAGTACAGCCTGTCCTGATTACCCCCCGAGGGCCAAGCGCTAATCTTCAGAGGATGAGCGAATGGGTAAAAATACCCAGAAATCGGAGTCTAAGTGTGGGCGCTGCTTGCCCTTGGTGCCAATGTCCCACAGGGCCCTTCCCCTCCGAGTCTTGTCACCTGAGTAAGGAACAACGGGAGGTGGGGAAGACGGGCTGAGATCACGCGAGAGTGATGGTCCCGTCCTGGCTGTCATGCCTCTAACCCCGTTGGGCTGGAGGACCTTCGAGCTCACCTTACACCCGGAGAAATCCGCCACCTCCAGGGCCTGTGACAGACACTTGCACGGAGGACGGGCAGGCTGAGCGCGAAAGAGGACTGGAGCTGGCCCATCTTTTTGGAACAGGTCCAACCATCCACCCTGAAAGTGCGCACCTCTCAAAATCACACCTTCTGCCTCCACTGAGAAGCCTCCTCAAAGCCAAGGATCAAGTGTAAACATGGATTTCTCTATGAAACCTAGCTTATTTGTGTATTTATTTTTCTTTAATTCCTGGTGAGCCTTGTCCTTGAATACTGTGTAACACACCACGTCCATAACCATCATTTAAATGTTGAACATTTAAATCCATGCCAGGATGTCAAGTCAGACCCATATACAATATTCCATTAAGCATTCTGTAATTTATGATTCAAACTCAATGAGATTAGACAGAACAAGATAGCAGACATGTAAGAAACAACTACAACTCAGAAACTTTAACTGACGTTAAAGTCAGCTATTAGTTTAACATTCAATGTGCATAGTTTTTTTTTTAATTCCAGGAAAATGACAATTAAACATAATGTCTTCCCCAACCAAACCAATGAGTGGGTTTCTTTGGGGGAAAGTGAATGAGATACAGACGAGACAATAATTAGAGCAACTGTGACCTATTATCCCAGTTCATAAAGCTCTTAAAGCTCACGGCGCCCACAAGTCTGCAGCATATGGAAGTCAATCCCAGCCCCTCGTTTCCTCCTAGCAGTGAGTAGCTCTATTATCAGACAGGCACGGGGGGTAGTCGGCAGACAAATAAATTACTACCACACAGAGAAGCGCACAAAGCATGCCGGAGTTCTCCCTGCACAGCATCCTAAGAAGTTACCAGTATACCAGAATCGTCCTCTTTTTCTCTAGCAAACTATATGCATAAAACAGGTCCTGAAAGTGTGTACAAAGAAGATACTGCTGGTGCTGTTGAAGTGAGTTTCCTGCACATTTTCAGACACCGAACTCTGCAGAGGTGGAAATTACTCACTTTGCAGTCATTAGATGCCAGCCTATGACATTTCCTAAAAAATGTGCTGGAGCCAACCCTCACCCCCAAATCTTCAAGCCACAGTTAGGAAACTTACTTACCAGTTACTTGTGCAGCAAGCATAGATTTGGGGGCAATGGTTCAAAGTGACACCTTTCCATCAAGTGTCCCAGTACCACTTACACCACACTTGCGACCCCAAGGACACCTCCAAGGATGCAGGCATCTTTCCCGACCTACATAGCTTTGTAGCAGGGACAATATATGCATCATCGAATTTAACTTCAAATGGCTCTTTTTAGCATAAATTGTCTGTTTGCCGAGGATGCACTGCAGGATTTTAACTGCCTCCCAGAAGCTGGGAAGCATGAAGAAGCTGAGATGGGAGCAGTGGCTCACAGCAAATGGGGGTGCAGGGTGCGAGGACCCCTAGAGAGGGCGCCAGGTACCTGAACTCAGTCGCCCCCCAGGTGTGTTTCTGTTCTGATCTGATCTTGCTCCCTCTGTCAGTCAGAAATCAGAGATGCTCCTGGGATGTTGAGGCTTCACCAACTCTCCTTCAGGTTCATTTTCTAAAGGACCAAACAGCAAACAACAGCGTAAGTAACCGAGGAGGGAGGTTGGCAAGAACCCTCGTCTGAGCTCTTACACACACGACAGGACGTGGTTTATGAATAGGCACCTGCACACTAAGAAATGTATAAGGACTTCACTCAGAAACACGGATGGGAATGGCCATAATGGACAAGTAGCAACTGCTTTTAAATGTTAATTTATTTCAAAATCAAAGATATTTCACAATTTCACTTTTTTTCTTTTTATATCTGCATGTGTAGTATACCAAAGTTCCCAGGCCAGGGGCAGAACTGGAGTTGCGGCTGCAGGCCCACGCCACAGCCATAGCACCGAATCCAAGCCGCATCTGCAACCTACAGTGCAGCTTGTAGCAACACCGGATCATTAACCCACTGAGCTAGGCCAGGGATTGAACGGCATCCTCATGGAGGCAATGTGGGGTCCTTAACCTGCTAAGCCACAATGGGAACTCTGGGAGCTAACAATTTTAAACGCATGTCTAGGTTTGAAGGTGAAACTCAGTGCACTTAATATTTAAATTGACCAATTACCACCCACTTGTAAAATGTTGCCTTCTTTAACACTTTGATGCAATTAAGAAACAACTTAATAAGTGAGAAATACTTCTGCTATGTAACAGTTTCTTGGAAATCATGTGATTTCATTCATAATAAAATAAAATCTGTTGATGACAACTGTTTCTAAATGCCAGCTGAATTTTATTGTAGTAGAATCACAACAAAAGACATTCTTAATTAACGTAAATTTAGAATTTATCAACTTTTTTTTTTTTTGTCTTTTTGCCTTTATGTAGGGCCGCATCCACGGCTAGGGGTCTAACAGGAGCTGTAGCCGCTGGCCCTCGCCACAGCCACAGCAACGCGGGATCCGAGCCACGTCTGCAACCTTCACCACAGCTCACGGCAACGCCGGGTCCTTAACCCACTGCGCAAGGCCAGGGATCGAACCCACAACCTCATGGTTCTTAGTCGGATTCGTTAACCACTGAGCCATGAAGGGAACTCCGAATTTATCAACTTTCTATCAAGGTTTTCTGCAATATGATCTCAGTGTTAGGAACTACCGATAATTCTAGTTGGAGAAGAAAATACCAATATTACTTCAAAATAAACCTTACTGTCAAGGAGAGAATGTATTTTGTTTAAAAAATAAAAACAAAAGAGGCTGAACTAGAATATCTGAAAGTGGAGAGAGCTGGGGGTCTCAGTTGTGGAAGCTATTGTTTCTGGAGCGAACCTCCAAATTCAGAGATGCTCACTGAGTCTCTGGCAATAACGGCTGAAATGTTAACGGGCAGCAGCGAAGTGTGTCAGGCAAATGAAGAGACCCTGAGGGTCTCGTGCTTTAGGAGCAGCCACATCCCATGGTATTCCATAAAGCCTCTAAAAGATACTGTCCTCCGCCTCCTGAAAGCTACCCCGAAAGAGAGAGAATACTCAGACTGCTCAGGAAGTGGTATTTAAAGTAGGATAACACACAACTTCCACTGAAACACACAGGCAGATTCGATTATTTCCCCTAATAAGAATTTACCCAAACACATAAAGAATAGAACAATTCAAATAGGGGCACACAGAGCTAGAAAGGCTTTAAAATTACCCTGCAAAATCAACTTTGAAAAGAAGCATGAGAACTGGTCTATTCTGCATTTAAGTCTAGAATCATTAATTTGGAGTTACCTTGTAATATTCTGAAACATATTTTTGATACAAATTGTGATTGCGGTTTTGTTTAGAGCAGCCTATGCAGCCACCAATGCTGAAGAATCATGGAGAACAGTGTGCTTTGGCGCTGTTTTTTGTTTACCAGCAGTCCACACACACGTGCCCACATATGCACACGTCGACACGCATGCCCACACACGCACACCTACACGTGCCCGCACACGCACACACGTCGACACGCATGCCCACCGCCCCCCACCGAATGCCCACACATCCACACACATGCACCGACATGCACACGCGAACGCATACACGCACACACATGCTAGAAGCGCCAGAAACGCTTCTCGGCCCTCGTGACCCTCTGGTGTGCAGTCAGTCTGGTTTGTAACCCTAACTTCGGGTGACAAAGGCCAGGGCCCGGCCGTCCCCAGGCCAGGCTCACAGCCACAGATGACCTGGGTTTGGACAGCGTCTCCCCGCTGCTCTCCGGCCCGGGCGCCCCGAACTCAGAGCCCCAGGCCCCGCGCGGAGGCGGGAGCGCGCGGCGGGCGTCGTCCCCGCGACACCGGGTGTGACGGCCACACCGGGTGTGACGCGGGCCGTTCCTGCGGCAGCCGTGGGCCCGAAACGCCCCCTGCTCCGGGCAGCAGCGCCTGCCCGTCCCGAAGCCCTAAGGTAATAAAGGTTTGCGAGGGGAGGCCGCTTGTCAGGAAGCGCAAGTGCGCCGACGCGGGACGGGCGGGACCGACCTTGCGCGCGCACGTCGGGGTCGCAGCCCCCGGAGTCCCGGCTCCTCGACGGGAGAAGGCGCGACGGCAGCGCGGCCGTCTCCGCGGCTCCCAGACGCCGAACGAACGGCCGGCGCCCCGGCCGCACCGCAGGGCACGTGCACGCCCAGGGCCGTCGCCGCGGCGACACCGGGAGTCGCTCCGCCAGCGCCTTCCGGCCCCTGCGGTGGCCGCGCGCGGCCGTGGGCGCCCCGCTGTCCCGCGGCGTCGCCCTCGACGGGGCTCTGAGCGAGTCCGCTCCAGGGACGCAGGCTGGTGCCTCCCGGGGCCACCCTGAGGGGTCACCTTCCAGAGGAAATGCCTCCTGCCCTTCTCGCTCTCGCTAAAGTTCTGGGAGGTTGGTTCAAAGATGAGGGACATGTTCTGACAGGGCCGCTCCCTCAGACGCACGACACCGACCGGGCGAGCAGATGACCCTCAGCAGCGCGGCAGGCGGCGAATCCCCGAACCCTCGCGGGAACAAACGGGAACTGCCGCGGGGAGGGGCGGGGGGGGGCGGACGGAGACCCCGCCCCGCCGCTGCCCTGGCCCCGCCCCGCCCCCACAATGGCCCCGCCCGCTGCCCGGACCCCGCCACAGCCCTAGCTCCGCCCCCTGCCCGGGTCGAGTCCACTGTGCTCGTAGCGCACAGCCATCGCGTGGTGCTCCGAAGCGGACAGTGCGTGTCAGCCCCGCGTCACTGGAGCCTCGGCGCCCCCAGGGCTCTGCACACGCGCGTCGTCTGTAACTGCTGGCGGAGGCCAAGTCCCATGGCCCAGCCACTGGGCGGAGATGAACGCGTCTCCTCACTCTATCCTGTCTCCTTCCCTCTGGGCCAAACTAAAGCTATCTCCGTAAACAGCCTTCATTCCAGAATGTGCTTACGCGGAAAACTCAGCTCCTGGTCGCCTAGGAGATTTGAGAACATGTCCACTTCTGGTTTTGAAGAGAAAAGAAAAACGGTCACTTACAGAAGACGGAGATGGAGGAGGAAACATCATAAAAGAAGAAAAAGAGTGATGAAACCTCAAGAAGAAATGACAAGAAATCAGAAGGATGGATGCAGAGTTTGAAATCATCCCTTTCTTGATTTTTCTTTCCCCTTGTTAGGGCTGCACCTGTGGCACATGGAAGCTCCCTGGCCAGAGGTGGAACTGGGGTTACACCGGAGGCCTATGCCACACCTAACACGCTGAGTGAGACGAGGGATCAAACCCTAATCCTCGTGGACGCTGCGTCAGTTCTCAACCGGCTGAGCCTCAAGGGGAACTCCCTCTCTTCCTGTTAAACTACGTACTTTTGTGCGTCTTGAATCTGCCCACATATCTGCCCAGTGGCTTCCATCGCTTGGAGGCAGGGGTGTAGTTTTGACAGTTAAGAAGGTCAGCTCTCCCTCCCAGACCT
Organism: Catagonus wagneri; assembly: GCA_004024745.2. NCBI lineage: Eukaryota > Metazoa > Chordata > Mammalia > Artiodactyla > Tayassuidae > Catagonus > Catagonus wagneri. The sequence goes on from PVHT021183517.1 coordinate 241,219, forward strand.
GGGCTTTCCATCTCAGCATCTCAGAACCTGTGCAGTGTAGCTCCTCAGAACTCACCTTCACCTAAACCTCTCAGCAGGGGGCCTTGATTCCAGCCTGTCCACTAACAGCATAAGAGGATTTCAGTTAATGCAATTTGCAGTCTGGAGCCTCGACAGATAAAAACATCATGTGGACGATCAAGGCTGCAGCTACCCTCCCATCACTAGGTGCTCCTAAGCTTGGGCCAGTATCCCAGCAAGTGTTTCATGTTTCCCACTGTGGGCTTTTAGGGGGTTAGCAGGACCCCAACCCAGAGGAGAGGGGCTGGAGCCCACGGGGGGGGGGCGGCTGGGCTCTGCAACAACTTGTCAGGACCTGGGCAGTGTGGTGACAAGTCAAAACATGCACGCCCTGGCCTAACAGCTCCAGCTGGTGTGCACCAAATGTACTTTAGTCTCATGTATGCACAGATGCAGTTCACGCCGTATTGCATAAAATCAAAAATGAAAAACTGTCAGTCGTGGACCTCTCAGGTTAGGAGCTTAAACAACCTAGAACAGGCCTGTATGTCTTTACAGGACAGGGCTGACAAGAGGCAGAGCGAAGTAACAAAAGAACTGGGCAGAGTGACAGGAACAGCTAACCTGTACACACACAACAGCGCAAAGTGAAAACCACATAATGTGCATCCACACGTGTACGCGTGTAAGAGAAGCGGAAAATGTCTGGAATGCGCACAGATCCGACCGCTAAATGCAAAAAGGGGCGGGGTTTTGAGACTAAGAATACTTTCATTTTTCACTTAATTACAATTGCTTGATATTTTTATTGCCAAAGCAAATTGATGTAACATTTTATATAACAAAAAACTGAAAAAATATGATCATTTCATAGATCTGTGACTTTATTTTCAGAAGTTACCTATCAAGAATTCCTGCTGTGGCTCAGGAGGTTACGAATCTGACTAGTATCTATGAGGATGTGGTTTCAATCCCTGGTCTCACTCAATGGGTTAAGGATCCGGTGTTGCTGTGGCTGTGATGTAGGCCAGCAGCTGAAGCTCTGATTCGATCCCTAGCCTGGGAACTTCCATATGCCATGGGCGTGGCCCTAAAAAGCCAAAAAAAAAAAAAAAGTTACCTATCCATTCCTGTGAAGAATGGTTAATAAATTTAAGTTGAAAAATTAAGGTTTCAAAGCCACATGTTAATTTCAAGCAACCTCAAAACCCAACTGTCCATTGCTTCACAGCCTATTTATAACTGGTTCTAGGATCTGCTACTGTTTACACACCAATAAACAATGCAACAAGGAAATCACATATTAGGCCCTATTAGAGCATTCTAGCTCATTAAAAAAAAAAATCTTCCACATTAAGCAAAATAATATAGGAAAGCAATTAAACATGGGGGCAATTAAAACTAAGGCCATCAGGGCTGGGTCGGGAGGAGGGGGCTGCTGTAACCCGGGCACTGAGTCAGCAGGATGGCCACAGCAGCGGGAAGGGGGCGGCGCGTCTGGCATGACAGGTCAGCTGTGAGCCTGCAGCCACTCGTGGAAGCCAAAACTTTATTTCCAAAGGTACAGCCGCAGAGACAAACACAGCAAGGGAGATCAGCTCTTGGCCTCACTGGACACTGAGCTGGACGTAACCTTACAGTGATAAAGCCCTTCCTTTTCAGACGTGGATGCGGAAATCCAGAAGCCGAACCACCCGCCCAGGCTTCCATGGGGATGGGCAGAACCCAGCCCCAGGACGGCTCGGTGCAGCTCTCCAGCCATGTGAAGACTACGTTGGAGAGACCTGAGAACACTCCAAGATAATGTTACACTTCTGTTGATCTGATCAACGATAAAGCCAGGCTTTCGTCTTCAGGTACCCAGACCAGCCACTCGTGTGGCGGACCAAGTAGGGCAGCCCCAGCCGCGGAGCCTCATCCTTGTTCTAAGGTTCACTCTTACAGCATCACTTGCTGGGGACCCTCGGGGTGACCTTGGGACGCCAGAACTGGCCCTCACATGCCACCCCTGCAGGCAGTGGCAGGGTTCGGCCCCAGAGCGGGTTATATCCAGCCTTGAGGCTTTCAGGCTCGTACCCATGCCTGCCAGAAACGGGAGGTTTGTACTGAAAGCAAAGCTTCCCAAGAGGCAATGCCCAAGGGCATCCCAGTGACAGCAGTGGCCTTCCTTCCTGGGCTCAGAGCCTCTTGGTCCAGATCCCAGTGGCCCCCAGCTGAGTTCAGGTCACCTTGCCCTCCTTCCCCAGCCCTGCCCCCTCCCAGGCACGCAGAGCACTTTACGCCATTGCTTCTGCTCAGTCACCACTGCTGAGGAGCAAGTCAGCTCAGCGACAGCTGCTGCTATAGTGACAACATCGGGCACGTATATTGTGATTCAAAGTTGAAATAACGGTTTCACACCCAAACATGTACTTTATGGCCATTTTACAGGCGAGAAAAGTGGAGTCCAGAGAGCGCCACGTCCCTTAGCAAGAGCTGGAGCTGAGTGCACCTGAGGCCTCCACCTGGCGGCCCAGGCCGTCAAACCCTGCTACACACTCCCAGGTCTTAAGTCCCACGCCTGCTCCAGACGACTTTCAGCTTAAGACGTTTCAAGTTCTCACTGTCCCTCCACTACAGAAGGCACTTTCTCTGGTTGGTCAGCGTCCTTCTCTCCCTCTCCGTAAGCACGAAGGTTTTCCATGGTTCCCGTCAAGGCCCACTATTTGTCTGTTCGGACTCCCTGGGTCCCTCCGGTCCTCGGCAAGAGGCCATCACCCTCTGGGGCACTCGGCTACCCCCCCGCCGGTCATCACAGGCGGTGAGCCACGAGCGTGGATGGTGTCACATCTCACCTGACATCACTGGCCGATGCTGCCTGGTTTTCTTGCTTTTGCTGCTGCTGCAGCTGTTTTTATTATAAAAGATACTGAATTTCTGGAAGGCAGGGATCCTATCTGTCCATCTCAGTATCACAGGGGCCCTCAGAGGCTGTGTGCAAGAACGAACTTGAGTAACAGTAGGAATAAGGGGACTGAGTTCCCTGGCCACACGAAAGTTGCTCCTATTCTGTGATTTCCTCACATTATCCAGAAAGCGCTTAGCACGTAGTACGTGTTCCTAAAATTTACTCATCAGCTGGAAAAATAAAAGCCACTGTCTTAGTCTGTTTGAGCTGCTTTAAGAAAACACCACTGACTGGGTGGCTTACAAACAATGGAGATGCATTTCTCACTGTTCTGGAGGCCAGGGTCCCAGCACCGATGAGCGATGAGCGAGGGCCCTTCTGGGGCCGGCAGATGTTTCCTGTGTCCCCACACGGTGGAAGCGCAGGGAGCTTCTTTACAGGGGCGCTGATTCCATTTTAAAGAGGCCCACCCTCACAGCGTGTTCGTCTCCGGGAGACGCCACTGCCGACTCCCACCCGGCGTGGGAGCTCGACATGCGAATTCGAGGAACGCAGACATTCAGACCACAGTGCCGTCTTTCAAAACAGAACCAAGGGCGCGGCAGGAGCGGAGACCCGCGGGCCGGCGTCGGGCTCGGGCTCAGCAGCGGGCGCAGCGGCGGGAGCCCGCAGGTGTCTGTGCGCGCACACTCCCCGCGTCCCTCTCACTCAGTTTCCGAGACGCAGCACCTCCAGGGTCTGAATCGGGCCATCAGGTGCTCACTGATGCCACAGCATGTGCGGGGGGGTTCTGGCAGGCACCGGAACTGCGGAAGCCATCCCCATCCCGCCACCCCGGAGATTCACAGCCTCCTGCCTGTCACCGGCTGTGACTGCAAAGCTGAACCTAAAGGTGTCATTCGTTCAATGCAAACTTTGCAACCGCAAACTCTAACCCGGAGCGTCAGGACGCAGGAGCACCCTCCTCCGAGACGGACGGGGAGGCTTTGATCCGAGGACTGGAGGGGCTCTCGGGCCCGGGGCTCCCAGCCATCCGGCGGGGCGGGGCAGGTGCAGAAAGGAGAGCCCTCCTGTAAGTACATCCCGGCCTCCGGCCCGGCTCCCGGTGGCAGAAGGCCTTCCAGGGAGGGCACCGCCCGGCGAACCGCTGCCTGGAGCCTCAGCTCCATCCAGAGAAGACGGCAAAGGGACATTGTCAGCTCCGTTTTCAGAGGGAAACGTGTTCAGAACTGTAACTCGCCCGGGGCCACAGAGCCGGCCGTGGGCTCCAGGGTCCCGCCTGGAGTTTAGCGAACCCCGGGGCTCGCCTCCCATCCACCGCACTCGGGAGCGCGGCCAGCAAGAGGGACCGGGCCGCGCTCCCGGAGAGAACACAGCGCGATGGGGTTTGCAAGCCGATCCAGGTCTTCCCACGGGCCTCGGCCCTGGAAAGCCTTCATTTGAGCATTATTTAAAGAATCTATATTTACAAAGAGCGAATAATCCTGAAATATATAATACTTTATGTCACTATTGATTCAAAACCATTTGTTTTTCACGCGGTGGGGAGGGTGGCAGGGTTGCTGGGGGTCAGCCATCTACTCTGTCTCTCATGCGCGCACACACACGCGCACACACACACACACACACACGCTGGGTCTCAGGCTCTCTCTTCCCACGGGGAGAGAACACCAGAGCGCGGAGATTACAGGGGTTTGGATGCAGGATTTAGGGAGAGTTGCAGACGTAAGAGCATCTTTTCATCCAGATTTACTGCAGCGCAGCGTCTTGGCACAGCGACCACCTCGCTGTTCCTGGGGGCCTGCCCTGCTCTCCACGTGGCCGGCTGAGGCCGCTGAGGGAGGCCCCCTTGGATGGCGGGACAGAAGCACCAGGGAGAGCAGCCAGGACCAGCTCAGCCCTGGCGGCAGGAGCTGAGACAGACGAGGAGATTAGGACAGGAGGAGCCACGAGATGCAAACATGTCGCGGTGCCCCACCGGAAATGCCACCATGGAGACGAGCACGGGGTGTCAGGTCACCAAACAGGAGCCAGCTCTGCGATGGGGGCAGGAGGCTGTCGGGAGAACGCACGGCTGAGCTCTGCCTGGTTCACTGGGTCCCAAGATACCAAGCGCAGGGACTCCCAGGGGGAGGACACAGAAGGGACGAGAGGAGAAGGGACGAGAGGAGAAGGGACGAGAGGAGAAGGGACGAGAGGAGGAGGCCGAGGGATGAGGGGGGCGGCCCTGGGAACACAGCGCCCGGGGAGGGGTCAGAGGACAGGAGCCCAGGCCGCCCCCCCCCCCGCACCTGGGGAGCCCTCGGGCAGAGTCCACCGCCCACCACAGCAGGACAAAGGCATTTCCGGTCAGTAAGCCTGCGTGGTTTTCAGGCTCTAGCAGCATATGAATGAAAAGTCCCTCCAGTTCGCAAAGCTTCAAAGTGAGGACTATTTTGGATTTTTGAAATTACTCTGCATATGATGGCCCTGTGAGGCTAGGCGCAGTTGCAGCTGTTCGTAAAGGTTATCAACAAACGGCACTTCACTATTCCAGATGCATCTTCCTGCAGAATATGTGCTGGAAAAATTAGTTTGGAAACAACCAAAATGAATAGAAACGTGCAAAGATAAAAATTCCTTCTGATAAATTTTAATTTTAATGTGTCTATGGGTGTTCTATCTTTGCCAAAGAATTCTGCTTCTTGGGGTAAGAAGAAAGAAAGACAGAAGGAAATAAGGAAGGTGAGAAGGCAGACTAGAGGGACAGAGGGAAGGAAATGCCCTACGAATCCAGATCAGGCTAAGGCCGTTCACATTCTGAAGGTCTGGGAAACACAGTGACTCTACCAATGGGACAATCTCCAATGAGTCACGGTTTGATGTTATCAACTCTGTAGTGACTAATAATAGTAAACAAGGAGACAGATATTTTCAGCGTCAGTGCATGCAAGTGTTCAAAAGAAACACTTGACAAAGTAGGACAAAACCCAGGGCCGCTGGTGTGAGAAGATGAAACAAATGAACGTGTGTGGTGCTGCCAAGGACATAGGGCAGAAGGAAATACAGAAAGATTCAGTTGTGCAAAGACACATTTAATTCACTGATTGACTGAAGTTTTGGGTTTTTCAACATCTGGAAGTTCCCAGGCTAGGGGTCAAATTGGAGCTGTAGCTGCTGGCCCACACCACAGCCACAGCAACGCGGGATCTGAGTCGAATCTGCCACCTGCACCACAGCTTGAGGCAATGCCCAATCCTTAACCCACTGAGTGAGGCCAGGGACTGAACCTGCATCCTCATGGATCCTAGTCGGTTCTGTTACCACTGAGCCACAACAGGAACGCCCCCAAAGGCATATTTTAAACATATGCATTTTAAAATGAAGAGTTTGGAGTTCCTACTATGGCACAGAGGGTTAAGGATCCAGCATTGTCTCTGTGGTGGTACGGGTTCGATCCCTGGCCTGGGAACTTCTATAGGAAAAAATAAATAAAATAAAATGAAGAGTTTAAGTGGCAAAATAGTATTTTTAGACTTTAAAAAAAAACTGAGATTGTTCTATAGGATAATTTTATAAAAAATTCGCCTAGCCCTGTGTGTCTAGACCCAGGTGCATCTCCGGGCAGCGGGACACGGGGCTCCCACCTGCAACCCCACCTCATTCTGCAGGGCAAGCCGGTCCTCCTTCTCTGACGATGCAACACCCCCCACGCCCGGCTCTAACAGCAGGTGGCCGGATTCAGGACACCTGCCAGTGGGCTACCTTCTGCCCTCTTGGTGCACTCGCACTGCAGGCAGGGCGGGGGAGAGGAGGCTCCAGAGTCTTTTATCAGGGTGCCAATCCCTCCACGGGGGCCCCACCTTCACGGCCCAGTCAGCTTGGGGGCTGGGGTTTCAGTAGATGAATTTAGGGGACACAGACTTTCAGGCCACAGCAGCGCCTGATGAGCTGTTCACTCTCACATGGCTCCTCGTAGAAGGTATGAGCTTTCAAAAATGGTAAATAGCAAAGGGACTGGAGGTAAGTAGGGATTCGGGCATTTTTAACAGGGTTTTTACGATATTGACATTTAAGTGAAATATACTAGTCACTCTGCACTTTATGCCCTTTTTTTTTTTTTTACTTCCTTGTATTTTAAAAGCTCTATAAAAAGTGAATGACTCAGAATAAATTGCATTGTGTACAAACAAATACATCCCTCTGCCGGGCGCCCACACGTGGGAGGGGTGAACCCAGGCCATCCTGAATCCCACATTCCTTCGTGGTGATGAGGTTTTCATCACCCTTTGAAGCCAAGGCAGTGAGCACAAGGAAATGGGGGTCCTGATGGACAGAAAAGGGGGCAAATCCCATAAGCTTATGTCCCATCGCACTCCTCATGGGCACGCAGGGCATGCTGCCAGCCTCCGACAGCACCAGCTTGGACCTGCCCGTCACCTAACCTTCACCCCAGTCTGTGGGGGCCGCAGGTCCTTCCTGGTTTCCAATCCTGCCAGCATTTCACATGATATCTGTGTGAACATCACAGGATCAAAACCACCCTGAACAGGGCACCATGCGATTCTGCAACAAACAATGAAAGTCTTAGATCCTGTAAAACCTAAGAGAAGATTTTAAAATCTAAGAGAAGGTTTTATTTTATTTTACTTTTTTTGGTCTTTTTTCCTTATCTAGGGCCACACACGCAGCACATGGAGGTTCCCAGGCTAGGGGTCTAACAGAAGCTGTAGCCGCAGGCCTTCGCCACAGCCACAGCAACGCAGGATCTGAGCCATGTATGCAACCTACACCACAGCTCAGGGCAACGCCGGTTCCTTAACCCACTGAGCGAGGCCAGGGATTGAACCCGCAACCTCACAGTTCTTAGTCAGATTCGTTAACCACTGAGCCATGACGGGAACTCCTGAGAGAAGATTTTAAAATCTAAGAGAAAGTAGTCTTGGTACCTGCAGTGTAAACTGGTCTCCAGCTTGCTCTTCATTTGCTAATAAAAAGACCTCGATGAAGAAAGCCAACCAATAGGAATGAGCTCTCCATTAAACCACATAGCAAAGACAGCCACTCTGCTCACATTTGAACGTTCAGACGGTTTAGGGGGAAGAGAGGCAGGTGCCGGTAGAGGGATTAGCCTCATCTGGTACCGACTGGCAGCTAAGCCCCTAGGAAAACAGCTGCGCAGAGTAAGCCAGCTCCGGAAGGCTCAGTGAAACAAAAGGGGAGCCACATCCAGAGGCGCAAGTGCACGGGTGCTCAGGTACGCGTGTGAGGCACAGCCAGGTCTGAGGCCGTCCTTCCCCAGGGACCAGAGTGTGCAGGGCCCATCAGGTCAGGACTCTGTAAGTGGACCCTGGGCACCGGCTCGGGAGCCTCCGAGCTGCAGGCGGTGGGGGGGCAGGGGGGGCAGCGGTTCTTCTCGGTGCAGCCTCGTTACACATTGTTCCAGCTCCTTCTAGGTTAAGTGCCCGCAGCAGGGGTCTCGGTGGGCCTGCCTCGAACTCCTCTGCACGGCGGTGCCCGCGCCACGAGCTGCTCCCCAGCTGCAGGTGTGGACGGAGGAGGCCCTGCGCCATCAGACTGTTCTTGTGCGTTAGCCTTCCGTGGGTAAATAAGCCTGCGAAAATTCTTCTTATACTCCATGCGACTATAAAAAAAGTCTGTTTGCATGATAAAATCCAATAAAAAATGTAGACATTTTGGACAAATTTGTGTAAAACTGAAAAGCATTAAAGACATGACAACCAGTTTGCACTAACATACCTTAAAATTTCTTTCTGTGATAAAAATAATTGAAAGCGAGGACAGGTACGTGACCCATCCAAGGCCACACAGTGGGGTCTGAGCCAGGTCTCAGGACGCGAGGCCCCTGTCACCAGCTGCTCCGTGTGTCCGCAGTGACGTGTGGACACGAGAGTGAGCCATCCGTTAGGAGGTGGGGCAGACTGCCGCTGTGCCCGAGGACGGCCGCCGTGATGGGACGCAGGGCCAGCCTCCGTCACGCGCAACCAGGAACGCTCTACGCGACACCTACAGGTGATGAGCCACGCGGCGTGAGGGTGCCGGTGACACTGGGCCACTCGGCCTTTGGAAGGCCTGGTCCTGATCCTGGCTCTGCTCCTCAGGAGCTTCATGACCTCGGACAGCGGGCCGCTTAGGTCTTCAGGGCTTCACCAGCCCCACACAACACAGGGCTCTGAACGAAAACATTCTCTTCGATGGCGCCTTCGAACGTACATAATGGTGTTTGATTAAGATAATTTAAAATAGCGCACAAATGCTAAGCAATGCACCTCACAGACAAAACGGAGTATATCATCTCCTGGCTGAAACTCCAGTCTATTTATTCATTTGCCTTTGCTTCCAATCTCCCTCTTGTGAGAAACAGAATAAAGAATTTCTGAAAAGCTGATACTCAGACTTGGCCGTCATGGCCCTAAAGAGCGAATTCGCAGTCGCAGAAGCCGGTCTTTTCTCGGACTGCAGACAGAAGGCAGAACAGGTTGCAGGCCCTGGTCCCTCGTGTGAAAGCGAATGTCAGAGGAAGGCTCTGATATTTGGTGGCGGCTCCTGCTTTCTCACGGGCCTTTCCTAAATCCACGTTTGATGAACCTGCCCAGCTCTCCACCCCGCCAGCCCCGCTGAAGCCACAAAGAGCGCGCCGCATGGAAATGTCATCCGCCAGGACTGCAATTACTGGCACCGCAGCAATCATGGGCACAAGGCAGAACGGGTCGAATTCAGGTGAGAGCGAGAACGGCAATCAAGCCTGGGGACGGAGACAAAGCCGTTTTCTTCCATTTGCCGTCAACACAACCATCAGGCCTTAATTACAAGGCGAGTGTGGGGCTGGCTGCTGAAAAAGGCTGATTATTACTCGGCTCAGCCCCCAATCAGCTCTGTATTGATGGGCTGCAAAGGGAGGGAGTCGGCCTGCCCCCATGAAAAGGAACAGGCAGAGGAGACATGCCCTGGGGAATAAAAATAACTCCAGCGGAGGGAGGCCAGTACCTGAGAGCCAGCCAAAAACAGGTTCCCGAGAGCCGGGAGGCTACCCGCTGCTCAGTCACCACACATGCACCTGCTCCAGCCTGTTATTCAGTCCCCTCATGCTCGCTCTTTATCCTCCTGGAACCCTTCTTTTCAAGCAACACCCTCCAAAGTTCCCCCCAAGCTCAAATACACTGAGTCCATTCCTTAGTTCTATTCCTAATTTTCTGTAATCAACTTGAGAGCATTCTAAAACAAGTTCCCAACTTACTCCTATTTCACATACATTTATTATTTATATTTTATTAAATATATATTTGCTTCTGTCTAAAGTATCAGAAGTTCAGTTCAAAATGTCCGCTAAAGACTGGGATCTTGACATTTAATCGCAAGCCTAATTATCTTTGAATAAAGCCTGTGCATTCAAAATACATATACTATTTACTGGTAAGAATTGAACACACATAAACTTCCTATATCAAAACACTTATACCCATGTATGAAATAAATACTAGATGTATTCCCCTCAGTATTAGTAAAACTTCACTGTCATACTGACAGCCCCCCCTCACCCACCCACCCCCGCCAAGAGCTCTCATGTTTAAAGCTCTAAAAAGGATCCACTCTTTGGTAGTGTGGTCACTTGGGGGCTGGTCCTGGCAGGTGGGGGACCCACGTGTCCAGTGCTGCAGCCTGGCCACGGAGCTCGAAGCCAAAGGATTTGCCGTGGGCAGGGGTAGCGGGCTGCCACGTTTCCTGACGGGTTTAAACGGCCGAAAGAATCAGCCCCTGCCCCCCACGTGCACAACTGGCCTCGACGTAGCAGGAAATCCCTAGTTCCTTCCAAGCCCCCTGTTCTTCTCGTCCAGACTTCCGCTCTCCTGGGATCCTCATACCTACTAGTCTGCTGCTTGCGGGGACGGGGGAGGGGACACTCAGTGGGGGGCTAACGAAACTAGAGGGAAGGGGCTTTCTCGCCAGTGAGCCGGCCACGAGCACGTCCGACTCCTGAGTGACGCCGTCCTCATAATCCATTTCCAAGGTAAGTGAAAACACAAAGGCTTGGTTCCGCCAGGATGGACATCGAACTTCCCTGGCGCCCGTGGTTACCGAAGACCAAGGATGCATCCTCTCTTCTCAGATTCCTCAGCACACCCCTAAAAGCAAGCGTGCTTACTGCTGGAAACTGCAATGAGCTAAATCTAAGCCAGCGTCGCCAGCCCCACCGCATGGTCAAGGTACGAGGGCCAGACCCTGCCCTCGCTGCTCCTCCAGTCCGCCCCCTCCTCCTCCAACCCAGCCTCTACCCTCTCCGCAAACGAAACCGGGCCTGCGTCCCTCCGCGGGGAGGTGGTGGCGCATCACAGCCTTAAGACCTGCACCCCCGTCCTGCCCACGAGAGTCCTGAGAATGGACCCGTCCTCCCCCTCCTAACTCTCAGGTCACCCGCAGAGGCCCACGGCAGCGGTGCTCAAACTGGGGCTCGGGGAGCCCCGGGGGTTCCTCGGGCCCTTGCAGGGAGTTTGTGAGCCCTTCCCCAGTGCAGCCAGATCACCTTCCTGTGCTTCAGTCAAAACAAGTCATGCCACATGTTGACTGCAGACACAGGGGAGGGCAGACATTCCTCGGGGGGTCTGCTAAATGTGAGACACTGACAGTTCTTCTTTGTCGGGGAAAATAAGGTTATTCTGCATACAATCACATTACTTATATTAACATGTAATGGGTTTTTAAATTGCAATTTAAAAATAAATAGATGTATTTTAAGAAGTCTCAGTTCCTGTTTCTAATGTGATCAGTGTAACTCTCATAAATGACGACTCTGCAGCCTCAGAACATAGAGCATGTAGAAGGGCCTCGGCTTCAAAACTCCTGAGAATCGCCCGTCCGAAGCGGCGCTTCTTCAAGCTGCTGACCACCCCCCCAGCAGTAAACTCTTTGTGCCTCGGGGCCTTTGCACGTGCTGTTTCCCCTGGGGGGGGGCGTCCACTCCCCACCTAAATGGTACCCCCTCTGGCAAAGGGCTTATGCCTCATTCTCTGTGTCGGCCCTGCAATTTCTCTTCATTGAGGACCTCAGTTTTCAATGTTCTCGACTGGTTACTGACTCTCTCTCCTCTCCCAGGGGAGCAGAGTTCGCTCAAGTCCAGACCCATCGAACTTACCCCCTGCTGTCTTCACGGTGCTCGGCACATGAGAGGCGCTCAGAGAAGAGGCGAAAAGTGAGTGCGGGGCTGAATGAACGAGGCAGCTGAGCAGAAACTGCCACGACCACGTTTGGAGGCGTCCGTGTACCACCCAAGTGTACAGCAGACTCTTTGTCTAGCGTGTTAAGTGAGGTCTGCCCTGATGACTGGAGGCTATGACGCGCCAGGCACACCACTGGGAACCCTGGGAGCTGATGGAGTGTTCTTCTTGGTGGTTCGGGCTAGATGGGGCATGAACGTGAGGGGTTCAGGTGGCTGAGTATACAGAACTGGGCCATAGAAAGGACAGAACTAGCAGGTGAGATCTGAGTTTGTCAAGCAAATGCCCTCCGCCTTTCCTTGGGATTAAGGACCCTGAGAAAACGGCGGAACCCTTGTGAAGAAGATGTGCGGTCCTTCTGCGATGCACTTTTTAATCTACCACAAAGCGTGCGCCAGCCAAGGTGCGCGTGCTTCCGGTTATCAAGCAGGTGCCTCGACCTTCTGCGGAAGAAAGGAGACTCCTGCCTCCTAGGACAGAAGCGGCGCCCGGGGCTGGGCCGGTGAGCGGCGCCCTCGTGCTGCCCCGTGGGGGTTCGGGTCAGCACCGCAGCAGCAAGCACCTGCAGAGCCAGCTGTGTGCAGAGAAACGGCAGAAGAATCAGGACCCTGTGACGAGGCAGAGAGAAAGCGCAGGGCCTTCCCTGAGCATACGCTCTGTCTCCCTCACTCCATCTCTCATCCTTTCCAGAAGAATACCCGGAAGAACTGCGATCTACACCACAGCTCACGGCAATGCCGGAGCCTTAACCCACTGAGCAAGGCCGGGGATCGAACCCACAACCTCATGGTTCCTAGTCGGATTTGTTAACCACTGAGCCATGACAGGAACTCCTGAATTGTCTTATATTCTATTGTTAATATATGTCAGAGGAAATTAATTCAGTGCAGATAGACTTGGGCTAGTAGAGCAGCCTAATCCAGAACTCAGCCTCCCACATTATGCTGTGTAGAGCGGGTGTAAGGAACAGTGAGGTAACTCATGGAGGGTTTCCAGGAGAATGACTCAAAATCCTAGCTACGGCCTCGCTTCGTTTTTCCTCACCCTTTTCTGCAGTGTTACGTCTCCATCAGGCCGCCTGGGTGCCGGCAGCAAGGCGGGTCCGTTGGGTAATTTTGCTGCAGCAGCTGCCTCTGTTTTCAGGCGTTCTTCTCAAAGGCTGAATTGCTTCTTTCTCGGGTATGTGTCACCTGAGTTCAAGCTGACTCTAGAAGAGCACAAAGCCTTGCCTGAGCGTCTTTGCGGTGGAGCCCCGAGGCGGGGCAGGGAGGTGCATGCTGCAGCCCAGGCTTAGGGCAGGTGCGGGGTGTGCCCGCAGGGGGCCCTGCCCTTGAGGAGTGGAGGGCAGCTGACCTGGGGACCCACCAGCCAAGGCTCCAGGACCTGTCAACGCTGATGTGCTTGGGAACCCCGCTACGGTCGGGTGAGACCTGCCGAGTCCACCCCCAAGCAACCCAAACGCCCGTCCTCTTCAGGAGCTCGAGTCTGTGTCTGGATTGGAAACTCGCTTTGTCTCCCTGGACTTTGAGAATGACAACAATTCCTTTACGGAAAAGACAGGATAATTAAGAACCCTGGAAATGCTTAAATGTTTGAAGACACAGTGAGATAAGGTGCCCGGGCGCCGGCCCCCGGCTGCGTGTGGTCCATCTTAACGCCACACTTCGGCCTTTTGACCTGATGAAACGGGGCGAATGCACAGAGTTTGCTCCCATACTCTCATCTGTGAAGGTGCAGAAGGCGTTATCAACCCCTTGCGGGTTTGGAATATCACCCATACACTCCGTAACCTCACCTTTGGTACTCTCTTTACAACTGACAAGTTCTACAAAAAGACAAAGGAGTGGGGCTTTAAATAAACTAGCTGGCTGTTGGTGCCACATCACACAGTCCCGGGATCCCATGAAACGGGGCAGTTGAAGCTGGTTGAATAGACAGCACCCAGACCACAAAACAATGACTCCAGAATGTGGGACGTGGTTTTAGAGACTCGTGAGTGACTCTGCCCCTCCAGGATTGCATTTGAGGTACAGGGTTTCTCAGAATACGAAGACCAAAGTTATACTTTATATCATGACAAAGTAAAAGATCTGAGTGCCATCTATGCAGAAAATTATTTCTAATAAAAATGTATTTTTGGTTCTCTGAACCATTATATGGATTTTAGTTGCTTTTTGCTATTTTATTTATTCATATATTTTCTCCAGTGATCTGTAAGATCAATCACTTAATGATGCACCTTGTTGTTATTAGTCATGTTTTGTTTTCCTTTAGAACGCCCTGGAAATTTTTTGATTCCAAGAGCTTTTGCATCATTTTGAAAACGAACTTTATAGCTGTCTTTCTTTATAATGTTACACACGGAGGGGGGGGTGATAAAGAACCACCCAGGGATCTTTCTGCTGGAACATCCGGCCACGGCTGCGGTGACTACTGCCAGTTGGTACCTGCCTGCTCACCTGGTCAGGAAAGGGACGGAGGAGTGCACCTGTGCTCTTGGAGGCTGGCACCTGCCTGGCTGCGACACAGGTGTCCTTGCTGGCTGCAAAGGGGTCTCGCAGTCTCATCAGAACCCCCCATTCACTCTGCACCAACAACTCTGAGAACCAGAGTTTTAAAAAGGGATATGGGCACATGGCCACATAAAGTATTATTAGTGTCACCTCCTTATGAGATGCCCGCTTACTTAGAGAACGCTGGAATATAGTGCTGGAAATGATCTTGGAACTGTCTAATCCACGGGATAGTCTTCAAGTCTAACATAAGCACTCAAGGTGGCTGAAGAAAGGAGTGGTTCTGACTTCGGAGGCGGCAGGAAACCTTGTTTCGGAGCAATTCCCTTGTGGACAGCCACTGGGAAGACTAGGCCCTGCTCACGTCGCCTGTCGGAGGCGCCGGAGGGGGACCGCGACATGCAGCCACGACTCCAGGCTGAGACCAGAGAGACCAGCCGAGACTCAGCACCGTCTGTCTAGCCTGAGGGGTTTATCAGTACCCAGGCCACTCCCGAGGATCTGAGTACCAAATGAGAGCCGGACAGTATTGCACGATGGGGGGTCTAGGGTCAGAGTTCACAGCCCACTGAGGCGGAGGTCCCAGCACGTGCCCCAGACTTTCGGTTAACCCTCAGCTTCCTTCCCAGGGTGGGCTGGAAACAGCCCTGTCCTCCTGGGTATTGAAGACCAGTTCTGAACCACCCCAATTCCTAATTTTATTGAAGTGATTTTCCCTCTTCTAGATGCTCGAAGGCAGCAAAACAGTTTTCGAAGTAAGAGAATCTTACATACAGCCTTAATTTACAGCTACAATTTTATCTTCACTCCACTTGTCTGTAATGCAAACAAAACAGGACAGGGCACAGAAAAGGTAGATCTGATTATAATCCAGGAAACAACAACAAACAATAGAAACAGATGAAGTGGAACTGTTTGATAAGAAGTTAAATTAGTTTTGATGAAGATGCCTAAGGGAATTTAACACAGTGCTGGACGTCGGGAACTAAATTAAAATTATTTTAAAAGACAAATGGAAATTTCAGAATTAAAACTATAAAAACTGAAATTAGGGACTCGATTTTTGCAGAATATGCCTGGATGAAGAGATAATCACTGAAATGAACAGTAGGTCATAACATAACATCATAATTAGTGTACAGAGACAAAATATCGTAAAGTTAATAAAACAATGTTTTAAAAGTTAAGGCTAAGACTATTCCAAAGCGATGAAAGACATCAAGCCACAAATTATGGGATAACACAGAAACTAGGTCGGTGTAAACCAGACGAATTTAAAGCATTCATGGGGTCACTGAGTTTTCGGAAAGTGGTTAAACTATAACTGACAGCCCTTTTGAACAGGTCAGGAAACCTACTGAAATTTCAGAGTAACTAGTAAAGAGCAGAAAGAGAAAGTATAGCTAACAAGGCAACAGAGGTAAAACGGGAAAGCATAAAATACTAAATCCGAATCCATACGAGAAGAAAGCCGTGAAAGCAGCGGAAAGAAAATAGAAGAGCAGTAACTTAGAGAATGCCACCCAATAAGAGTTACATACACTGAGGTGTAAAATGCTAAACTGTGTTCACACCCAAAACCCAGCTGCGTGCTTTCAAGGGCCCCGCCCTCGTCACACAGGCGCGGGTGGCCTGAAGCAGAGGGCCTGCAGAAACGCGTGCGGCGCGAATGCCCACGAGCACAGCCTCCCAAGATTTTTAAGGAACACGTGGACGCCCGGTGCGGACTCCAGCTGCCCTGGTTTAGGAACCTTGGCCGGGGCGGCCGTATCTGTGTTATTAAAACGTGGGTGGTGAGTCTGACAAACAGTTATGCTGAGACGTGGTGATCTGTTCCGACTTGTTTATCTTACTGAGGAGGAAACCGAGGCCAGCAGGGAAAACAACTCAAAATCCTTTCAACTGTTATCTATCAATATTTTAAGGCCGGATGCTATGAGCGAAATGATGAATAAAATATGTTTCCTTAGTGATCGTCAACAAAAAGTTTGTGTGTGTGTGTGTGTGTAGAAATAACTGTACGACTAGACAGAAAAGGAAAGGGCCCGCCGAGGGGAGTGGCCGAGGGGAAGGTTCCGTGGGTCTCCGAGAGGAAGGGGTGAGCGGATGGAGGCAGAGGAGAAGCAGGCGGGGCTGTAGCCCCTAGATCCTGGCACGCAGTGTCCTCAACCAGGAAGCAGACCGAGCGCCGGCCTCTCATAAAATCTTCATCCTTTGCTTTGAAAAGCAAATACGCTTTTTCCTTTGAGATACTCTGAAATCCCACTTTCTCCTGGTAGCTGAGCTTTCAGCAAAACTGTGCCTGAAAGCAGTTTGCAGGGCGGAGACGCCCCAACGCCGCTTGCTCCCCGGCGAGGCCGTGGCGGCTGCGGGGGGCGAGCCGCGCAGCTTGGGGAGCACCCCCAGGGCGCCGCCCGTCACCTGCTCCCCCGCCGGCCCCAGGAGGAGGGCAGGACCCCTCCCCAGCCGGCGACTCACACGACCTGAGTGAGAAGCACACCTGGCAGTGGCAAGCGGCTGGCGCGGCAGCTGTGCTGGGCAGTCCGCCTCCTGTTATTAGACTCGCCCGCACTCCCGACTCGGTTCCATTTACCCTGCTCTCTTCTCTGACCCGCCTGCCCTCCTCTCTCCGAAGCGCTGACTCCTTGCTCCCCGGGAGGTGCCCGCTAAAGCACGTCACCCACGTGTCAAGTCTGCAGCGGCACCGGGGCAGGGAAGTCGCACACGCTGGCGGCTGTGCGGCCCTCGGAGGGGCGGGCGCTCTAAAAATAAAGCAAAGCCCGCGTTCCCGTTTCCACCCACGGTGTCAGCGTGCTGACTCCCCAAGTGAAGGCGGCGCAGGCGCCCCCCTCCCCAGGGCCTGCTTCGTGTGGGCGGCGCCCCGAATTCCGGTTGGGCCCCACGGTTCACCCAGTGCCTCTCCAGAAAATGTCACTTCACGGCCCCCGGGGCGCCCGGAGGAGCTGGCAGTTTCCAGCACCAGCTTGTGCGGCGGTGCAGAGCGGCCGCGAGGCCGCCCCTCGCCGGATCGGCTTCCTCCTGCCTCCGAGACACACCGGCACGATTCGGCGGCTAAAACTAAAACAGCTGATCATCTCGCCTTGTTATCGTGCAGTCTAGAGCCCAGAGTCCTAAACACCAAGCCCTGAAACTGGGACCGCATTCCTCATCAGGTCTCCAGGGGTCCACCTGCTTCTTTTTTCCGGCCTCTCGAGGTGCCGACAGCCCTGGGCTGCGGGTCCCTGCCTCACAGCGCCCCTGCCTCTGCTTCCATCAGCTGTCTCCTTCTGCCTCCCTCTTCCCAGAGCCCCTGGGATCGCACCGGGTCCGTCCCACAAGCCACCTCAAGGTCTTCAGCTGAATCCTAGTGCAAAGGCCCGTGTGTCGCCAGCGGTGCTGGGGGTCGGGACACAGCCACCTTTGGGTGCCCTTCTCTCCCTCCGTGGCTCCGTGTGCACATATATGTACGTAAAGGGGGCGTCCGCGGGGAGGGAGGCGGTCCCGGGCCTGTCTGCCTAGGGCAGGTGCCCTCCCGCGCCGAGCCCTGCGGGAAAGGCCTCGCGGCCGGCATCGGCGGTCCCGCGGCCCCCAGCTCCTGCCTGTGCTGGTGAAAGCCCCCCTCGGTGCGATCCACCCAAAACCAGCGTGTTCTGGAGAAGCAAACAGAGTGCGCTATTTCGTCAGTGGGATTCCACGGGTTGAGTCCTGTGCACAAGCACCCTGACCCTCTGTGAGCGCCCTGAAGTAAGCTGGCTCTGCTGTCATTCCAGTTACTGAGGCAGAAAAAATAGAAACTCTGAAAAGACCCAAGTTTGAAACAAAGAAGGTGTGTGGGTGAAGTGCGTGGTTGTCCCGGCCCCTGGGATCACGGGGCGCAGAGGCAGCTGCCGGAGGCTCTCTCCGGGGTCATGTGTCAGCACTCGGCCAATGGCTCAAGGTCAGGCTGATACTAAATCTGCAGTCCTCATGTCCAGCTCATTTTTCCAACTCAAATATGATCTAACCTATCATTTAGCAATCTTCTATTTTTGCCATTAATGGTTAGCTTTTTTAAAAACTTTAAGCAAGTTTAACCTTTTTAGTGGTATGTTAAGCTAAGGTCCTTTCTCTGTAGTTTATCACTAATGACAAATTAACTTTTAGGTTTCGAAAATTCTTAAACCTTCCAAAAGCACTCCTTGCGTCCCTGTATTTAATGGCATTTAG
Organism: Catagonus wagneri; assembly: GCA_004024745.2. Lineage (NCBI taxonomy): Eukaryota > Metazoa > Chordata > Mammalia > Artiodactyla > Tayassuidae > Catagonus > Catagonus wagneri. The sequence continues at coordinate 260,037 of PVHT021183517.1, forward strand.
TCATTACTTCAAAAGCAAGAAACAGAGCTTCTTATTGGAAGCTAACGGCTAAAAGTAAACATTAGTATAAGCTAAAACACTGAAAAAAGTCGTTACACATCATAATTGTTCTTGTTTTAAAATTGTATTTTATTCATTGTTCATGTAAAAGGAAGGCAAATCTTAACCTATGTCTTTTTTGATACAAGTGAAACTCGGCTTATTAATGTTCCCTTAATTCTGTCATGTCTGTTCCTCACTCAAAAAAGGGGAGAAAGACCGTGAATGATGCATTTACTAATGCGCATGACACGTGCAAGGCGGAATCCAAACTGAATGATACTCGTTTTCGGATTTCTAGAGTGTGTGCTCCAGGCGTTAGCTCCCTCTGTCCCCTGCCACCAACACCCTTCACTCAGGGATTGACTCGCCCCACCGGACAATGGCAAGTGCAGGGTGGCAGCCCAGACTGCCAGCGGTTCGCAGCCAGCAGTCCGCTCTCCTCGCTGCTGCAGCTTTCTTTCTAGAGCACGTTCCTAGTCGTGTCCCCCCATCCTGCTCCTCTTCACCTGAGGTCGAGCCCACAGCCCCCGGACGGTCAGCCAAGCCTCTGGTTCTCACCCGTGCTTTCGGCACCACCACCTCCTCTCCACCAGCGTTTCACTTTCCGGCAATGTCAGCACCCCTGAGTCCCCAGGAGACTCAGCTGTGCCCTGTCTTCACGTATGTGAACATCTGTCTTCTCCATTTCCTTAATTTTTTTTTAATTTTTCCTTTTTAGGGCTACACCTGCAGTATTTGGAAGTTCCTGAGCTAAGGGTTGAATCAAAGCTGCAGCTGTCATTCTACGCCACAGTCACAGCAACGTAGGATCCAAGATTCATCTGAAACCTACACCAGAGCTTACAACAACGCCAGATCCTTAACCCATCGACCAAGGCCAGGGATCGAACCTGCGTCCTCATGGATACTAGTCGGGTTCTTAACCTGCTGAATCACAACAGGAATGCCTCCATTTACCTTCTTCTTGTTTTTTCCTAAAGAAGTTGTAGCCATCTTCCAAAATCCAGCCCCTCTGGGAGTTCTTTCGCTAAGACTTGGAGAGAAAATGTGAGTGTTTCTTGGTCCACACTTCACTCCATCTTCACTGCATGGAATTTATTTACCTGTCTGTCTCCCTCTCTGGGGTTTGAGCAACTAAGGAGCAGGACTTGCATCTCTCTGGTCTTTCTGTCTCATCAGCAAATACAGTGTCTGCAATGTTGCAGAGACTCAAAAACTAGATTAAAACGAGGCAACACAGTAAGCGAAAGAGCAGGAAATTGCTTGATTCTTCCTTCAATACAGCAGACACGCAGTGCTGCCTCTCTGAAGTCCGCCCCTCACAGAGCTGCTAGAATGAGTACACAGTTGGTGCTCATTATTGGTGACTCCATATCCTTGAGTTTGCCTGCTTGCTAAAGTTTACTTGCAGCCTCAGGTTCAATACTCACCGCGCTCTGTAAGTCTTTCATGGGCGTGAGCGTGCAGTGCAAAGTCTGACTCACTCGAAGTTCACGGCCCCAGCGGGTTGACTAAGCAAAGCCGGGGTCTTGTTCCGGCCTTCGTGATACAGATCAACGTCCTTTTTGTGGTCTACTTACTTTCCGCGTTATTGTGTTTTCTGATGATGCTTCTCTTTTTAAAATGGCCCCAAACACAGGCCGCAGTGCTGTCTGGTGTCCTGAGTGTAAGGAGGCTGAGATGTGTCTTAGGGGACAGAGAAGCTGCATTCAGAATAGAGTTACATGCCACTGGCCGTGAGTTCAATGTTAATGAATCAATTGCATGCATGAAATAAGGGCTCTTTAAACAGAAACACACATGCAAAACAAGGTTACGTAGTGATGGATTGACGAAAATGTGACCAGAAGCTGGCGGGAACCTAACCCCGTATTTCCCTTAGGCACAGTGGTTCAGGATTTGCTAAGGAAGTATTCACAGTAACTTTATAGACATAACAGCTACAAATAACGGGAATTAGCTGTTTTATGATATTCCTATATATATACATATATATATATAAACGTGAGCGTTATATATACAAGACAAATAAAATGGGGTCCTTTCCTGCTTAAAATCTGATCTGTTTGTGGGAAGGAGAGTTCATGGTTCCTTTCTGGCCTTTCTTTGTTGCCGTCAGGGAGAGAGGCGTCTTGAACTGCTATGCCAGCTTGGCCGCCCGAGCCTGGGCCAGGCGCGCCCTTGGTTAATCCTGTTGAGTACGATGTCTACACCTGCCCGGAGCACAAGGCCAAGCGGCCAGTTCCGACGCGGAGCTCTGTTCTCCGGGGCAGAACAGGGCGTGGCCTGGCCTGTTCCGTTGGGCGCTGAGCCTGGAGCGGTAGAAAGCCACCTCTACGAAGAGTCGTTGACAGTGACAGAGACCCTCCAATGAGGCCGTTTTTGGAGCTGGGCTCTCTCGGGGCCTGGTAAAGGCTGCGGGCCTCCCCACGGACGGTGTACAGACCCGCACAACTCTACACACACTTTCTGAAGGACCGGGAACGGCCCGAAGCCCACCGTTTCCCTTAGAAAATACCCGAGTCCCAGACAAGGAGCCACAGTGACCCAGGGGAAGGTGGGGGCAGTGAGGCCCCCGCTCGCCCAGCCCCCCCCATTAGGGTTTAGCTGTGTCATTGTCCGCGTGCACACGGGACCCCGGGTGTCACACGTGCGGGGCAGGCACAGACATGTCACCAACCCAGACTGCCCCTCCTCCGTCTGCCACCATCTCGGAGGAGGGGCGTGTGGTCAGGGGCAGCCAAGCGACTGGGGTCTGAATGAATGGAGCTCTCGCTGTAACTGTGAGCCCAGCCTCCCCTCTCTCTCTCTAATTACAGCTGATCTGCAGTGTTGCGCCGGTCTCCGCCGTACGGCAGAGGGACCCGGTCACCCTCATATATGCACCCCTTTCTCACACTGTCTTCCAGCTTCCTCTCCTGACGCAACGCGGTGACGACGCTGGGTCTGCAGAACCGCGGCGAGGATCCCCAGCCCGCAGGCGTGGACAGTGCGCCTCAGTCCAGGCATCACCAGCCGGGCCCGCAGGCCTGTCCCGCTGCCAGGGCCCCCACGGGGGTGGGTGCTGTGCCACGTCATCCTGTCTAAACTGCACAGACCAGGCATCCTTCCAGCAAAAGAAATTCAAACAGTGAATGACTCTCGGTCTCTCACACACAGCCATACCCCGCGCATAATAATAACCGTGGGACACGCGCAATAATAAAAATAAAAAATAAATGTAAAACGCTTGGAGTTCCTGTTGCGGTTCAGTGGGTTCGAATCTGACTCATATCCATGAGGATGAAGGTTCGATCCCTGGCCTCGCTCAGTGGGTTAAGGATGGGGAGTTGCCTTGAGCTGCTGTGTAGGCTGCAGACGAGGCTTGGATCCTGCGTTGCTGTGACTGTGGCATGTAGGCTGGCAGCTGCAGCTCCAATTCTACCTCTGGGAACTTCCATATGCCGCAGGTGCAGCCCTAAGAGGCAAAAAGACAATAAATAAATAAAATGCTTACTATATCTATAAACAGTACAGTTTTTTCTGAAGTATATTAAGAATGTTTTTAAATGTCGAAATATCTTTAAATATGACTTATTTTTTTAAATCTTGCCTATTTCTTAGTTCAGTTTTGATAACTGAAAAGGTACAACATGAAGAAGCATTCCTTTAAAATGCAAGAAGAGTAACTTCTATATTGGCTACTGTGACTAAACCATGATACCTACGTCTCAATTATTTCTACGGGTTATACTGAAATTTTTTATTAAAATTCAACTAGTTAATTTCTGTTGATCCCAAATGGCATTAAGTTGCTCTTGCAAACCAATCAGAAGGTGTTTTATATATATTTTTTAAATGAGTGGATTCAAGACCACTGAAATGATTTGACGGTTTTCAAAAATTCCTTAAGAATTTTTGTTTGCAAATTTTTAAAGTGGGTAAATCTGAGAATTTTTAATAAATTTCACATCTTTTATAGCAAAAATGTTAAAATCACCTAACAGTGACAGCACTCCTAAACATCCATTTTCAAATGCTCTCTCCATAGTACAAGTTCAAAGAGATTCTCACTAATTGTTAAGACATCTTTATTTTCAAGCAAGCTTAAATGTATTTTTCCAAAAATGTCTGCAAGTACCATACTTATTTAGCCACTGTCCTCATGCATAAATAACAAATTTGGAGCACGTGTCCTTTAACAAAATAGCAGTTTAGCTCACCTTTAAGGCTCACATTAAGAACCTGGCTATAAAATGAGCAGACATCTTTGTGGTACAGGCAATTTTCACACTTGAATTCCGTTTCATGACAAAGTGCTCCGAAATACTGCAACACAGTTTATAAATCCACTTAGCGAGATCCTCATAAACTGCACTGTGGAGCAAAATGCCAAAAGCCCACGGAAGCCTGAGGTTCCCAGATCGAAGCCCCGCATTTCACTCTCCTCAGGTCTCCGCAGAGCCTCATGCCTAATGCGCTGACCTCTGGTAGTGCTGTGACGCCCGAGGTCCGCAAAAATGAAGTGTCTGTGCCCATCCAGGGGAACCTAATGGAGTTATTAATTTTGTTTTAAGGCCGCATGGGCAGGATATGGAGGTTCCCAGGCTAGGGGTAGAATCGAAGCTGCAGCTGCCAGCCTACACCACAGCCACAGCAATGCAGGATCCAAGCCACATCTGTGACCTACACCACAGCTCATGGCAATGCTAGATCCTTAACCCACTGAGCGAGGCCAGGGATCGAACCTACATCCCCATGGATACCAGTCAGATTTGTTTCTGCTGAGCCACGATGGGAACGCCTCTCAAATATCTTTCTTATACCCCAGTACCTTGTGAATCCTCTGAAATCAGGCATTCTGCTTTGAACACTGATTCTTAGATTCCCACACTGGTGTTCGAACCCCCCAAGGTGACTTACTCTGCAAGCGAGGAGGTGCTTAGCATTCAGGAAGATTCGCTAGCGCCTAGGTGAGACCCGCTGTTTCTTAAGTATAGACAAAGAGCATGGTGGATAAACCAACAAATTATATATATACTTATATGTATATAAAATATTATACATACAACAATAACACATATATATTTTCTTTATAAAATTTAGTGCACACATATACACTTTAATTTTAATTTTCATAATTGCTCTGTTGCCTGGAAAGTATTTATGTTGCAGGGAGGGAATTTGCATTAATTAGTAATATCGTTTTTGGATAAATCAGATATTTACCGTTTTCCTCCTCATTTTTTATTTCCCCATCATCTATAATTAGTCTTAACAGCTAAAATTTCTCTAGAATCACGCCCCATATTCTCTAGCTTTGGGCATTGCCACACACAAGTCAACAAATACTGACACAGAAAGATCTTGACATTTTCCACCAAAGCGCTGACGTCGCTCTCTTGCCCCAAGGCTCACGTCCCCGTCCTCCATTCTGGACCTTGACGAAGGCACCTGCGCTCCTCGGGAGGCCCAGGCTGAGGGCCACGCAGAGCTCCCAGCTGGGCTCTCCCGTCGCCCTGCCCTGAGGGTCAAGGTAGGCTGATCATCCCCTTTCTGGGAGCGAAAAAGGGAAACGCACAGAGGAGAGCACAGAACAGGACAGTGGGCTGTGTCCTCCTATCTCCTGGAGACTTGGGGACAGAAGAACAGAAACACGGATTAAGAAAAGGGGGAGTGTCGTTCCCAGTAAAGAGGGGGAACCACCACCGAACCTGCGTTCTCACGGGAAACCACCGAGCACAGAGAGGACACGGGCAGATCACGTGAAGCAGGGCTCTCCAGACACCAGACAGAAGGGAGCAGCCTCTGGGCGACGGGAACCAGAGGCACAGCCCGCCTGCCCGGAGAGGGTTTCCAGGGCGGGCTGCAGAGGGAGGGACCCAGGAGCGCCCAGGGGCCCTGAGTCGAGGAGACAGAGCTGCGCGTCCGGGGCCACCAGGAAAGTCTGAGTCGTCAGGACGGAGCGCTGGAGGGAAGCGGGCCCACAAGGGAGCCCCGAGGGGGCAGAGGGGGCCCCAGGCACGGAGCACGCTCACTAGGGTGACGACGGGCAAGTCTGAGGAACCTCCTTGGCCAGCGGACAAACCACTTGAAAACACTTGCACAACAGCGGCAGCACCCTTAGGGCAGGGATGACACCCGCCGCCAGCCAGGGTGTCAGACTTCGTGACCCGCAGGCGTAGGGCCGAGTTCAGGAAAACGTTGACACAATAGCAAGGAGTAACCGGTTATGGACTGAATATCGCTCCGATGCTGCCTGGCAAATCTGAAGAGCTAGACTGGATCAAACAGTAACTTAACCGCTCCCAAGAGCCAAGTTCAAAAATATTTCTAGGAATGAAATGTATCTGGTGCTGAAGAAGGCACCATTCACAGCATCCAGGAAAGGGGAAGAACTGAGTGAAGTCAAATTATTGCAGAGCACAGATGCTAGAACTATCAGACAAGCACAGTAAACAATAATTGCAACTGTGTTCCATATAATCAAAAAGTTAAATGGAGACAGAACTAAAAAAATTTCTTCTGCAAATGAAAGCTGTCAGAGGTGAACAAAGCACAGGGTGGGATACATGATGGATCAGACCTCGAAGTGCGAGGAAGTGGCAGTGGAAGCTATCCAAAGTGAGACCCGCAGAGAAAAAAGCATTTAAAGACATAAACAAAACACTTCGGGTGGCCCAAGACACACGGAACTGGAATAACTAAAGGAAAGGAGACAAGGGACCAAAAAATATGAAGTTAATGGCTTAACATTGTCCAAATCCGATGACATGTTCAAACCCAAGTTCTAGAGTTAATTACCCGGGGAAAAGATCTTTCAGAAATGAAGGTAAAGGCTTCTTCAGACATACAAAAGCTAAAATATACATGTCTGTCTGTCTGTCTGTCTGTCTATCCACCATCTATCATAATTTTCTCATTGTTTAAATCTCTTTAAAAATAAATGACGGTGTCAGACTTGGGCTGCCACCAGCCATTCTCAAAGCAGTGTCTGCTGGCAGCTGGTAGCGGCAACCTTATAGGTCAAAGTATCCTCTTGCAACTATTCAATGTTTAGACAATGAAATTGCTTTAGGTCAGATAGTACCAGAAAAGGAGATACATGTGTAAGGGCCAGTGGCTCCTGTTACACACATGCTCATGCTACAACAGAAGTTATAACCCACTGAGGTCGGATTTACAACTGGCTGCGGCAGGTCACCCGGAGAGCCAGTTCCAGACGGGGCTTCTGGCTAATTCACCTGAAACTCTCAGGGAATGAACGAGATCTATTTTGTCACAGTTCCTGTTGACACTCCTCCTTCTAACTGGGTCTGCTGCACCCAAAAGTCTTGCAGGGGACTGAGATCTTAATCATACGAGACCTGGGTCCAGGACTTGGAACTCAGGAAGATTTCTCTCTTGGTGTCCATTCCCCCAACTGAGGCGGGAAGTTCCCTAAAAGACTTGTGAAGAGATAAAACAGAAGCAGAGATTTAAAACCAGTCCCCCTAAAACCGAGTTCCTCTGCCTAGTTTATGATTAATGTCTCTATTCAAAATGATTATTCCCTTTCTTGTCCGACACCTGCTCTCTTCCAGATGGAGGAGCATCGAAGAGAAGAGGGGACTGAAACCGCGCAGGACCCTGTGGGGCTTCCGGGCACAAGCCTTCCTGGGCCTCCCATCACTTATTTTTAGGGAATAGGCCTCAGACTCCACAACCTTCCCTGAGCTCCAAAGGGCAGGGGTGTTAATCAGGGAGCAGAGGGGAGGCAGAGACCCCGAGGAGCAGCCCAGAAACAATTCTGCAGCCCTGGGGCAGGTCCTGGTCCTTCCTCAGGGAACATACGTGACCAGGTCTTGAGTTCTTCCGTAGATCTAAACTCTCAACAAATGAAAACCAGAGAGGGGGGACCCCAGAACCAGCTCTGAGGCCACTAAACAGCATCTCTGAAGAATAACGAAGGCTTGCATCTACCCAGTTTCTTGTCTCGGGCCCCATTTTCCGCTCCCACACTATGAAACCACCTGCTATTCACTCCCAAAGGTGGGCACGGTCTTCAGGGCACTAGCCTGAGGTGCTTCCTTGGCCTGGGAAAGCAATAAAATATATTTTTTTTTCTCCTTCATACGCCTCCCTCCCCCCGTAAATAAAATAAGTGACAGTTGAAACAAAAATAATAATGTCGTGGGTAATTTATAAAACATGCAAAACTAATATTTGTGATAACAGCACCAGGTCAAATGGGATATGACGCCAGTGACTATCTTACTCCTGAATTCCGTGTGAGGCAGTTTAGGGCGACTGGGTGGTGATGACAAAAAGATACAATGTATTTAACAAACCCAAAGTCAACTAATATAACAGCTATGACAAAATATTTACAGCTAAAAAGTCAAAAGAAGGAAATGAAACAGAATTATAGCTAAATACACAATCCAAACAAGGCAAAAATTAGGACAAAGGGAACAAAGAACAGATGGAATAAATAGAAAAGATACAAGATGATATAGATTTAGATCTAACTACATTAATAATCACATGAAATCTAAACAGACTAAAGACTAAAACGAAAAAGCAGAAGCTGCTGAATCAGACTAAAAAAGTAAGACCCAAATGTATGCTATCTACAGAAACACACTTTACATATAAAAACAAAAATAGGGTAAAATAAAAGGATGAAAATTATCTACCATGTTAAGGCTAGTGAGAAAAAAGCGGGAGTGACTATATTCATAACAGGCAAAGCAGGTTTTGAGTCAAGGAATATTACCAGGACTGAAGAAGCTCCCTTCACAGTGATATAGTAGTAAACAGACAACAGTCTTAAACATGTGAGCTTTGCAATACATGAAGCAAAAACTGAAAGTTCTGCAACGGTAAGTAGACAAATCCACAATTACTTCAACACTCTCTTCTTGATGGTAGAACAAGTGAGAGCAAACTGGTAAGGACGGCGTCCTGAGCGGCACCACCGACCAGCTGGGCATGACCGACTTTTACTGCACAATCCATCCAACAGGAGAATATGTTTTTTTTTTTTGAAATGCACACTGAACATTTACAAGGTAAACAAATTCTGGGTCATAAAACAACTTAGAGAGTTAAAAGACGTTAAAAAATTCAAGTCACACTGAGTACATTCTCTGACCACAAGCAGAAGTCAACAATAGAAAGTTATTTGTGAAAGCCACAAATATTTGGAAATTAAATAAGGGGTCAAAGATGAAATAAAAAGGGAAATTTGAAAATATTTGGAACTGGATGAAAAAGGAAAAACATGTCCCACAAAACATCGATCTGGGGTTGTCACCAAAGCAGCACCTGGGAGGAGTCAGCGACAGTGAGTTCGTGTGTCAGCGAAGAATACAGATTAATAACCAGCCTCCCCCACGCACCTGGGAACAGAGGAGCAAACGAAACACAGCATTAGTGGAAGAAAGGAAATTTTACAGACTGGAGCGGAAATCAAGGAGATAGGGATGAGGATTTCAACAGAGAAAAATAAATAAAATCAAAGCTTATTCTTTGAGAGATTAATAAAACTGATAAACCCTCGATGAGGCTTAGAGAGAGAGAGAGCTATGAAGGAGAGAGGGAGAAATGAAAGAGAGAGTGGGGCGGGGAGATAATTATGACTTCGGATAGGGGAGGGTCAAAGCGAAGTTCACACCGACCAAAACATAGTAAAGGAATATCACGGACAATCTTGGCCAATAAATTCAACAACTTGGATGAAGTGGAAAATTTCCCTGAAAGACACAAATACTAAGTTCATTCAATAAGATATAGAGATCTCTAATAGCCCCCACATACATAGAAATTTATAATTACATGAAATTTAAATAGTTTAAAAAAACCTTCCTAGTCTTTCTCATGCAGTAGTAGAGTCGCTCCAGATGTTTCCTGAAGGACTGGGGGCTAAGCCAGACCCTCCACACGGAGGGCGGCTGTCATAGGCTGGGTTTGCCGATCCCTTGGGCCTCCTTGACAGTAAATTATTTATCAGCCTGAGCTGCTGACTTTCTCTAGCTGACTTATCATAAGGACTGGCACCATAAATCTGATTTGGGTGGGGAGAAAGTCTGTTCGGATCTTGTAATGGGCACAGAAGGCATATGAGGTCCCTGTTTGGGGACTGGCCTATCCCATAGCCATTGTGTGCAGCCACGGCCAGGGAGGAAGTAACAGGATGGGAAGCAAAATACTACTGCTGGGTAACGAGGTGGGGAGAGGGGGAGGGAGGGGGAGGGGGAGGGGGGAGGAGGCAAAGACCAGATTTCTCCCGCAGGGTAGGCGGCTGGCCTACACCTCTGCTGCCCTGAGACAGGAACTCCGTCTCCGCAAGTGTCTGGCCTGCAACCCGCTCTCCTTCTTTAGCTAAAATGCGGTAAGATCGTATCTGATCAAGCGAGCCGAGGACCCACAGAAAAATTCCAACAGAGAACTAAACGATGGATCAAAGGCGGGCTTCCAAGCTGGCCAAAGTCAGCCAGTTAACCTGGTGCTGTCCTCTCTCATTTCACCTTGTCAGTCGTATATGGTTTTTTTCTAAACTTTCTCAGACAGAACCGTGCTTTCTTCCCTTGTACCTTAAGAGCTACTGAATTTGGGGCTATTGAAACACACGTGCATGCAGATGCATATAATGCGTCCTTTTATATAATATCTTATATAAAATTTAAAAGTTTATATTTATTCTCATATAATATTTTATATAAAATATAGGATACACCAGATTATAATGCCTTTTAGTGCATCAAAACTCAGGGAGAGGGGCGGACTGGGAGTTTGGGGTTAACAGATGCAAACCTCTGCTTTAGAACAGAGAGACCGTGCGGTCCTGCTGTGCAGCACAGGGAACTATATCCAGCCTCCTGGGACAGGCCGTGATGGGAAATAATACAAAAAGAAGAATGCATGTATCTGCATGACTGAGTTGCTTTGCTGTACGGCAGAAATTGACACAACACTGTAAATCAACTATACTTTAATAAAAAAAAAACTCAGAGTTTAGTATCTTTTTAGACACGTTTCTATATCCTATTCTTCCCAGTTGATGGATTTATGAACATCTGCAGGAGTTAAGGATTGTATACAGATGTTGGTAAAGCGCAGAGCAGGAGGCGACCTAGAGTTTCTCAGCTCATGAAGGTCACCTCAGAGAGGAGCCAGGCGGCTCTGGACCAGACCAGGGACACGCTCGGCTTCTGTTCACGTTCTCCCACCTCCCTGAGAGGAAGGATCTCACATTCCAGGCTACCTGCTTATACCTTTCAATAAAACGAAGCTTTTCACACCAGGTCCTCAATGATGCAACGGCAAGAGAGTGTGAAAACTCAGCTCCTCCGCTAAGATAATTCTCACAACTGACCACTAAAATGATACTGGAAACTATCATTACAGAACAGGCAGATTTAAAAGACAAAGCACCCTAATGAGATGCAAAGCGCAGAGCTGCGTCTTGCTCCCTGTGGCCTGCAAAGTGTGGACCCACGCCCTGTCTTCTGTAAACGGCCCCCTCCGCCCGCCCTGCAAGCAAGCGAGCACGCATGCGCATGAACGCGGTGGGCGTGGCCTCATCACCTGCCTTCGAAGCACCTGAGAGGGTGAGCTGCCTGGACCACCTCTGAGACCTGGAGCCGGGTCAACCCCTTTCCAGATCAAGACAACCAAAACCAGCAAGGGACGGAAGTGTCAGAACAGAGCGTGGAACCAGCCAAGTACCAGCCCCTCCGCATGCTTTCTTACAAATAAAGGTCTCATGTTTGGGGGGAAAGTCCTCCTACTAAACGCATTTGAAAAAAGCAGTTGAAGTGCACTCACTTATTTCAGAGTTGAATGGGGCACAAACGAAGTCAGATTCATAAACTTCTACAGCCCTTCTACAAAAAGTACCCAGCTTTTTGTGGTTTTAAAAACTAAAATCTAAAACTAATCGAATGGTTCCACAGTGACATGTGGCATTAGCCATTTCTAAAAACAGCTGATCGTGAGAGCGCAAGGAAATTTTAATTTTTAAATTATTTCCTCCACATGTTCAACCATTTGCTTTCATGTATTTTTATAAGACTTCATAGGCCATATTCTGTCTTTTACAAGATTAGACTAGATATATAGATAACTGGCTTACAGATAACTATAAGTTCAAGGTCCAAAAGTCTATTTTGCACTTAGCTTTCAGATGGGAAAGATACCTACCCAGCATGTTTTGTGTCTTTAAAAAAAACATTATTAAAGGGTAGTTGATTCATACTTTGCTTATTTTTCATTTTGGAATGTTTTCAGGTTTTTTCTAAAAGTAAAAAAAGAGGGGGGAGGGGAGAGGGAGTTTTAAGCAAAAGCCTTGCAAACACAGGAGGGCTCCATGTGAAAATGAGCTCACAGTGGAAACTACCAGCTACTCCAAGTGGGTCGATGACAGAAGACACAGAACGGCTCAGACTCACTGATAAGGTTGCGGGTGCCATGACAGCAGCAGACGTGTTGCCTGGAGGTAGAGGTGAAGTGTGTCTGCTGTGCGACGCTCTTGTAAGGTGACTCTGGAGACGGCCCATCTCAACGCACATCGGGAAGGAAAGACAAGGAACGGAGATGAGTCGTTCGGGGAACAAGCGGGGTGCGGTCGCAGGTGGAGGACCAATGAACTGGGTCTTCCGCCTCCATGCGAGGAAACATCCCATGGGAAGGTACACACGTGCACAGGTGCACACACAAGGTACGCCACGTGCACATATAGGTACACGCGTGCACGTGTGCACACACAAGGGACGCCACGTGCACATATAGGTACACGCGTGCACGTGTGCACACACAAGGGACGCCACGTGCACATATAGGTACACGCGTGCACGTGTGCACACACAAGGGACGCCACGTGCACATATAGGTACACGCGTGCAC